>CM040122.1:19845832-20414777 GCA_022559845.1 Amorphophallus konjac
GAGTCAATCTCGTCCTGGACGGATAATCGTATGAGACGTATATCTAGCGGGACTCTTCGTAATTATATTGACTTTTAGTGACCCGATTGACGCGGGCGACGGCATGGAAGCGATCGTCGGCACTCCGACAACACGAACGGGACGGTGGGTAGCACGGGAAGGGGATAGATACTACCTCGCGCAGCTCGACCTCTCGCCGGACAGTCTCTCACCGGACGGCCTCTCGTCGGACAATCACTCGAGTCGATCTCCCCCCTGGGCTTTCCTCTCTCCTGCGGCAGCTGAGCACCGGCGATTGCCAGCGGTGGGGGGGGGGGGGGGCTGTGCCTCCCCCCCTCCCCACTGGTCTCCACTCCTCGGCCCAGCTTCCTGACGCAGGAGATCGCTGCGTCCCGGCCGTCGTGGGTTCCTTCTCCGCTTCTGGTTCGTGTTGTACGGACGCTACCTCCGGTCCGCCCCTTGCTGCATCCTCGTCTGCTGGCGTTGTCATCGCTGGCTCGGGTGCCCTCACCCTTCCAGCTCCTCCGTCGCTCCCTGCAGGTGGTCCCTCCTCCACCGTTGGCCCTTCCGGTGGCTTCCCCCTTCCAACGTCGTGGCCGCCAACCGCCAGCTCCCTTCTCACCTGGGCTGCCATGCTCCTCCGACGTCTGGTCACGGCTTTGGGGCTTCGGTTGCCCACCTGCCGCCGGCCGCCGCCGACGCCCCCCCCCCCCAGCCTCTTGCCACCCCTGCCGGTCCTGGCGAAGGCATCCCTCCCCAGGCTGCTTCCCGTGGCGTCGTCACCGGATTCGCTCCTCTACTTTCAGATCTGGGTGGTGCACGCATCGGGCTGGCTCCAGCTTCCTCTTCTCCGTTGCCCTGTCGTCCTCCACCGTCCAACCCCCTCCCTTATGGTAAATCTTCAGCAGCGTCGGGGTTCCCGTCCTCGCCTGCCTCCCTCTCCGTTTCCTCCCCCCCTCCTGCCTTCCCCACAACCCCTCCCCCTCCCCCTCTCCTTGCTTCTGCCGGCGGTTTGTGTGCCACCGTCGCCCCCCTAGCTTCTCTGCCCCCTCGACCATCTTCTATCGTTGCCCCTCCCCCTGCTCAGCCCACCAATCTTGTTGGCCCCCTTTCCCCTCCTACTCCTCAGGCCTGTACCCCTGGTGGTCTACAGCCTCCCACCGCCCCTTCCACCTTTGCCACCGTCCTGCTCCGCTCCCTCTCTCCTCTAGCCTATCCCTTTCTCGCCCACGGACCGGCCACCACTGCCGCTGGTGAGCCGGTAGCGTACTTCACCCAAGAGGAGATCCTCCTCTCATGCAAGCACCTGGATTTCACCAATGTCGCAAGGACCCCTCAGGGTCGTCCTCCCTTCCAAACCATCCGTAGCCAGCTGGCCCAGAAGTTCTCCTTCACGGAGGACTTCCTGCTCAGCGCTTTGGATGGCCGCCATCTCCTGCTGCGATTTCAGAACCAAGCGGACTTCCTACAAGTGTTGCTCAAGGAATCCATGACCATCCAGGGACGTCCCTTCCGTTTCTTCAAATGGGTCCTGAGCTTCTCGCCATCTGCCGACTCCCCCGTTGTCCCAGTCTGGTTGGAGATGTCGGGGCTCCCCCCAAACTTCTTCCTTGAAGCCATGGTTTCCTCCATCGCCGGAAGCATTGGGCCTATCCTCCAGGTCGATCGGAACACGGGCTTGTCTCACCCGTGCCCACGCCGCTCGGGCTTGTGTCCTCCTGGACATCTCCAAGGCGTTCCCGCGACGGGTCTGGGTTGGCATGGGCACGGGTGGGTTCTGGCAGCCTCTGCTATTTTCTAATCCCCCGCTCTTCTGCCCATCCTGCAAACGCCTGGGTCATTCGGCCTCCTCGTGCAAGAAGACGTCGGTCCTTGCCCGCCCACTTGATCGGCCCTCGCCAACTCCAGTTGCTGCTCCCGTGCCTCCCTCGCCGGGGTCTTTGCCGACCGCCGCCTCTGCTGCCTCGCTTGTGTTGGAGGAGCGCACCGGGGCTGGCATGCTTGGCCCACCACCATCCGGAGAAGCTTTGGCCTCTGCTGCCCTGCCTCCTTTGACGCTATCGGTGCCGTCGATGGACTCTCTACATTCAGCCCGTGACTGCCTTTCTGCCCACGGTGGACCTGGTGTGGGTGTTATTCCTGCTACACCCTTGCTGGTTTCCTCTCCCACCGAGGCAACTGGCACTCCTCCTAAGGTCCTGATGGCTGGGTGTGTGGAAGCCGCTTGTGCTGCTCGACCCCCGAAGGTGCCTGTCTCTCTCCAGAATGGCTTCTTACCTCATAAGGATGTTGTGGATGATGTTCAGCCCCTTCACGCTGCCCTTCTGGCTACCTCCTCTGCTGGTGCCGCTGCTCCTGCTTCTCTTGGCGTTGCTATTGATGGTCCTCCCTGCTCACCTGCGCTTAGTGCTCCTGTTATTGCTGGTTCTTCTCAGCCGTCTCTTTCGACTATCGGCTCCGCTGCCCCCGTTGTTGTCCCAGGCATTGTCGAGGGCTCGCCTGCCTCCAGGCCTTCGCCCACACTCAACCCGGATGCCTGCTGCTGGTCTCCCTCCCAGTCGCCCTCCCCCACTGCTACCCCGATCGCGTCTCGCCTCTCTTTTGCGCAAGCTGTGCGCAAGGCTGTTAAAGGGAAGCCCGGCTCTGCTCATGCACCACACACCTCTCAGCTTGTGTCAGCTCCCTCCGCCTCTCCAGACGTCTATCCTGCTGCGTCCTCGTCATCGGATGGTGGCATCCTCCAGCCCCCTATTATCCATCAAGTGCTGACGGTTCCTGGTTATGAGCCATCCGGGCCTGTAGATTTAAGTCGTGTCCATGCTAACTGGGTTGGCGCTTACGTTCAAGATCTCCCCAGGCCTTCCCGGCCCTCTAGGCCATCTCGTTCCCGCCGTCCTCCGCATAGATTCAGATCTTTGAGTCCCAACCGCGATCAGGATTGATGTGTCACCTTCTTTGGGCTACTATGGATATGGTTGTTCTTGTCATTTGGGCTTGTCCCCCATGTGTTTTATCTCTTGTTTATTTGGGCTGGTCTTTATGTACTCGACCCCTCTGCATAAGGTGTCTCTTGTTAGCTCAGGTCTCCTTGTACTTTCCCTCCTTTTTCTGTTATATTAATAAAGCGCCTAGCTGATCTTTGGATCTGACTAGGTATTGCCTTAGTTAAAAAAAAAAATTTGGAGAGAAGAGAAGTAACAAGAGAAATCTCTCATTCATTCATGATTTTTTTCATCGAACAAAATGATACAACTAGCCTCCCTTATATAAGGTTGGCCAAAATACATCAGGACACAAATACCCCTAGACAATTCAACTAATGATCTCCATATCCTTTGACTATTAGCTTAATAAGACAAAAGTCCACTAATGGACTAATGGGCCTAAAAGATAAAGACCTAATAAGCTAAATAGTAAATGACCCAATACAACCACAATGGGCTAAAAGACACTGAATCACACGTATAGTCCAATACACATGATACAATCAAATGGGCTGAGATAAAATACATAGAAAATAAAAATGGGCCTTAGGACGCCGTGTCTCCTAGCCACAAACTCAGTGGTATCAAGACGGTACGGCGTTGGCTCCACGTGACTAATCCGATGTCCCCACCACCGATATACCAAAATCCCTTTCAAAACTTACTTTGTCTTCTCAATAAATTATTCAGTCTTAAAAATTACCAAACCTTTTTATGTTCACGAACATGTTAAGTTATATTTGTTTCAACAGTCACTAATATATATATTTTACTAATCTCATTTAATAACCTAATTAATATAATGACATAAAGAGATTAATTAATGCTTTTTTCAAGGGCGTCCAACTCATAAGATGTAGTCATTGGAAGGTGTTCAAGTTGGCATGGGATTCAACTTGATTGCGTTCGATAAGGCAACTTGAAAGGGGAGTAATATTTCGCTCATTTAATATGAGAGTAGACGGGACTTAAAGACTCAAAGATGATCGGATGGTCCGTATTCGTTTCCACTGCCATCGTGCGTCCGGTAGCGCCCCTCGTTTGAGGCAAGTGATTGGCCATTTTACACATCATATATATCAAATATGTGTGTGTGCGCTAGCATGTACTGGGCGACTCCTAACCAATATGATGGTGACCGATGAAGCATCTGCCACCATTTAATAATTTTTCAACAGCTTATTACCCCCTACTTCAATCTTACAGCTACATCACAGCCGTCCACTGCAACGTGTGGTTTCTTTCAGATTTGTCTGCCTTGGATCATGGCCTCTTACCAAATAGAGAGAGAGAGAATAGTAGAGAGAGGGGTAAATGTATCATTTCATATTGGCCGTTACCATTGTTATTTAAGTAACTCACATAATACAAATTTAATTATACGATAACTCAAGTTAAGAGATTTGAGAGATGTTAAAATAAATTTCATAAATAAAAAATATATAGATAAAAATTTAGAATTTTTAAAAAAGTATAAAAAAATGTCCATCTTCCAACCAGATCACAGCCGGACACTACTGCGTGGGATTTCTTTCAGATTTTTCTGCTTCGAGTCGTGGTCTCTCACTAAAGATGCTAATTGGGTAGGGTTGAAGGATTATTTTTAAGGATCATTTGGTTTTGATGGGAGATTATGTAAATGCTTATTTTCTAGAGCGTGGGTTTTAAATTTTGGTAAGATAGATTAGCGTGGTTTGCTGAGTTTTTAAATCACTAATTTCAAGTTTTTAGGTCTTACTTTGTTATCTTTTTAAAATTAAAATTAAAATCCTTTTACCCTTTTTTTGCAACGCATAATACTACCCTTCTCCAAAAAGTGAATAAGAAATAAAAAGTTTTGACAATATAAGATCTTTCTTTCCATAAATAAAAATTATATATAAATACATAATTTATGCTCAGATATGGACATTTAAAAGCTTATATAGGAATATTTTGAAGAATATTTTTATTGAAAATTAACACATATTATATATATATTCATATTCCACAAAAGGTAATCCGATAAAAGTCGGATTCGTCTCCGCGCCCCCTACTCGCGCCGATCGATCTCCGGGAACCTTATTCCCCCGCGCAATCCACGGCTAATCACGGCCGTCCGTTGGTCTGACATCACGAATCAGCCTCCAAGGGGCACATCACCGGCCTCACTGAGTCTTTTAAACGTTCGGGCCGTACCAATGAAATAAGGCAAAGAGTAGTAGGGGTATTTTCGGAATGTGTCGACGGTCGCGGGAGAAGGAGAGAGGCCATTCCGGGCCGGGCTATCGGTGACGGAGTCGGCACTGATACGCTGCCCGCCAATCCAACATTCCCACCCCGGTTCAAAGAACAGAGAGGGGAAGGTGGGAAAGGGGAATTTTGTATAAGAAATACAAACGAGGAAAACCAAAACATTAGTAAGAGAGGCAGACGAGGGAGGGAGGGAGGGGGGAGGACGTGAGGAGAGAGGAGAGAGAAACGAGTCTCTTCTTCCCGGACGGCCCTAGGGTTTGCGAGGGGGCGGGCGCGTGAGGTGGGACGAGGACGGAGATGATGAGGCCGCGATGACGAGATCGGACGGCGCGGACGAGGAGATCTGGGGGACGCGGGAGGAGCTCCTGCTGGCCTGCGCCGTCAGCCGACACGGGACGCAGAGCTGGGAGTCGGTGGCCATGGAGGTCCAGACGCGGAGCCCCTTCTCCCCCCACCTCCTTACCGCCCAGACCTGCAAGCGGCGGTACCACGACCTGCAGCGGCGCTTCGCGGCCGAATCCCACGGGATCGACGGCGGCGAGGCGCGGGGCGGCGCCGAATCCGGCGCGATCTCCCTGCTCGATGCGCTCCGGGAGCTCCGCGTCGCCGAGCTCCGGCGCGAGGTCGAGCGCTACGACGTTTCCATCGTGTAAATCTCCGGCTTCATGGAGCTTCCTATTTTTCGCATATTATTTGCCGGTTTCCCACTGTTGGATAAGGATCCGACGGTCGTTGGCCCCCGACGTTCCGAGATCTAATTGCTATTTGTCGCTTTTATTTATTTTATTTATTCCGCTTACTTATTTTATCTTTTCTTTCTTCCTCTGTGTTAAAGATCTCTGCAATTAAAAGTGGAAAGGCTCAAGGAGGACCGCGAGCGGAGCCTCCAAGAGGACCGGTCCGGCGACAAGTCCGATCCGCCGGAAGTCCAGGGGGCGGCGAAGGAGTCCGACTCGCCGGCGTCCTCGCCGAGGAACGCCCCCGCCGACCGGGTCGTCCATGGCGGCGATTCCGGCCGCTCGTGCAACGAGTCCAACTCGACGGAGCCCAAGGAGACCCAAGATCCCAGCGCCGCCGAGGACGGCAAGCTCGACGGGGCGTCGGGCGGCGCCGGGAGCGGCGCCCTGCGGGTGGATCCGGCCGCCGGCGAGGACGAGAAGCTTGGGGGGGAGGGCTCCTACAACGGGAGCTCCGACACGGTCGCCAAGGGCGCGGAGGCAGCGACGCCCGCGGTGGCGACGAGCCACCCGGTGCGCCACCCGGACGCGGGCGAGTCGGGCGAGTCGGTGGCCGAGTCGAAGGGGGAGGCGTCGAAGGAGAGCAGCGACGTGCAGAGTTCCGCTAGCCTCTCCCGGCGCCGTCGCGGCCGGAGGAAGGCAGCCGCCTCCGGCACGAGCAGCGGCGGGGAGGATGCGGAGGCGGACGAGGTCTCCCCGGTCAGCGAGCGGGACTCCGCCAAACCCCAGCCTTTGGCCTACTTCCTCCAGATCATCCGCTCTCACAAGAACGGCTCCATGTTCGAGCGCCGGCTCGAAAGCCAGGTATTTCCTCCCCTTTTTATCGCGCACCATAAAACGAAAAAAACACCAAAATTTAATAAAACTACAAAAAAAATGTCCTTTTCAGATGTCGCACTACGTGATCGGCCGGGGGCAGGAAACTTTTCCTTTCCTTTTTTTTCCTTGGAAACTGGAGAGAGGATAAATTAACGATGCCACATTTTATATCATCCAGAAAACAAAAAAATCGGCATGCCCTCTCCCGTGACAAGACTACAATACGAGCCTCAGCTCACCTCACTTATAGCCCCCGTGGGGTCCATTTCCGGAATACACGACGACTCCCCGCTCGCCAACCCACCTCACCCACCCAAAGCTTGGAGATCATGATCGTTGCAGGGTCGATCAGCAGCCGTCTGATGGCGATCGCGGGAATAGAAATCTGAAAGCCCGCCACCGGATACACCCATTTGGGAGATGAGAAAGACACGTCGCACACCCCCAAGGGTGCTGCAAAATTTGGGTGTGCAGTATTTTTTTGAAGTGATCTTTAAATTATCTTAAATTAAAATATAAATCAAGTCATCATTAAATTATTTAAAAATAAAAAATATATCAAATAAATAATGTGGAATTTATTTTTTTTTAAATTAATACACTTCAATTTTTAAAGCAATTAATTGATGACATAATGTACATGTTAAATTAAAATAATATGAAAACTATTTTAAAATTATTTTAAAAAAATAAAAATATTACACACTCGTGGTGCTTAACAAAGTGTGCAATAAGCCGAATTCTTTGGAGATTGGCCAAGGAAACATTATTCCTTTTAACGCTCTTCCCCAGGCGAATCGTAAAAAAAGTTGTTCACTCTACGTGGCGATAGCTAGTTCACGAACACGTGACAGCCACGTCGGTTTATGAAGGGGAAAAACCAGTAGTCTGCAGGCACACTTTAGCTTCCTCCCCTCGCTTGTCACTGATCTACTCACACCATGTGCCTCCAACCACGTCCCCTGTTGGAATCGCTATTTAGCGTCGTCGACCCATTTTAATCTCCCGCGATTGCGTACTTAACTTTGTTTCGTTACATCCTCGTGTCCTTTTCCATATTTATTATATATATATTTATTCGTGTATTTTTGTTTTCGTGTCCAGGAGAGCGCGCGCTACCAAAGCTTGATTCGGCAGCACATGGACCTGGGCATGGTGCACGGCAAGATGGAGGAGGGCGCCTACACCGCCGACGTCGAGTTCTACCGCGACCTGCTGCTGCTCTGCACGAACGCTGTCGTCTTCTTCCCCAGGAACTCCGCGGAGCACGCGGCGGCTGTCCAGCTCGGGAAGCTCGTCCGGAAGCGGATACCGGCCACGGTCCAGAAGCCCGCCGCCCGGGCGCCGGCTGTGCTGGCGGAGGAACCCGCCGCCCCGTCTCCCCCGCCGCCGCAGCCTCCGGCGGCGGCTCGGCAACCGGCGGTTCCCAAGGAGAAGGGTGAACCAGATCTGTCGGGCGCGCTTCTCGACAAGCCGATCTCTGCGCCTCCCCTGGTGGCCTGTCGGAAGAGGAGCTCGATTTCTGGGAAGGCGGCGGCGAAGGTGCAGGCGGCCGCGGCGAAGGTGGAGGAGAAGACAGAGCCGGAGAAGAAGGAGAAGGAGAAGGAGAAGGAGAAGGAGAAGGAGAAGGAGAGGGAGAAGGAGAAGGAGAAGGAGAAGGAGAGGGAGAAGGAGAGGGAGAAGGAGAAGGAGAAAGAGAAAGAAACAGAGAACACGGAGAAGAAGCGGACGAAGGAGAGATCGGCGGTAGTGGGAACGAGGGGGTTGAGGACCACCAAGGGCCGAGGGAGCAACACCGGAGGGGCCAACAAGAACACCGCGTCGAGCTCGGCGCCCGCAGATAGCCCAGTGGGAATTGCCAAGGCGGAGAGGAAGAACGCCAGCAGTAACGCGGCCAACCAGGCGGCCAACTCGGTGGCGAAGAAACGGAGCGCGGTGAACTTCCTGACTCGGTTAAACCGTAGCGCGACGTCCTCAAACGGGACCCTTTTGGAGACGCTGAAGAGCTCCGGAGGCGGGGGCAGGGGCGCGGGCGGTGAGCAGAAAAAGGGAGGGAGGGCGGACGGGAGGAAGGACCAGGGGGTGAAGCAGGGGTTGGGGTCCTCCGGCAAGCAGGCGCGGGAGCAGAGCCCGCTGGTGAAGAGGAGCGTGGGGAGGCCGCCGAAGAGGCCGCCGCCGCCGCTGGCGTCGCCCCCTGCGAAGAGAACGAGGGAGGTCGAGGCGGACGGTCCACCACCAACGCGGTCGGCGGCGGCCAAGAAGCGAGGGAGGAGATGAGGGTGGTGGTGGTAGGATCTGTAAATTATGAGTAACCCGGGGGCTTTTGTGTAACGCAACGCCTTTGCTTTTGGCGATTACATTTACCCCTTTTCTTTCTTTTAAAAGCATCTAACAACTTTGTTTTGAGTTACTCATACATTTTTATTTATTTATCTAAGTTGTAGTTGATCAAATCATGCGATGTGTACATTTTGTTGGAATTGCGACGACGAGGGAAAGCCCACATGAAGCCGTGGAGTTCTGCCTTCACAGTTTATGCTAGGGGAGCTTCCGAGTATGTGATCTCGATAAATTTTGTCGTGACGTCAAGGATCCATTTGCGTCCCCTTTTTTAACTAATTATTCAGAAAAAAATTTGTTGGATTGGCTAAATTATACGTGAGGAGGGAGAAATTTAGATCCTATCAGAGTTGACCCACAATTCAAAGCGATGTTTGTTTAGGCCCAATTAGAATTGACCTAAAATCTAGATCCGTGTTCTACGTATGTATTTGCCTCCATGATTTATGTGACGTATTGTCGGATGATCATTATCGTAATAATGATGAGAGTTATCTTAGAGATTAATAAGCGACGAGTTAACACTCACGTCCTCAGGTTATCTATAAGGCGAGAATTCAAGATGGCTCTATCCTCTCATCTCTTGTAAAGTGAGGAGATGAGTAACCGATGACTCCACGATCAGGACAACCTATAAACTCCACTACCACGATCCTATTAAATCAAGAGGCGAAGAGAATGGAACGAATTCGAGGAAGGATCAATAAAAGAACCCCTGGTTAGACGGCCAGGGTGATACGCTTCTGTCGCTTCTCACGTCTCTCAGGCTCAACTAAACCTACACACTGCTTCTCTCCTCCTCCCCACGACACTCCTGAGCGTTCGCCATCTCCTCGGTTACATTCCGACCACTCTCCACCTATTTCCAGACTCTATTCTAAGCACTCTCTCTCCTTCTGGGCGCTCTTCCTCTTATCCAAGCATCCATCTTATTTAAATATCGGAGGATTGTCCCTTGAGATTTGTCCCAGGAGTCCTTCTGATGTCGTTCCTCTGCTTGCAAGTTTCCTCCTAGGTGGCTTCCTTCTTCCCCGTCATACAAATTATAGAGGTGTAGCATGTGATTTGGGATATCATATTTTGACCTCCATATTTTTTGGGCCGTAGGTGGAAAGGAACAAGAAAGTCATGACACCCATAGGAAACTATCGCAACATGAGCAACCGTCGGGATGTGGCTGATTCTCAGCAATCCTCCTGGAATGGCCCAGCAAGTGGCCGACATTCCCAGGGGGATCTTCTGCAACCCCTGATCAATCCTGCAGCTAAGGAGCTTGTTGAGATACGTCAGCAGCTCCAAATGATGACGGAGGCTTACCAGGGCCTCCTTAATCGGCAAGTGGAGTGAGACCACACCGCAACTGTCCCTCCTCCTAACGACAAGGGCCAGTCGATAGTAGGCTCTCACCAGGATCAGGCGCCGTCGATAGCACTTGTAGCACACACCCCATGCCCACATGATGGGTCTCCTCACCTCCCAAGATGTCCACTCCATTTCAACCTAGGAATGGCGAGGCTCCTGCAGCAGTATGATGACGTCGAGCAAGAGCTAAAGGGGAAGATTCGCTACCTAGACGACATTATCCAAGCCGCCAAGGCAAAAGGTCTGGTCGACGACAAGACTGACTTTCAAGCCCCCTTGTCGCAAGAAATTTTGGATGTGCCCATCCCTCCAAAGTTACAATTATCGACGTTCACACCGTACGATGACACCACCAACCATGCCGACCACTTGCACAGCTCTGAATCCAACTTGATCTTTCACCGAGCCTCAGATGCTGTGAAGTGTTTTGCCTTCACCACCACTCTTCAAGAGAACACTCGAGCGTGGTTCGAGTCCCCGTAGATAAGATCTATCACCTCCTTCCAGTAAATGAAGAGGATGTTCAAAGAAAACTTCCTCGACAACAAGAAGGAGATTGGATCCACTATCAACTTGCTCGCCATAAGGTAGGGGCGTGAAGAGCCCTTATGGGACTTCGTTGCCCGCTTCCACAAGGAGCCGCTCCGCATCCCTCACCCAGACGTCATCATCGGGACCACCATGCTGACCCAAGGTATGCGGGACTCCATTCTCCTACGGACTCTGGGGGTTGAAGCCCCCACCATACTTACAAAACTCGTCGCACTGACTCAGAAGCACGCTAGTTGTGAGGAGAGCATTGATGTACTCTGCCGAGCTACCGGAGGCTAGCACTCCGAGCACAAGCGCTCGACCGAGCACCCCAGGCACGATCGTGAGAAGTGGGAGCGCCACAACCGTGATGCACCTAAGGGTAAGCCTGCCTATAAGTAGTATACTTCCCTGACAGCTCCTCCCGAGCAAATCATCTACTATCATGTAAATGTAAAAAGTTATATGTAGCAGCCACACGTCCATTGTTTTAAAAAAAACATAATATTTATATTTTAAGAAAAAATTAATTATAGTTGTTACATAGAAATTGAACCGTCAAGCAATAAATTAATGCTCAGGGTCCTTGTTTCATATCTAAAATCACGTAATCATACTAATAAAATAATTATGATATAAAAAGGAAAGATAGAACTTAAACTTTAAGGGCGTCTTTGACAACGGCTTTGTCCCTCGGTTAGCCGACACCGGCTAACCGATGGGCCCCGCCTTCGCTCGCCCTCCCCCTCACAGAAGCCCGGCAACCGACCCCGGGTACCGTAATCGACTCTTCGGGGTCGATTACGGCACCCCCGTAGTCGATTATCAAAGACGCCTTAAAAGATCAATCATAATTGTCAGATGCTAGATTGACCTTTCAATTATTTCTCATGAGTAGGCAAGAGAATGCCTTAAATTTTCAAAAATCTAATGTGTGCTGGATGGGGGTCTCATAGTCCTTTACTTTCTGCCGTTGTTTTTGCAAACAATAGTTATCAAAAAATACCCGAAATTATGAAATTTCGAATCTAGGATATTTTTGCATAAATCATGATAATCTTGCCTTTCCTAAGGGGGTGTTCTAAGTTCAACCACAAGGGCAGTCCTTCCCTTGCAAGCCCTAATGTTTGTGCCGAAGTTATATAGTTTCAAAAATGCCGGTGTTGAAGTAAACATAAAGAAACTTTACCAAGTTACTAACAAACTATGGAATCTTTTAAAAATTACCTTCCTTACAAGTTTATTTGTAGAATTATTTATCTTATGTTTGTGTTGTTTTTAATAATTTCATTACTTTAATATAGTCTCAAAAATGTCTATGTGGTTAACCCCCCTTCAAGATGTAAGGGATATTTTATTTTCACCCATAAATTTAGATTTTCAAATAAAATACTGTTATATAAAAGAGATCTTTTGATCGATGCATTGTGCTAGAGAGAGAGAGGAGAAGATAAGGAAATTCGGATATGAAGAGAGAGAAAGGTTTAGGAGATATTAAAGATATTTTGATCTCTTTTGAAAATTAGTTAAACGCTAACAAGATTTGAAGAGGAGATTTTAACGGGACAATAACGGCTGGTGTTAGGAAAGGTATTTCTGTAAATGTAAATATTGTGATGTGGTCATGGTTTGCCGTCTCACCCCGACCCGCACCGACCCGCACGACTCGACTCGACCCAGGCAGGCGCCGAGTCGCACGGGCTGTGGCTCGTGGTCGGGACGCACTGGACCGCATGATCCCGTGCATCCCGCAGCGCACCGGAGCGGGTCGAGGCGTGGTACGTGCGGGACGGGGCGAACGTGCCGGGCCGCCCATTTAGCGGACCGGGGTGTGGGCGTCTCTGGCATCCGCAGCGGGCTGAAGGCGGTGGCCGGCGGGTGTGGGCGGTGCAGAGCGGCGGCGGACGGCGGCGACGACCGGCGATCAGAGGTAGGTGCCCTAATTTTTTTTTTTTTGAATTAATTGGGGAGGGAGAGGGGGTTGGATCTGGCCGGAGGGGGGCGTCCACCGCCGGTGGGGGGGTGAGGGAGGGGGGGGGGGGCGTCTGCCAGCCGGATCTGGCCGAAGGTGGGGCGCCGGTGGGGGTGGGGGAGGTGGGGGAGGGAGGGGGGTGTCTGCCAGGCGGATCCTGTCGCCGATGGGGGGGGCGGGGAGGGAGGTGGGGGGGAGGGTGAGGGGTGGAGGGGGGGCGTCTGCACCACCGCCGCCGCCGCTGGGGGGGGCGGGGAGGGAGGTGGGGGGGATGGGGGGCGTCTGCACCTTGGCCGCCGCCGGTGGGGGGCGGGGAGGGAGGTGGGGGGGCTGGATCGCGTCTGCCACCGGGGGGGTGGGGGAGGGTGGGTGGGGCCGTCTGCACCACCGCCGGTGGGGGGGGGGGGGAGGGAGGTTGGGGGGAGGGTGAGGGGTGGAGGGGGGGCGTCTGCCACCGGGGGGTGGGGGAGGGTGGGGGGGGGGGATGGGGGGCTCGGCCATGCCCGGTCAAGGGCGAGGGGGGGGGGGGGCAATAAAATAAAAATATTTTTTTAGTTTATTCTTAATCTAGAAAATGTAGGAAAAAAATTTATTAGATTATTTAATATTGTTTTTAATGTATTATTTAATTCATGTTATATAAATAATATAATTTTTGTTTAATTTATGTTGTAGAAATATCATTTTTATGATGTATTATTTAATTCATTTTGTAGAAATAATATAAATAATATTTAATTCATGTTGTAGAAATAAATTTATTTTTTGATGTGTTATTTAATTCATGTTTAAATATTAGATTTAATTGAGATGTATTAAATTTTAAATTTAGTCTTTTATCAAAAACCTATCCTAGGTACATTAGGGGTCCAATGCACAGCTAGGAGGTAATTTTATTCATATGGATGAATCTAAAGAATTACATTGTGCGGATGCTAGGCATTCCTAGCTTATCCAAACGGGCAGCACCTCTGATATAACTAGGAAGATGCTGCTGAGAAGAAAAATAAAAATTACATTTGTTTATGCAAGCAAGATTGGCCAAAGAATATGTCACCTTATTCGCCTCACGAAAGATATGAGTGATGGTATCATTTGCTGAAAGAAGGGCCCGAATTTCCCTCACATACTTGAGGATCTCCCAAGGACAATGAATCTTTTGATTAATAACTTGGACCAGAATTTAGTCTTGCATGTTGTAGAATTACTGATATGAATATCATTATTAGTTGTAGATGTAAAATATTTTTAAATGCATAATGTATATTAGTTAATTTAATTGCATAATGTAATTTAAGTAGACATATTTTTAATGTAAATATAAATTTAGTGTTGAATATTTTATAAATAATTTTAAAGTTAATTTATATGTATAATGTAAATTACATAGAGATGTTTATAATTTATATGTATAATGTAATTTAATTAGAGATGTAATTTTAAATATATAATTAGTGATAAATAATTTTAAAGTTAATGTATATGTATTAATTATAAATATTAACCTTATATGTATGTTTTAGAAATAATGATATTATTTAGAACTAAATTATATTAAGATGTATTAAATATTGAATTTAGTCTTGCATGGTAGGCAAATAATGAAATTATTTTCATTGTTAATTGTAGATGGGAAATAATATATTTTTATAATTTGTATTTCTTAATTTTAGGAGATAGCACTCTATGGCTCCTAAGGAACGAACAAATGATATTGGGTGGTCACACGGAGTTTTGTTGGATGGCAACCGTAGGTGTTGGCGTTGTAACTATTGTAAAATAGAACACCGGGGAGGAGGGGTGTCTCGGTTGAAGAAACATTTGACAGGAGGAGCCGGGGTAGGATACTCTGAGGTTACTAGGTGTACCCATGTGCCTAGAGATGTGAAACTTACAATGGCTACCCATGTACGCATGTACTGAGAGAACTATTCAGGTTCAATGCGCTATGAAGACTATCTGTCCTATCTGCGGACCACATTTAATATCAAATTGTTTGGAGATGGGCACTGGCCCAATTTGGGTCCATACTCTTAATTAGTATGTATCATTTGGTTATATTTATAACTAACTAATAATTAATTGTAGATTTCTTCATATATAGAGTTATGTACTTATCATTGAAATCACTAATGTAAACTTTTACATCATTTGCAGGTCATCATGGACGGACGACGTCACCCTACGTGGGAGCATGGATACTCTGTTGAGGGTGATGGACATGTGCACTGTAGATACTGCGAACATCGCGTCACCGGCATACACAGGTTTGCGGAGCACCTTGCGGGAGTGGGACGCGATGTTCGTGCATGCGACCGAGTTCCGGGAGATGTCCGACATTCCTTTCGGACACAGTTACAGGATAGATACAGTTCTCGTAGCACACCCATGATATCTTCTTCTACGTCTCGGGTACCTCCACCACGAGCACAGGGCGGAGCAGGATCTTCCTCCACGTCCAGAGTTCGAGCAGCACCAGCACCTGCACCAGTCGCACATGATAGAATTGAAGCTATAGATGTAGTGATGACTTTTTTTATAGATTTTCATGTACCCTCCACCGCAGCACACGACCCATCATTTGTGCAGATGGTTACATATTTTCAGTCCCACCCACATGTACCTCCACCCACTAGGATAGAGTTAGATTATACGGGTGATCAGTCTCATGTATCTGATGATGAGTTTTGGGATTCAAGCTTCACTGATGACGAGGATTAGTGAGTTTTGGGATCCGGGCTTCACTGATGACGAGTATTAGTGAGTTTTGGGATTCGGGCTTCACAGATGAGGAGGATGAGTGAGTTTTGAGATTCGGGCTTCACAGATGACGAGGATTAGTGAATTTTTGTATTTTATACTTCATGAATGAATGTCATTATTATGTCACTGTTTACTTTAACATATTAAATAATTTAAATAAATTTTTATGTATTATATATAATATGAGGTTTAATTAAGCGGTGTAATATGTAATTTTTATATAATTAATTATGTGTAATTTAGTATGGATCTATTATCATAAAAAAATTCTACATTCTAATATTTTTAAATATATATAACATTTAATCTTTCAAAAAAATTTATTAAAAATTTAAAAAAAAATTAAAAAATTACGCGCCGAGAGCCTGAGAGAGCGGACCGGGTCACTGTGCGACCCGGCCGACCCGACCCGTCCCGCTCCGTGACCGAGTCGACCGGGTCGACAAACCTTAGATGTGGTGAGACTATTTTTTGCAAAAATCCCACAAAACTTTTTGTAATTTTGTCAGAACTGCGAATGGCACGCTTCATTACAATGTATTGAGTAATTAAGTTTTTTCCTTACTTTAAAAATCATAAAAAAATTAATGCGCACACCTATGACATCATTTTGATATTGGGATCATTGATCGACTCATGCTAACTCTAGAGCTATGAAAAGCAACTAATGATGAAGGGTGTCGAAACAAGATTTTATCATTAGTGATCATAATATCTATAGTTCACGTCAAGGTTTGTCGTCTCAATCGATTCGTCCGTCTCGGTCACGGCCCAAGACGAGTCGGGTCGGTCCCGTCTCGCTCCGTCTTGATCTATCTCGTAAAATGTTAAAATAAAAAAAGATTATATATATAATATAATATAATAAAAAAAGATTCATTATATATATAATATATATATATAATATTAAATTAATGAAGTGTCCCGCTCACGATTGACGACTCGGATGTCCCGTCCACCGTCTGTGTCGAGTCAGGACGTGCGGATCGAAATATCTCAGACTGAGACGTCAAACCCTAATTCCCGTGGTAAGAAAGACAAGTTTGTTTGTCGTCGAATGAAGAACAAATTCACATATTCATAGTTCACGTGATAGAAACTTGAACTAGAAAAGAAAATATTATTTTTATTCTCCTAAAATCTTTATAAATAATCTGCATACCCCTAGTTTTGTACAATTTATCGATATACCTCTTGAATTTTTAATGACGGGCATGTGTATTCTTAAATCATATGCGGTACTTATAAAAATAGCATCTATGTGCCCCTAAAATTTTATCTTTGAAGGTATAACAACTCTGGTCAATAGATTTTAGGGGTATATAGATAGATTAGATAAAGGCAAGGGAACAATAGTTATTTATAAAGATGTCAAAGGTACAGAAGTAATTAACTCAAAGAAATTATAAGGGGGGGAGAAAGATGCTAGGGAACATGGTTTGTCGACTCGGTGCAGGTCACCCCGACCTGCATGATCGGACCCGACCTAGGTTGTGGGTGAGACGCCCGGGTCGTGGATCGTCATCGAGTCACCTCATTAATTTAATATTATATTATATGTATAAAATATCTTTTTCTATTTTATTCTATTATTTTATATATATTATATATATATAGTTTTTTTATCCACACTCGGAACGAGATAGATCGAGACAGATCGAGTCGGGATCGACCCGACCCGTCCCAGTCCATGATCGAGACTGGCGAGTCAGTCGAGACGGCAAACCCTGAGAGGGAGTAACCTTCGTTACTTTTATTTTTATAAATTAAAGTATTTATTTAAATGTTATTTGAGAACGAATCTTCCTTAAATCAGCAGCTACTTTAGGACGTTTGCCTTTTAGTAGTGTAGATGATAGTTGTGTTCCACCAAATCGCTGGAGTTTCGAGGAAGTGCCGTGATGTGATCAACGGAGATGGGAGGGTAAAGTTGAAAAAAAACATGAAGGGAAATGACAGTTTTTCACTTGTGATCTAATGATTCTAATGAACGTTCACATCGTTAGAATTTTACTAGCCAGGTTTATGTAATTTGAAGGCTAATTGACATTGTTGCTTTAGGGTAACTTTTTGAATTGAATAAATGCTACCTTTGCTACCGAATTCTACGATATTGACCCCCAATTTGAAGTGCTGGCATTTTAAAATAGTCGAGGAAATCTTTTGACCAGATATTTAAAGGTACATATTTGAAATACTTTTTTGCATATACACCCCTAAAAATATTGGTTTTGTCAAATAAACATCTCATTTTGAACTAGTATAAAAAATATCTTTGAAACATCTTAAATACTTGCGATTATACCTTTACCATAAATGACATTCATTTAACTAGAGTAAAATGTGAGTTAAAAGATAAAATGACTAATTTAATTATCCTCAAATTAATATTCTCTCTCTCTCCCCCCCCTCTCCCTCTATGACAGATCGCAAAGGCCTCCAATCCTACACGTCAGAGTGCAAGCGGGAAGCTACCCTTGCCAACTATTGGGTTAGGGTTCGGGTTCGCCGATGACATGGGACTCAATGTTGTCGTGGGTGAGCAGGGAGAGGTGGGAGGGGGCTGCTCGCTAGAGGGGGAGAGGGGGGGAGGAGTGGGGGGTGATGCTTTTCGTAGGGGAAGAGGGGTCAGGAGGGGTTAGGGTTATATGTTAGAGGGGCAGAGGGGGTCGCACGGGAGGAGAGAGGGGGGGCTTAAGGGGAGAGGGGGGGCAGGAGGAGGGTGGGGGTGTGCTCGTTCGAGGGGAAGAGGGGGGCGTGTTAAGTGGGGGGGGGATGGGGGAAAGGGGGTCTTTGTTGAGGGGGAGAGGGGGGCTAGGAGGGGGGGATGGGGAAGAGGGGATCTCTGCTCACCAGAGGGGGAGAGGGGCACTCTCTCTCTCTCTCTCTCTCTCTGAATAGGCGTATTTTATGTATTTCAAATACCCTAATATCATCGTGGCATATTCCACCGAATATTTGTCTCTAGTTGACGCTCTGGAACTGTAGGGATATAACTATTAAGTATTCGAAATATTTGAAAGATATTTTTGATAATAGATCTAGATGAGAGATTTATTTGAAAAAATTGGCTCTTATTGTCGTTTGTTTAAATGGAGTTAAACGTGAATTAGGAGAGAGAATGACTAACCTAGTCTCAGGTTCTCTCTCTCTCTCTCTCTCTCTCTCTCTCAAAAATGCTCGTCCTCCTCGATCTAAAATCATCATCGTGGGGGAGAGGGGGGGCCTGCGAGTGGCACAAGGGTGTGGGGAGAGGGGGCTACCAGGTGGGTTCTCACCAGGGGTTGGAGAGAGTGAGGAGAGGAGGGCTGGGGGGGGGGGTTGGGGTGGGGGAGAGGGGATGTGGTGGCCAGCCTCACAAGGACAAGGAAGGCACCGGCAGGGGGGTGTCGGATGGGGTTGCACCAGTTCTCCTAGCAAAGGTGGCGGGGAGCTGCTGCGGCAGCAGCTATGACACGGTGGGAGGAGGAAGTGGTTCAAAGGCTGGGATGAAGAGCTGTAGAGGTAGCTACCTTTGAGGACTACGTTGGCCTTGATCAGTGTTAGGTGCAATGCATCATGGGACTTAGATGATCCAGGAAACTTAGACGATGTGTCCTACTGGATTGTTTTGTTTGTTTTCATCTTTGTCTCAAGAGTCCATGTGTGTATAGGTAGTTGTGGCTACTATGCATATCTATCCCCTGTAACCTCCTGTGTACAGCTTGTTGTAACAACCATGTAATCATCTCAACTGTGTAATAATCAAAGTTATCATGAAATACATATAAAAGGAAGACTCTACGCAACAAATGCGACAAAGAGAGCACCCTTCAAAATTCCTGAGTTCCATTTCTATTATGGTACCAGAGCTCAGCCTAGTTCAATCCATGGCCTCTGGTTATTCCCCTACCACCTCATCCACCACCTTCACCTCTCACACACCGCAACATCCTCCCAATGTTCAACGTGTTTTCCACCAAGCTTACTCCTACAAACTGCATCATTTGGAAAACTCAATTTCTTCTCCTTTTCTATAGCCAAAAGATGATGAGTTTAGTTGATGGCACAGAATTATTTCCTCCTCCGACCATTCCCTCAACCGATGATACTTCAATTGAAATTCCTAACCCAGAGTTTGAGGCCTGGTTTCTGCATGATCACCTTCTCCTCAGTTGGATTACCAGTTCTCTGACTAAAGAAGTTATCCCTCATATTGTTGGTATCACGAACTCCTGTGATGCTTGGTAAGCTCTTGCGGTAGCATTTGGCTCATGTTCGAAGTCCCTAGTTTTGCATATCAACTTTCAACTTTAGAACCTCATAAAGGAAAGTCTCTCTCTCTCAATATTTGCGTAAGGCAAAATTTATTGCTGATCAACTTGCAAAAGCTGGGCAACCCATCTCTTCAGCCTAGTTCACAACAATCATCACATGAAATCTGGGTGTTAAATGTAGCTCTATTATTTCAACTCTAGCAATCCATGAACATCGACCTCCATTTCATGAACTTCATAACATACTTACAACTGTGGAAATCAATATGGAGGCTTCTGTGATACCTTTTGATTCTCCTATTACTAATATGGTGCATCGTTCCAGCAAATGCAATGGTGGTTCCTCCAAACCATTCTTCAACAAGCAACAAACAGGAAAAGGGAGGGGACAGTTTCCTCCGTGCGTCCGCTGTGGGTGTGCAAATCACACCCATGATCGTTGCTACGTAGTGTCATGGCCGTCGACAAACCCAGCCCCTCCAAATGTCAATTTGAGTATGTACGCCACTCCATCGCAACCACTGTTTGAAGAATGGTATCCGGATACTGGAGTAACTCAGCATGTCACTGCGGATGTTGGCAAGCTTGCTATTACATATGAGTACCATGGCAATGACCACCTGAAAGTTGGTAATGGCTCTAGTTTGCACATTGCTCATGTTAGGGATATGGAGTACTCAGACGAGGAGGACAATCAGCAGAGGAGGAAGAAGGAGAGAAGAAGAATCACACAAGAACACACAGGGATTTTTTACGTGGTTCGGAGGTAAGATGCCTTCCTACGTCCACGGCCGCAACAGGATTCCACTAAGATAATCACAGACTGGTTACAATACAAGGAGAGAGCCCATCCTTTTATACTAAGAGATTAGGACGTCATAAGTCAGGGCATTAAGGACAATAATACCCCTGATCAACAGAAATCCTCTTCCGGGATACATCAAACGCGCATGCTCGCCTGTCCCCCCGGATGCTCTCCTGGGACCGAGTATGCCCTCCAGCGACTGCAGATGCTCCCCACCATCAGTCAGATCAATGCATTGCCAAGACAATGCGTCGACGCATTGCCAAGGCAAGGTCGACGCACTCCAAGTGATATCGACTTGCCTTGAACCCACAATGCATGCTTCCCTGATGTCAGTGATGCTCTCCAGAGACAATGAATGCCCTCCAGAGACAGCATGTGCTTCCCTGCTAGAACCTAGACAGCATATGCTCCCCTGAAGCAGTGATTGCTCCCCTGGCACTGAAGGATGCTCCCCTGGAGCAGCGATTGCTTCCCTGGCACTGAAAGATGCTCCCCAGAGGCAGAGGATGCGCTCCTGAGTCAGAGTGTGATCCCGTGCAGAGGCGCACGATGAAGAGTTCTGACTCCACACTCTAACAATCTCCCACTTGGAGTCTGAACTCCAAATAAAGCAAACATCTCAATGTATTAACCCTGCTCAATATAACAATGGAAATACTGCTACGACATCCCTCCATTAATCATCCATGGAGGCCAACTGAGGCTTTGCACAGCCTCAGTTTCTCTGTGGTCAGCACCTTGGTTAACATGTCTGTTGGATTCTCTGCACCAAGTATTTTTTCCAGCAGCAAAACATCATCTTCAAGCAGACCACGAATGAAGTGATATTTCAGTTGTATGTGCTTAGTCCTTGCATGAAAGACTGGGTTCTTGGTAAGGTGAATTGCACTTTGACTGTCACAAAACAACACACTATTGCTTTATTTCTTGCCCAACTCCTTCAGAAAATTTTTCAGCCATACCGTCTCTTTGCTAGCTTCAGAGATAGCTACATACTCTGCTTCTGTTGTTGAGAGAGCAACAACCTTCTGAAGTTTTGAAACCCAACTCACTGCAGTGCCACCCAAGGTGTAAATATAGCCAGTGATACTTCTTCTGGTGTCCAGATCACCACCAAGATCTGAATCAACAAAACCTTGTAAGATAACATCACTTTTCCTGAAACAAAGTGATTTGCCTGAGGTGCCTTTTAGGTATCTCAGAATTCATTTCACTGCCTCCCAGTGTTGCTTGCCCGGATCTGCCATATGTCTGCACACAACTCCCACTGCATGTGCTATATCCGGCCTGGTACAAATCATGGCATACATCAGACTTCCTACAGCTGATGCATAAGGAATTTTCTTCATGGACTCTCGCTCTTCAGTAGACTTTGGTGACTGCTCTTTAGACAGCTTGAAGTGACTTGCCAAAGGAGTGCTAACAGATTTTACATCCTGCATGTTGAATCTGCCCAACACCTTCTGGATGTAACCTTCTTGAGATAGCTTCATAATACCAGCTGTTCTATCCCTCACAATTCTCATCCCAAGAATTTGCTTTGCTGCTCCTAAGTCCTTCATAGCAAATTCCTTTGATAATTGTATTTTCAGATTGTTATTCTCTGTCATACTTGATCCTGCAATAAGCATATCATCCACGTACAACAATAATATGATATAACAATTATCAAACTTCTTAAGATAACAACAATGGTCCATATTGCATCTAATGAAACCATTGTTACATATGAATCCATCAAACTTCTTGTACCATTGTCTGGGGGCTTGTTTCAGACCATACAAACTTTTCTTGAGCTTGCACACAAGGTTTTCTTTGCTTGGGACTGAAAACCCTTCTGGTTGCAACATGTAGATGTCTTCCTCCAAGTCACCATAGAGAAAGGCTGTCTTCACATCTAGTTGCTCTAAATGTAAGTTCTCAGCAGCAACAATGCTCAACACCAGTCTAATAGTGGTTAGTTTCACAACTGGAGAAAAGATCTCAGTGTAGTCTATACCTTCCTTCTGTTGGAAGCCCTTTACTACCAACCTTGCTTTGTACCTCTTACTGCTATCAGGTTCATCTTTGACTCTGTAAACCCACTTGTTATGCAATCCCTTCTTGTTCTTAGGGAGTTTAGTTAGCTCCCAAGTCTGATTCTTTTGCAATGAGTTCATCTCATCTTTCATGGCTAACTCCCACTTAACAGAATCTGTAACCTGCATTGCTTCATCATAACACTCGGGTTCACCTTCGTCAGTCAACAGTAGGTAATGCAAAGATGGAGAATACCTTTGTGTAGGCCTAAGTATTCTTACAGATCTTCTCAGTTGTACCGGTGTACAAGGTTGTGCTTCTATTTCAGATATATCCTGTATCTTATCATTCACATCATCTTGTGAAATTTCTTCTAGCTCAACCTGTCCACCATTCTCATTTTGTTTCCCTGCACTGTCAGATTCTACAACAGCCATGTCTTTGTACAAGACATTTTCATTGAATATAACATTTTTCCTTCTGAGAATTTTTCGATTTTCATCATCCCAAAATCGATATCCAAACTCATCAGAACCATATCCAATAAAAAAAGTACTTTATAGACTTAGCATCTAGCTTATCCCTGTCATTAGAATCTACATGCACATATGAAACACAACCAAAGACTCTCAATTGTGAAAGATTTACCTCTTTCCCTGTCCAGGCCTCCTCTGGAATTTCACCATCCAAAGGGACAGATGGTCCTCGGTTTATCAAGAAAGCTGATGTGTTAATTACATCTGCCCAAAATATTTTAGGCAGTCCAGCATGTATCCTCATGCTTCTAGCCCGTTCATTCAAGGTTCTATTCATGCGCTCGGCAACTCCATTCTGTTGTGGCGTTCTTAGAACAGTTCTTTCCATCCTGATACCACTAGCTGCACAAAAGTCCTTGAATTCTTTGTTGTCATACTCTCCACCATTGTCTGATCTCAGGCACTTCACCTTCAAACCTGTCTCATTCTCTACAAGGGTCTTCCAATTTTTAAAAGTAACAAATACATCAGATTTCCTTTTCAAAAAATAAACCCATACCTTGCGAGTAGAGTCATCAATGAAAGTGACATAGTAGAGTGAGCCTCCAAGAGATGGTACTGGTGAAGGACCCCATACATCTGTATGTACAAGCTCTAGCTTCTGTGTCTTCAAAGTTCTTACAGTCTTTGAGAATGTAACCTTCTTTTGCTTCCCAAAAATACAGTCTTCGCAAAGACCAACTTCCACAGATTTCAAGCCAGAGAATTTTCCTTTTGACAGCAGTACCTTCATCCCTTTCTCACTCATGTGACCAAGCCTGCAGTGCCATATATTGGAGTCAACTCCTGAATTTGCCACTACCACTATATCTTTGTTGTTGCTAATTATGTAGAGAGTACCCATCTTGTTGCCTCGTGCTATAATCATAGCACCTTTGGTGATCTTCTAAGATCCACCCATAAAGGTTGTGACATAACCTTCATCATCAAGCTGTCCAACAGATATCAAGTTCCTCTTCAAGCCAGGTACATGCCTTACATTCTTTAACTTCCACAAAGTGCCATTTGTGGTCCTTACATTGACATCACCCTTCCCCACAATATCTAAAGGCTCATCATCAGTAAGATAAACCTTCCCAAAGTTTCCAGCAACATAATTTTGCATACTTTCTTTATGTGAGGTAGAGTGAAACGATGCACCTGAGTCAACAATCCATGACTCTAAAGGAGTGTCAACACAAAGAACTAAAGCATTTGTGCTCCAATCTATCCCAATCTATACCGCCAGTGCATCCTACCTACCTACCACTCTCATTGACATCATAAATAAGCTGTGTGCCAGGTTCTTATGGAGTGGCAAAGAGAGCTCAAAGAGACATTGGGTGTCTTGGTCCAATATTACCAAACCATATGAAGAAGGTGGGCTTGGCATCAAAAGCTTGCAACATATTCAAGTCACCATGGTCATCAAGCAGATCTGGAGAATTCTTCATGGCACATCTCTATGGTCAAAGTATGCATCCACTAAGTATGTTAAGGGTCATCTCAACACCATAGTAAAGCCCTTCCCTGCTGGTATCCGAAAGCATGTTTTCAACCAGGCCAAGCAAGTGGTGCTCTCCAACACCCGGTGGATCCCCATGGATGGGAAATCTATTGACATTCTCAAGGATAATTGGTATGGATTTGTTCTGGCTCCTCATGTTAACTGCCCAAAAGTCACATTGAGGGAGGCTGTTGATGATCCCAATCATATGGTGTGGTCCCATATACCACCCAACATCTCTATCAACAGAGGTAACATCCGGCTTCATCAACAACCTGATAAGTGTGTTTGGGCCGTGAGCAGTGATGGTCTCTTCACCAGCAAATCCACCTACAACGCCATCAGACCGCAGGGCAACAGAAGGCAAGCCTTAAGGAAAATCTGGGGAGTCCATGTTCCCCCGAGGGCATCAATACTCTGCTGGCAAATTCTGAATATGGCAGTCCCGGTTGACAGTTCAGTTAAACACACCGGTATTTGCCTCCCGTCCAAGTGTGTATGCTGTAAGAGCAATAACCAGGAGGAAAACTTGAACCATCTGTTTGGAGACAGCCAAATAGCTCAGCCCCTATGGAGGATGTTCAGACCATTCTTTGCTTCTAGGTGCAGATCCCTGAACACTGTCACTGGATTTTGCTGGGACGTCTTATGTTCAGCTGACAACAACGGGCCTGCAGGTTATGTAGCCATCACTTCTATGATTCTCATTGTATGGGAAACTTGGAAAGATAGATGCAAACTCAGATATGAAGGTAAGGGCACCTCAAGTATAGTGCTTCAGCAACGGATCATGAGGCACATTGAATTCTCCTTGAGCAATGTGCGATTCAGTAAATCTCCCACTGCTACGGAAAAAAGGGTGCTGGCACATTTCAACCTTCTATACAGATGCAAAGAGAATCCTCCAAAGCTGATCAAATGGTCCTGCCCCAACCAGGGCTATGCCTTAAATGTGGATGGGGCTGCCAAAGGCAACCCGGGTCATGCAGGTGGAGGTGGCTGCATTAGGGGCCGCAGAGGGGAGCTGATACATGGCTTTTCCTACTACTATGGTGTGGGGAATAATATGGTGGCTGAGGCAAGAGCACTTTTAGATGGGTTGAGAATTGCGGTCAAGGCTGGGATTCCAGTGGATGTCATCTATTCGGATTCAAAAGCCCTTGTTACCATGTTGCAATCTAGTCAACAACCTCCTTGGAGGATCTGCAGGTGGTGGGAAGATATCAAGAACATCATTAGTAAAAATAAATGGCACATTCAGCATATTTATCGAGAAGGAAACACTGTTGCGGATGCCTTGGCCTCATTAGCCTGCACAGCTCGCATCAATCAGGATTTTACATGTTGGAAGGAGCTCCCTAGAAGAGCGCGCGCGTGGTTGTGCCACAATTGATGCAGCTGGTCTCCCTAGCTGGAGGAGATAAGGATTTTTGATTTTCTTTTGACCTCACTTACTCTTACTTTTGGTACTTAACCAGGGGCATGCCCCACGGTCCAACTGTAAAGCCTTTCATCTATATCAATTCCATTTGGGCCGGAGACCTTTGGTGGAACTAGCACAAACTGTGCTTTCCCCCAAGAGTTCTCGCTGGTCTAGTTTATTAAAAAAAAAAGCATCTTGAACTTGCTCTGCTGCAGTTGCATTGGCAGACTCTTCATTATGATTTTTCTTCTTTAGAGCCTTGCAATCTTTCTTTAAGTGCCCCTTTTTACCACAATTCCAGCACCCATCACCACCAAACTTTGATTGACCTTTCTTCTTGGACCTAGATCTGCTCCTATTTTGACCCCGCTGTTTTGTTCGTCCCCTGCTCTCTGTATTCAAGGCAGAACCTGAGACTTCACCTGATTCCCTTCTACGAATATCTTCGCTTAGAATCAGGTCTCGAACCTCATTAAGCTTCAACTTGCTCGAACCGGAAGAACTACTTATAGCCGTCACAGTTGCACCCCAACTTTCAGGTAAGGAGGATAAAAGAATCAAGGCCCTAATCTCATCATCAAAGTTTATTTCTACAGAACTCAACTGAGTTGTAATCACATTGAATTCATTGATGTGGTCTGTAACAGAAGCACATTCGGCCATCTTCAGATTAAATAAACGACGCATCAAATATACCTTGTTTGAAGCCGAGGGCTTTTCATACATATTTGATAGCGCCTTCATCAATCCTGTCGTGGTCTTCTCGTTCACGATGTTGAAGGCGACGCTTCTGGCCAACGTCAAGCGAACAACTCCGAGTGCTTGTCTGTCTAGTAGATCCTAATCTTCCTTCTTCATCCCTGCCGGCATCGTTCCAAGAAGCGGCTCATGCAGCTTCTTCTGATACAAGTAGTCTTCGATCTGCATCTTCCAGAAACCGAAGTCCTTGCCATCGAACTTGTCGATCCTCACCTTTCCTTCATCCGCCGCCATTACTCCCACTACTCCCTCGAACCAGAATAAGGCTCTGATACCAGTTGTTAGGGATATGGAGTACCCAGACGAGGAGGACAACCAGCAGAGGAGGAAGAAGGAGAGAAGAAGAATCACACAAGAACATACAGGGATTTTTTACGTGGTTCGGAGGTAAGATGCCTTCCTACGTCCACGGCCGCAACAGGATTCCACTAAGATAATCACAGACTGGTTACAATACAAGGAGAGAGCTCATCCTTTTATACTAGGAGATTAGGGCGTCATAAGTCAGGGCATTAAGGACAATAATACCCATGATCAACAGAAATCCTCTTCCGGGATACATCAGATGCGCATGCTCGCCTGTCCCCCCGGATGCTCTCCTGGGACCGAGTATGCCCTCCAGCGACTGCAGATGCTCCCCCACCATCAGTCAGATCAATGCATTGCCAAGACAATGCGTCGACGCATTGCCAAGGCAAGGTCGACGCACTCCAAGTGATATCGACTTGCCTTGAACCCACAATGCATGCTTCCCTGACGCCAGTGATGCTCTCCAGAGACAATGAATGCCCTCCAGAGACAGCATGTGCTTCCCTGCTAGAACCCAGACAGCATATGCTCCCCTGGAGCAGCGATTGCTCCCCTGGCACTGAAGGATGCTCCCCTGGAGCAGCGATTGCTTCCCTGGCACTGAAGGATGCTCCCCAGAGGCAGAGGATGCGCTCCTGAGTCAGAGTGTGATCCCGTGCAGAGGCGCACGATGAAGAGTTCTGACTCCACACTCTAACAGCTCATACCGGCTCTTCTACTCTCGTTTTTCCCCACAAGAAATTTTCTTTTCACACAATTCTTCTTGTTCCTTCAATCACTAAAGACCTCCTTTCCATTCATAAGTTTTCTCGTGATAACAATTGTTTCTTCAAATTTTATCCTGATTCTTTTGTTGTGAAGGACAGACCCACAAGTACTCGATCTGTTGCTTCATGGGCACCATGAGAAGATGGTCTATATAAACTGTGGCATCTCCGGCAGTCGTCTATCTCCACTCCTCATAAAAAGTTTGTCTCCTGCCTGCTTCATTGGCGAACGCGTGCCTTGGGATGTTTGGTATGCTCATCTGGGGCATTGCAACTCTCATACAGTCTCTAGTGTTCTCCGTTCATTTTCCCTTCTGTGTTCCACCACGTCCTCTTCTTTGAATAATTGTACTGCTTGCAAGCTTGGCAAATCAAGCAATTTTTCTCTTCTCATGTCCCCATCTATTAGTTCAAAATAGTTACAATTAGTTTTATCTGATGTATGGGACCTTGCACCTACTTCTTCAATAAATGGAGACAAGTACTTTGTTTTATTTGTTTTATTTACAGCCAGCGTCGCCATGGCTATATCGCTGCTATGACAAAGAATCTGGTCGATTTTATTATGCTCGCTGTGCGTTATTCCATGAGATAGACTTTCCCTTTGTAGTAGCGCAACATTCGCCTCATCCTCCACTCCTTCCCACTCCACATTCTCATCTCTGATCTCTGAGTGTGAGTTTGATAACGGAGTAAGTTAGGGTCGGGTGGTCTACCCGAGGTGATCCACCCAATCCTTAATTATAACCGGGGTCGGTTAACTCAATTCGTCTATTTTTTAGGAACGAGTTAATCCACTTTTAACCTTATCCGACCTCGATTAAGAAAAAAAATATCAAACAAGAATAACTCACCTGACTCCAGTTACGCTATCCTACTCGGACTTAACCCGTTATCCAGTAAGACCTGAGTAATTTAGTCCTAACCCATGTTAAGCCCATGTTGTCATCAACACCCATGACCACCCCACCTTCAGCCTTCTGCCCAAAAAATATGTTGGCCATTTCCAGCCCTCCATATACCGCCACACCCGGCCAGTCCACAGCAACACCCAGACACCTCCGATCCACTAGCCACCACATGTGCAACCCCACCGTCTCCTCCATCAAATGTGGTTCCATTAAATCCGCACACCTAGTCCTCTCTTTCCACAGCTCAACCAGCTCCACCAAACCAATCTATTGAGCAAGAAGAGCAACCGGACACTTTTTGTTACTAATCTTGAAGGTGTCAATTTTTATATTGATTTACCAGGTGGACCGGAACTTACTAAACCTCCCCCCCCCAAAGCTCCCGTTGTACTCACATATCTAATGAAGCTCAAAGTCACTTCATGCAAGCATCCTCCACCCACTACTATTCACGTAATTCTCGAAGGTGATATGACATCAACTGACACGTCTCGTATTCTATATCGTCGAGATATTATCCGTTTTAATTTATTGATTTTACGATTTTATCCCTTTATAAGGGTGATCAACTCCAGAATGGAGAACTTCTCGGGAGATCATCAATCTCAGTACTACTCCTCGTTATCCATCTCAATACTACTCCACATTAAGTACGCTTAACTTCGAATTTTTTTTTCAAGAACTGAGTCGATATTTCGAAAGATACCTCGATAATATAGAATACAACCTAACTATATTTGAGGGTGTTACACCAATCTCCTTTATGCTTGCTCGTAATTCTATAGTATGACATGCAGCCATGGTTGATGAAGTGAATGCACTTATCAAGAGTGACACATGCAGTCTGGTTCCGCCGCCATCTAATGCCAGTATTATTGGCACCAAATGGGTATTTCGTATTAAACGGCGGCCCAACGGCACCATCAAGTGGTACAAATGGCAAAAGACTATGCCCAACAACCTGGAGTCGAGTACATTGAGACGTTTAGTCCTGATTGTTAAACCATCAACTATCCGTTTAATCCTATCTCCTGTTGTCTCCAATGCTTGGCCTCTTCACCAGCTAGATGTTTCCAAAGCATCTTTACATGGGCACCTCGAAGAAACTATTTACATGAGTCAGCCTTTGAGATTCATTCATAAGCAATTTCCGCACCATGTTTGTCAGCTTCATAAATCTCTATATGTGGCTATGCCATCTTTCTAGGTGTTAATCTCGTCTCGTGGTCCTCCAGAAAATAGCATACGATCACCAGCTCTAACACGGAAGTAGAATACCGTGCTCTTGCTAATGCCACTGCAGAAGTCATGTGGCTTCAATCTCTGCTGCATGAACTTGGTTTTAAGCATTCTGCAACATCTATTCTGTGGTGCGATAATCTTGGAGCTAACTATCTCGCTACCAATCCAATCTTCCATGCAAGAACAACCAAGTAATTATCTCAACTGTGTAACAATCAAAAGTTATCTTGAAATGCATATAAAAGGAGGACTCTACAGCAGATGCGACACAGAGAACACCCTTCAAAATTCCTGAGTTTCATTTCTATTAGCTTGGCTTTGTTACGGGGAATACGGGGGCGGATATCAAATCCGATGAGAGAGAATCGGGTGAGACTCACTCTCCTCTCACACACACATCTCTTAATCGGGGTCGGGTACCGTATTCGACCGTCTAAGGTCGAATGCGATATCTCACCCGAATTTCAAAGAGGGCCTTATGGTATCAGAGCTGAGCCGGGTTCAACCTATGGCCTCTTGTTATATTCCCTTGCCACCTCGTTTGGAAAACTCAATTTCTTCCTCCTCTATAGAGAAGTACAATCATTTTTCTTCTATGTGGAAATTCTCTCTCATTAGTCTTACAAGACATGAGATGATTGAGAATACAAATGAGATACTAAATAATAATAGATTTTTGGATTTGATTATAGATGTTATGAATATGGACTTCATATATCCAAATACCTCTTGAGGAAGTATTATTGAAAACTTGATCTTGAATACAACTCTATTTATGCCATCCCTAATCCAATAACTGGAATGGGATAGAGTTATTCAATGATTATTGAATTCCTAGCAGTATCTTTGACCCAATTGCACACTTTGCCTACTACCAGTAAATGACAATTACACCAATGTGAATCCTGAGAGAATCTATTTTTAAAAAGAATATCATATTATCACAGTACTCCTTTTACTACTGTCAATCTAGATTATGTGTGTAAAATTGTAGATGACAACACTATAATGCATAGACATAGTTAATATAAACAGAGACAAGAGGATGAGAAAAGGTGATTATGAAAAACAAAAGGTACCTCATGGATGACCTAATTAATCCATTGCCCAAAATATTGTTGTCAATGTAATGATTTAGAAGGCACGGGTATATTGTACTGAATAAAAATAATAATTTAAAATAAGACAGGAAAATATAGAATGTAACTGCATCTCTTTCATAAAAATTATACGGTTATGATTCTTGTAGGTTGGTCTACACGTATCATTGAAAATGTCGATATTATACGAAAGTACCGTTGAATGATCTATTTACACAATCTCATTATTTTTAATGATATGTATGTAAATATAAATATAAAAAAGATAAATCTTTAGTTTTTGATCTATCGATGATTTATATGTAAACATCTCAAAAGTTTAATTAATCTCAAAAATACCTTTACAAGAATTGCTACGGGGAAGGGAGCCCAAGTCCACCTCTTTTATAATTATAGAGTCCTGCATTTGGAACGACACGCATCATTAAAAACGTCACAAAGATGGTTGAATGCTCTTTTTACATTATGTTGTTATTTTAATGATATATGCGTAAATACAAACGTAAGAATGGTAAGTTTATACTATTTGATCATCTAATAATGAATTTATATAAAAAAATCTCATTAAATTATTCTTAAAAGTACCTTTACAAGAATTGCTATTACTCCTATACTCTTTTCTGAGATATATTTACCCTCACTAACATCTCTTTAATATAATCACGCATGGTTTAAGATTTAACTAACAGCCTAAAATAGCCGTCACGAGATCTTCACTTGTTCGGGATGGCTTGACCCGCACGGCACCGGAGGCACGACACACCGGCCGTAGGTCGTGATCGGGTCGTTTAATATATTTAGTATTATATTTTAAATATAAAATATTATATAGATAATATGATTAAGTGTCTTCATCAATTTGGGGTGATTTAGGTTCAAAACTCATCAATTATATGTGTTATTTTAATTTCTTTTAAAATTTTTATATAAAAATCTCAAAATTCTAAGGGAGTTCAACATATTTGAACGTAGTCTTAAACAAAGTGCATAAATCACTTAACAAATTAAACTCAGAATTTTGTTATATTAATTTATATATTATATATATAAAGTGTCTTTTTTTATTTTGACATTTTATGGGATCGACTCAGACGGATCGGGTCGGTACCGTCCCGTCCTGGATCGTGACTGAGACGACCGAGACGTCCGAGACGACAAACCTTGATATGGAAAACTTTCTTAGAAAAATAATGTGATCGTGAGAATGGATATGTTAAGAATATCTAACTATAATGACAATTTAAGGTTAAATTTATACATATAACTGTAGAGATATTGGCACTCAGTGACGGAGCAAGGAGGGGGCAAGGGGGGGCAATTGCCCCCCCTTGATTTGGGTAAATTCTTCTCTCTCTTTACATTTGCCCCCCACCCCTTGTTGGATTTTTTGGGTCTATTAGATGTCTATCTGTGGTGGATATCTAGGTTTTAAGATTAAGTTAAAATATCTACTGATTGTGGATATTTATCAGACACATTTATTGGTTGGTTGTTTAACCGTAAATCGACGATGAAAAATTTTATTTTGTAAGATAGAAACCTAAAAGAGGCAAAAAAGGATAAAAACAGTATAGTAGAACCGTAAAAAAGTATTACAGTTGCTAGCTGAGAAACTTTGTCGATAGTTATGTAAGGCTATTTTTTGATGGTTGAGCATAAATAAAAAAAGATTATTGAGCTATGCACAAGGTTGATTTACAGGTTTTTAGCAGGTCTCTCCGATCCGCACGTCCGCCCTCTCCCACAGCCCACTCCACTCTGAGGAGCTTCTATGTCAAATGTTAATACGGTGAGTTTTCTCCCTTGCTCAGATCTATTGTTATCTATTTGGTGACTTTTGCTGAAATCATAGGACTTTATCATAAGATTTTACCTGGGGAAGACATTTCATTCAGGACTTTGATTTTATCTTTCTTTTTAATTCTTGCTTCATGTATTTTCAATCACGAAGATTTTACATGTCTCAGTAGTTTAACCTGGTTCTCCTTCTCAGTTGTTCCTGTTTGTGATTCATTATCTCGATTATATAATACAAAGTCAACTCCCACTCGTCGAAAATACTGCACCTGATTTTGAAGGTGAAGCAATTTTTGTGATGATCAATAGATGAATGATAATTTTGTGACATATATTGAGAATGAGACATTCTAGAGTATTGACAATGAGATAATAATATAACACTTTCAGAATATGAAGATCCATCGTGGACAATTCATTTGTAAAATAACTTCTACTTAAATAAAAATAAATAATTTTTATTATATTAATTATATTTTACCCCCCTTTCAAATATTTCTAGCTCCGCCGCGGTTGGCATTGCTTGAGATCCTAAAGTAGATTAATTAAACTGTAAAAATATTTTACATACATTTTTTAAATAACAATTAGATTGGAGACATTGTGAGGTTTTTATGTACATGAAAACTTATTAAGGGGGTGGGTGGTGGGGGAATCAGGAATGTACTACCAGTACCAGCCTACCAGGCTTAAGTTCTTACTCACTTTCTTCATCTACTTCCCCAGCCAACTGCCGCCAGCGGCACCGCTGTGAGCTGTGAGTCTGTGACCAGGCTCCTCTCTCTCTCTCTCTCTCTCTGAAGGGGGGGGGGGGTGGGGAATGGAGTCGGTGACCGTAGAGACCAGTGATGGCGTGAAGCTTCATGCCAGGCTGTACAAGCCGGCAGATCTCCGCAGCAACCGGGTGGTCGTCCTCGTCCACCCCTTCACCGTCCTGGGGGGGTGCCAGGGCCTGCTGAGGGGGATCGCGACGGGGCTGGCGGAGGCCGGCTACAGGGCCGTGACGTTCGACATGAGGGGTGCCGGCAGATCCTCCGGAAGGGCTTCCTTGACGGGTTTCCCGGAGGTCGAGGACGTGGTGGCGGTGTGCAAGTGGGCTTCGGAGGCGCTGTCGCCGGATGGGATCATTCTGGTGGGCTCTTCTGCCGGTAACTTCCTCCTCCCGTTTCTACCCCTTTCGCAACTTCTTGGTTCAATCGGTGTAGGATTTATGATTTCAGCTGTGGCCTTGTTCGTTTCATAATTTGAATGTTATGGCTTTCGAAGCTTTGTTTCCTCCGCTCTCTCTTTTTTTTTTCATGGAAACTTGCATTTTTGCTGTATTCTGCTGGTCTGTGTGGATTGCATGTTGAAATTAATGAGACTGTAGGACACTGCAACGGTTATCCGTGAGAATCTCTTGTCACTCTCTTGGATGGGTGACTTTTTTGGTATTCCCGCATTTCGCTGGACAATATATTTCTTGATTTTTGGTCTCATAGTCGTTTTGGTTGGTTGTTTGCCATGGTCAAATTATAATTGTGGATCTCCAGTTTCTGGATTCGTCTAGGAGGAGAGATCTTATTCTTGTTTCCATAGGTGATTTTGTGGTGTGCAACTGTGAAGGAAACTCGGGGATGCATAATTATTTCCAAGCAAAACTGCGAGAATGCTTATAGCATCTGAAAACATGACTAAAACAGAGCATATATTAGAAAAGCCAGGGAGCTATTTCATCACTATTTAACCACGCTCATTATTGTAAAAGTTTAGTCCACAATTCTGGATGGCCTTGTGGATCTGGTACAGATCCAAATGGATCCAGGCATCTTTTTTATTGCTTGGTACACTTGCAATCATTCACCTTACTTAATTTTTTGATAAATTCAGTGAATAAGTGTATTTTTCACATTTAATGTGTATGTTGGTGTTTAGAAGCTATTTAATACTTTAATATGCTTTAGCTGAGGTGACATGAAACATTGATTACTAGACTTACACTTCTGCCAATCAGACCTAATTCAGCTGATGCATCATGGATGTGGTTGTACAAGCATAAAGAGGAGTTGCCAAGCAGACAGCAATGGTTTTCACTCCATGTCATGTGGTGGATGTTATGAAAAGTTAAAACCGAGAGCTTCTGAAGAGTGGATTGTTTAGATTGATTAAGTGATGAAAGGTTATTTTCCCTGAAAGACACTAGATCTGGGTTAAGGGTGACAATTTGAGGGAACTTAACTGCTGAGGACGTGGTGCATACAGACCTTTTTTCTCTTATTTTTTTTCCTGCTCTCCTTTGAGCATATTTCATTAATGAATTCAGGGGAAATGTGTCCTTGATCTCTCTTGTCTAAGCCTATGTCTATCAAGGACAAAGTGGAGGAAAAAGATTATTTTAATTAAAAAAATCGGTTGGAATTGGTAAATTTTGGTCCTATCCATCACCGACCATTGCCAATTCTGGTGTATCCCGCTCAAAAATGGATATCATGTTGCCAATCCTGATCAAAATTGACCCACCCAGAATCGGCAGATTCCGTAGACCATTGGTAGTATAAAGGCAGGGAAGCCAGAGGTGCGGAGCCTTAAGAGGAATTGTTTCTTGTGATGTGAGTTTTATATGGAGAGGCAAAAAAGAGGGAGGGGACTCTGGGATTTAGATGGCAAAAAAGAGGGAGGGGACCCTGGGATTTAGATGAAGTGCAATGTAGTTATTTGTGAGGATGAGACAGTATCATCTGCCACAATTTCCAGTGTCTTGATGGCAATTTTCAGCTGTCAAAATTTCTGGCAAGTCTTATCTGTTTGTCCAGAAGCGAAGAATAATAGATATCCAAGTTTAGCACAACAATGTAGGCATCGTAGTGAAGACTTGATCTTCACATTTCCTATTTGATGACTGGTCAACCTTATCTAATAGGTGATTCTGGAAAAGCCCGGTTTCAACACCCTTTCTTAATCACAAGGAACCCCATTCCCCAACCCTAGTTTCTCCATAGAACCAGGAAACTCTAAGCCATTTGTTATTATATGGAATAAAACTAAATAATTTAGAAACTCATCATTCAGGATTTCTGCTTCAGATGAGCTCCACGAGATTAATTCTGGACTGTAACATTCTAGTAACTTGAACATACAGTGCAAAGCTCCCTAACATGTGTTACTTCTAGAGACCTAGTCATTACATTTCAAAAAGTTATTTGCAAGCCTGCATGAACTATGCTCTGAGCTTATTACGAATCATCACCTGATGTAAACGTCACGATAAAATATGATCCACTGTGCTTGTCAACCAGCTCTGTGCCATAGATGTTGAAAGACAACTGCAAGTGATGAGGTTAAGGTCTCTTTGATTTAGTTTGTCAATGGACAAGAGGTATTGCATTAGACCAGGACAAGTTTACATGCAATTAATAGAGTTAGGACCTGATGATTATAGCATGAGAGACGATGCAGATTAGGGTGCTAGTGGTTAGTGGGATTTGATGGTCTCAAGTTAGTTAAAACCTTAGTGTTCCCATTTGAATTGTGAGCCATCAACAACCTGTCAACTTTTTTTTTTTGATGTGAATATGAGCACAATTTGCAGAAATTGCATGATATTATAACTCCTTACACAACTCCCTTAAAGAGATGACTATGAAATGATAAGTTCGTATCCAGACAATTTTGTATGGTCAGGTGGAAGCTACCCATGTGAAAATACTGCTCTGCTACTAAGAATATCTCCATTTAGAGGTCTCTTTCTCTCCTTTCCCTGGCTTAGAGAAACCTTATGTCCGTAAATGTGGTTGACAATGCAGGAGTCCTCCCTAAAGAAAACAATACAGGACCGAATACTCTGCCGTGAAGAGTCACATACGAGAGCTGACCAGGGCGATTCCATTAGGAAACGGGGAAGAAACAGTTTCATATGCATGAACTCATCTTTGAGTTTAATACATACCTGAGATTAACTGCAGTTATTAGATGGTGTGCCCTGGTCATCTCCCCATTTGGGCAACCAGCAGCTACCATAGGCAACTTCTCACGAAGTTGTCTAAATGATATTTAATTTAAACCTTTGTTCTCTAGTTTGGCAAGAAAAATCTGGATATTGCATCTTAAGAAAAATTTTAAATGATGCACTGAGATACTGAGTACCCATGACCCAATAGAGTCGCATCCTAGAATTTATTCACTCATCATGCATTTATCTATAGATATGTTCGTAAACTTAATGATTTAATAGATACTTTTTTGGGGGTTCAAGGTGCCCCAATTGCAGGCTCTGCGCTTGATAAAATTGATGAAGTTCATGCTTATGTGAGTCTGGGGTACCCCTTTGGTTTATTGGCTTCCATCCTTTTCGGGAGGCACCACAAGGCCGTGTTGCAGTCCAGAAAGCCCAAACTCTTTATTATGGGTACAAAAGATGGGTTTACAAGTGTAAAGCAGTTAGAAAACAAGCTGAAGTCGGCTGCCGGCCGGGTGGAGACCCATCTCCTTGAAGGGGTAGGTCACTTCCAAATGGAAGGACCTGACTATGATGCACAGATGGTTAATGTGATAACAAGATTTATTGCATCTCTGTAGATGGGGACATCAAGGTTGGAGGCAAAGTTTTAGGAAGAATTAGACAGCAAGTGAAAGCGAGGAACATGTTTTGGAGTAGCATTTGATGGAAACAATGTACTATTCGCTCAAAATTATGGCGTGTTACCTATTTTTCGACCACAAAATGATATAGATCTATATGTCGGATGTGTGTGATTTAAGCGTATTCTTTTCTTATCTAGATTTTGCTTGTACCACACAATACTGGAAGGACGTGATACGTGAATCTTTACTTTCAACGTTGCTTACTATTGTTAGGTTAGACAATAGAAGTAAAAGACCCCGACAGGTCTGATCTTCATATTGCTCAATATATTCAAATGTACAGGGGCAAAAGAAAGTAAGAGATATACAAGGGAGCCCCAAAACAGAGTAACCCCAAAACGTTCTATTAACACCCCCCCCCCTCTCAAACGCATGATGAGAGTTTGTTCGGCAAAAAAAAAAAAAAACCGAGAAGCGGTATGTGTCTTGGTGAACACGTTGTCAAACTGTAAAGAATATTGAACATAAGGTAAGGTAATGGCCTCAGTGTGAAAGTGTCGTAGAATAGAATGACAATCAATCTCTCTGTGTTTAGTGCGCTCATGAAAAACGGAATTATGATGGCACTCTTATTGTTGCAAAAGTGGGGTAGGATCATGTTGTGGAACGCCCATGTCATCAAAGAGCCATAGCATGAAACTGAGCTTCAGTTGTGGAGTGGGTAAAAATATTCCATTTTTTACTCTTCCATGAAATTAGGGAGTCGTCAAGAAAGGTGTATCAACTAGTAGTAGACTTGTGATCGTTAATGTCACCAGCCCAATCAATATTAGAGAATGCTCGAAAGGTTATCAATGAGGTGGAAAAAATAGAAGTTCACGAGATCAAGTGTCCCGAAGATAGCGAAGAATATACAAGATAGTATTCTAATGAGCAGATTGAGGTGCAGAATTAAATTGACTAATCATGTGGACGACTAATTGAATATTCGGACGAGCAACTGTCAAATAAATAAGAGAGTCATTAATTTCTCGATAACGAGTCAAATCATCTAAGAGAGTGTTATCATCAGGGGAGAGTTTACATTCAACTCAATGGGAGTATTAACGATGCGCATATTTGTGAGATCAACTCGCTTCAATAAATCTAAGGTATACTTAGATTAAGAAAGAATATATCCACAAAGAGAGGAAGTAATCTCAATGCCTAAGAAATGGCGAAGACGATCAAGGCCCTTCATATCAAATAAGATGTGAAGTTATTCTTTGAGGATAGCAATACCAATCGAATCATCACCAGTAATGATCATATGTTCTATATAAAGTAGCAATAAAATCTGACCACAAGTAGGGAAAGAGGTGAATAAAGCAGTATCGTGAGAGAAGACAGTGAGCCCAAGGCCCCGAAGATAGCAAAGAATATGCAAGACAACAGCTTAATGAACGTATCGAGGTGCAAAAAAAGAAGATTGAATTCTCTCGGAAGAAAAAAAAAAGAAAAGATATGGAGAGCTGGCCCTCCGAACAGGGGGCTCCAATCCCCTATAAAAAGCCCGCCCCGGTAAAGCTTGAATTCTCTTGGAAGTCTTGGGAGCCTTGAAGAATTACTGGAGGTCCTTCCAAGAAGCCCGCTGTGAGAGCTCGAAGCAAAAAATAGAGTGCAAGAGGGAGAGTGAGGAGAACTTCAGAGCCATCCGTGTGAGGGTGGGTCTCCTTGGTACCTCTTCTTCTTTTTCTTTTCTTGCGATTTGTAATGCTTCCCGTTGGCAGAAATGTAAAGGTTCAGATCCCAGATCAATGAAGCACAGGTCCCCTTGATTCTGATTCTGCGGTCTCTCTGTATGGACTCGTGTGCTTCTCGATAATATATGTACATATATGCATGATCTAACTACTCTGCTATATTGTCCACTCCCCCCAATACATATATACATACGTAGTAGATTTTCTTTGCTCTATTTTATCTTCTATGCTGTCCTCTCTCCCCAATATATATATATATATATATACATACGTGATATATTTTCTTTGTTCTGCTATACCTTCCACGTTGCCTTCTCCCCAATACACATACGTATATGCTTTAGCTCGGTGGCCACCGGCCCGGAGTTTATCCGAAGTTCATGGATATGATTCCGAGACTTCCAACTGCCGGCAGCATATCAAAATTCTCCTCTATTTTCATTTTGAAACGATCTTATTTTCCTCACAGCCCCGCCTTGAGATTTGGACCAATCTTATGGCCATGATGCCAAAGGGGTGAGGCATATGGGAGTTAATCCCAAATTGACCGTTTTCTTTTATAAATTCCGATTTCCAGGTTCTAATCACTCGTGGATCCTCGGGGGCTCACTTCTCCATAGTGTGGACCCCGGGTGATTTCCCTAAAGAGTGAATATTGAAGGCCGTGTAAATCGACGATAGCTCAAGTCCACGTCTTGGAAACGTGATCCTGGCAACCCGTGGTTGTCGGGGTCCTTCGTAGGCTAGTCCTCGGGATCTCCACGCCCAAATCGGGTCGTAGGGTGCTGCCGCTTCCGTGCGCACCCTTTTATTTCGGGGCCATCTCGGAGTTCTCTCCGTGGATGTATACCCAATTAAACACCCCCCAAAGCCATGAGTCTAGGGGAGGTGATGTCGGATTTTTGCCAGGCAATCTAAACATTATTGACATAAATAGTAATGACATATCGAATGAACCGAAGAACTTCGTAAAGGGAACCCACATGAATTGATGCACCGAAAACAAAAGAGATGTAATGATACTCTGATTTCAGAAACTGTCAAAGAAGAAGATGAACAGGATAAAAGAAAAGAAAAGAACAGGAAGTGAAGATCCTCAAATCAAGTCAGATCTCTTTTGCATAAACAATTGCACATAGCATGCATTCTGTCCATGAGCATTTGATGCTCCTTTGAAAAAATCAGAAATCAAACATCCTGCCAATGGTTGTTGAACATGAAGATGAGCATGCATAAAAAGGCACTGTTAGCTTTGATTTCCAAAAATCTGCTAAGAAAAGAATGAGCAACCTGAACAAAGAATGAGAGGAAGGATGGATAGAAGAAACGAAAAAGAGGAATGACGCGGCATGGCGTCGGGGGCAGGATCGACGGCACTCCGATATCACGAACATGACGGATAACTTGCTATCTCGCGCAGCTCGGTCTCACGCCGGACGGTCTCACACCGGACGACACACTCACACTTAAAAGAGAATGAGGGAAGGGAAAGAAACAAGTGAGAATGGCTCTCACTGATAGGATCGGTGCGATGGATACAGAGGGGGGGTGAATGTATCCCTCTTCAAAAATACCCAGATTAAAACCAATCAGAGACAATTAGATAGAAATCAACTGAACTACTCTCTTATCACAACCGTGGACTGAGAAGCTCATACTCACAAATGAGTTCTAATTCTTCTGAGCGAAAGAACAAACACTTCACAATCATATAAGCTCCCAAGGAAATCACAACAAATCAACCATGCATAACCTGTGAAGGGGAGATAGAAGACAAGGAGCAAAAGCACAAGCCAAGCCATGGCACAGATAATTTTTTAGGTGGTTCGGTCACCAAGACCAACGTCCACCCTTCATTCCAAACTGGAGTGAGGCTTCCACTAGCTAACGCTAGAACCGCAGACTCGGTCTGCAACAGGTGCTGCCTAACAGCTTGACCAGGGGAACAACCTCCCCTCTTCCTCCAAACCGGAGGGAACCACTAGTGACACCCAGTCACTAGCAAACCAGAGACCGAAGTCTCTCTTCCTCCAGACCAGGAGGGAACACATGGACTTGCAACCCACAAGACCAGAACCGGAGACGAATCTCCCTTCCTCCAAACCGGAGGGGAACCCACAAGTGACACCCAGCCACTTGCAAACCAGAGGTCACGGATCTCTCTTCCTCCACACCAGAGGGAACCCCGATCTCAAACCAGAGAATCGAAAAATATAGTGACCAAATGAAAAGGAAAAACAAGAAATGAAAAATACACCGCGATCAGAAAGCTGTAAAGGATAATAACATAGATGTGGCTCCCATGGAGCTGACTGGCCTGGATTTGATCCACGGTCTAGTAGACAGATCTTCAATAGAGTCTTCCTTCTTCTCCACGAACTCTCTCTCTTTCCCTTTTTCTTCTTCTGCTTTCACACTCTGCCTCTCTGCCCCTCCTCTCTGTTCTTCTCACTCGGTTCTCTCTTTTCTTCTTCTATTGGATCTCTTTCTTCTTCTTTTCTCTGCCTCTCTGCTGCTCTCACCTTCTTCTATCACAGTCTCGATCAGTCTTCTCCAGATGGAGAAGGTTTTTATTTATAGCAGTAGTAGATGTAGGGCGTGTGCAGGGCTTGTGCCCTCTCTATCCAGATAACCTAGGATCACGTGCCAGGTGCCAACCTCGGATCACGTGCCCATTCATCAGCCTGTACAATGACAGAGTTACTTCAGTCGATCAACAAAGAATGTATAGACTTACTGAAATAATGTATGAGCAAACTTGTATGAAGAACATACTGTACAGACTTCAGACTCAGCTGCGAACTGAGCTAAATAGTGTATAGACTTGAATGCTTGGAAAGGATTGTATAGACTTCGTCTTGAAGGAGATGCACATATGCACAATGAACATGGATTGAAAGACTAAGCCACGAGCAGAGCTTGTATAGACTTGCTGAACAGCAGCATAACCATATCAGTAGTAAATGTGCAGCCTTTGTATTGAAGCATGCACAATAGAATGAAAGTATGCACAATGAATGCATGAGATGCTCAGACAAGCTGTCACCGAATGTACAGACTTTGTCTTAGTGTTTATGCATGAGTCTGTCAACAAATGTACAGACTTTCTATGCTGTATGCACAAGACGCTAAGAGAGACGCTGTATAGACTTGACAATGCATGGACTATGCACATAGACGCAGCAAGACTCTGTGAGCGCCAACTCGATGTACAGACTTTGCGAGCGCCAGGACCATGTACAGACTTAGAATGAACGAAGCACACGATGTATAGACTTAGGCAAACGCTGTACAGAAGGAGACGATGCATGATGTACAGACTTAACATGAAACGCTGCATTCTAGCCAAAACGCTGTACAGACTTTGGATGCTTGTGTATGCATGAGGGCAATGCATTGTATAGACTTAGCGATGCAATGGACAGCGATGTATAGACTTTGTGATGCACAACCATATCCAATATATAGACTTCAATGCAAAGGCTGGAGTGTGACGGATGTATAGACTTCACCTAAGCAAGGGCTGTACAGACATTGGAATGTACAGACTTTGCCAAAGTATAGACTTTACTTCGTGCAAGCTACAGGACAATGCAGGCTGTACATACTTTGAGAGACAATGCAATGTGTAGACTTAGCGTGTGTTGTGAACAATGTATAGACTTTGTGTGGATGACCAGACAATGTATAGACTTGTACATATGCATGAACAAGTGGCGATGTACAGACTTGGCCAATGTGCAGACTTGAAGCAAGGAGACGATGTGTAGACTTGGCCAATGTACAGACTTGAAGAAATGCATGCACTTACTATGTTATGCTTGGGATGTACAGACTTCGTGGATGTATAGACTTAGTTAACGAATAGATGCATGAACTATGCACATGCATGAAGAGTGTACAGACTTGCATGAGACGCTGGGTAAGACGGTGGATGTACAGACTTGGGCTGTACAGACTTACTGTGTGTAATGCATGCGAATGTATAGACTTGTATGAGACAACATGAGACGCTCAGACATGAAGCACTATGAGACGCACAGAGAGACGATGGAGTGTATAGACTTTATGTGCAATGCAGAGGCTGTACTGACTTCGTGCGTGTGCTAAGACAGTGTATGGACTTGATAAATGATGTGTGCACAAGGAGAGACGATGCATGAGACGATGCATGCACAAGGGGTGTACAGGCTTGGTCTTACAATGTGTAGACTTGGCCAACTATCAATTGATGGATGTATAGACTTTAAGTGTGCATATGCCAAGACCATGTACAGACTTAGTGCAAACGGGATGTGCAGACTTTGTAGCATGCAACGTATAGACTTGATATCAAGGAATGCACTGGCTGTACACACTTGAAGTAATGCAAAGGCTGTACAGACTTCAATGTAAAGACTTTGAACGTGTGTGCTGGCAATGTATAGACTTGATCTATGAATGAGCCAGTGAAGCACAACAACCACAATCGTATGTATAGACTTCAAATACCATTTGATGAACAGAATGCTTCAAGACATTTTCAAGAGTAATCACCAACAGAAATGTTCATTTGATTAAACACAACAGCAAGTCATTAATGCCATTATCAAAGAATGACTTATGAATATTGACATCATCAAAACCATAGAGACACAACAATCTCCCCATTTTTGATGATGGCAATATTATGAGTCATTACATTAATACAATTGTGAGTCTCAAGAAAACAAAGTACCCCATATGCTCGAATGCACAAGTTTTGCAAACTCCTCCCCCAATGACTCAGAAAAACTTCTCCCCCTTTGCCAACAGCAAAAAGGAGGTTGAGCAGGAAAGCAGATTAAGAAGCATGAAGAGGTATGAATGAAGAGATGCAGATGCAACAAGATCTGCAAGAACTCCCCCTAAATGTATGAATGCAAGCACAACAATTTTCCCTTTTAACAACAACAAGAAGAAAGAGACATGAGGAATGCTGGCAAGATCTCCCCCTTAAGAATTACAATGCAGCATGATTCATATGACAAGGAAACTCCCCCTGAATAAATGGAGTCTTATGAGATGGATGAGAAGGAGACCACAGTGGCAATTAAGGACAAGTTCTGGTCATGATGAATCAAGGACAGTGAGCAAAAGAATTTCAACAAGATTTTCAAGGAGATATCAATCTCATAAATCCAAAACATAAGTTTTCAAAGTCTTCCATTATAAGGGCTTATGAATGAACTTTATTGATCAGCAGGGTTTAAACATGATATATGCTAAGTTTGTCAATAAAATTCTGTATTTATATCTAAAGTCACGGTTTAATAAAAATAAACTTGGCCCTCATAGTTATATCTTGATTAGCCTCCCTTTCTCTTACACCATCAAATTTACTGACTTCTTTCAGAATAACATTCACTAGTATTGAGATCAGGTAATTATGAACTCATGTGATTTTGTCTAAGGTTATAGCAATTTGATTTTTTTTTTGCATCAATATTCAAATATTATAATTTGTATAACAAATTTTCATGCTACAGATTTTACGAGCACTCTAATTCTGTGCACACCTTGTAACTAGAGGATATACGTTGATCAGACGCCAATATCCCTAAGCACTTAGTGTGACTAACAGTCATGCTTTATATTAACAGAGTTAACATTTACACTTCATGGCACACCTCAACTCATTTCTTTGACGAGTGAGATGTATTTCTCAGTGTGCATGCCATTGCTCTGCCAGTTTATCAATCCTTCTTAAGCAGAGTTAACTATGGCACCTCATGACACAGTCCTCTAAACTTCTTGGTCAATGGACATGGTTTCTCAGTGACCAAAATCATTGCTCTGACAGAAATTACCCTTTAGACATTTCTGAAAACTCATTAACTTCAAAACAATACTAATTTCATGTACTTAACCAAATAAAGCCATGTATTCAATAGTGCAGATTTCAGAAGTTTTTACAAGACACAACATGGAACAGTTGGTTAAAGTTTATTCAACATGATTCAGATATTTTTAAGAGATTTTAAAGTCAAACTCAATGAATACATTAAACTTAAACCACCTGAGTTATTTCAGACATTCATAAAAACGTATAATAGAAGATTCCTAGTTCAAGTGTTTTCAGATTTATGATCGAGACAAGCCCCATTGAAATCTTCATGAATGGCTGATAGAAGAGATTCAGCAAGAATAAGTGATTTTGAAGCTCAATGTTTTCTGATATGATCAAGGTTTATCAATAGAATCAATAAAGAGGATATGCACATCAAGCAAGATAACAGGAGGTCTGGCAAGTTTCAGGATTTTCAAGGATAACATGCAATGAATTCTGACAAGTGTATGTATTTGACAAAAATCTGCATGCAATGCATTGACTCCCCCTGACAATATGCATTCAATCAATCTTTTTGGCATTTTCAATGTAATGAGATGCAATGCAATTAACTACATGTATGCAAAGACATGCAAAGACTTCAACTAACTCCCCCTGAAAACATGCAATGTTTTGCCATGAGAACAGAACATATATCTTTGTGACTCATGCACATTCAGACTGCCCTATCAAGCAATATGACCCATGGTACTAAAAGACCATCTCACACATAGTAAGAGCCTCCAGACAGATTTCACATGCCTTTTTGTAGCTTACTATTTAATATACCATAGTGGTCAATCATGATAATTCAACATGCAGTCCTATATGCAATCCAGATTTTCAGTGAGCTATGCAACAGACAGATTTCAAATAATATTCATATGCAGTTCAGATTTTCAGAAATTGCAAGTTTTATTCCCATTTCAATATCTAAACAGACAATTCAGTATGAGCATTGAGAGACATGAATACTCATAGTGTTCAAAAGATGACAAATATGCAAGAACACATCAAACAAGATATGCAATGAATTTCAAAATAGGAAATGCAGAGAATATACCTGAAGAGTTCAGAAAGAGGTTTTCCATACTTGAGTGCCTTGGTTTATTAACCCATGTTTGTTCCTCAGCTTCCAAGACACACCTGCAAGTTAGCACACTATTTTGCATGGGCAGGTACCCAAACAGTCTTGGGTCCTGACATGACAGTGATCCCTTTGAATGGCACTCTTAACTTTTTCTGGGCAAGTAGATCATCAATTTTCATTACGGAGCAATTATTCATAGAATGCCCAAAGCCACCACAATAACGACATGAAACAGCATGTTTTGTGTTCTTGATGTGCACATTAACATGATCATGAAATCTATGTGTATGAGAATTAAAGTTTCTGTTGTTTGCATGAAAGTTCTGTCCTTTGTTATCATTCGGCCAGCAATTTACAGCTTTGTAGCCAGACTTTTCATATTCAAAATGAGAAGAGTTATTTCTTCTCTTAATAGGTGACCATCACTGTCTAGCCAGATGGCCTGGCTTCCAACAGTTAGAGCATGCAAGAGACTTTCTGTTAAAGATAAATTCAGGTTTATCAAAAAACTTTCTATTTGCAGGGAATCTATCAGATTTATAGTTAGAGTTCCTTCCCTGAGCATGCCAACATTGGGTTGCAATGTGGCCCATCTTGCCACAGTGAAAGCATGAATTAGAATTTCTCCCATCAGCACTCAGCCATCATTTAAATCTCTTATGACCCAATTTTTCACAATTAAAGCATGTCATATGTTGGTCTATTGAATCAAACTTGTTCTTGTTAACAACATGACTGTTTGCATGAAATTTAGCATGATATAAATTTGATTTTTTCTTATCATTAACAAACCAGCATTGTGTAATCTTGTGTCCTAATTTGCGACAATGAAAACATTCAATTTTCTTTTTCTGAGATGAAGGATTTTTATCATGAAATTTCCTAGCATTCATATCATCTTTCTCCATCAATTTACATTTATGCATCAAATGACCAAATCTATGACAGTAATGGCATGAAGTTTTCTGTTTGTATGCATGTGTATGTGTATGCGTAGATGATTTTTGAACATCATGCAGTGAAGTGGCAAGAACCTTTTTGTTCTTTTGATGTACAGCATGCACTTTTTTCACATACTTGAGTGTTGCCTTTTTCTTCATGTTATCATCCGTTTTCGATTTTTCAATTTGTTTTTGGGTTTTCTGAACAATGGGCTGCTTGTTCTGTGATGTGGTAGCTACACTTGAAGCTTTTACAAATGAAGTCATTACTTTGTTCTGAAAAGCCTTTTTATTTAGATTATTGTAGCCCAACCCTTCCTTCCTGACATTGACTCTTACACCTAGTAGCTTGTCTAAGTTTTCTTGTCCATCAACAAACTTTGACAGAGAGTTCCTCAAGTCTTGGATTTCATTTTCGAGAGATGCAACGTTTATTTCATAACTTGTAATCTCTTGCTCACTGCAATTGACAGCTTCGTTCAAAACTTTGTTAGCTGTTTTGTATTTTTCAATTTCTTGTTCCAGATTACTCAATTTTTCAGGATCTTCAACGCAAACAGTTTTTCCTCTTTCTAAGGCTAGAAGTCTCTCAGACATAGTGGAGTTCAGCTGTTTTAACTTCTCATTTTCTTTAACCAGAGTATCATTTTGAATTAACTCATCAAGAAGAATCTGGTCATCTTGAGATACTTTTGGATTATTTGGAGTTTCATACTCCCTTTGCAAGTTTTCAATATTTTTCTGCAACTCCATGTTTATAGATTTGATGGCGTCCAATTTTTCAATCAGCAAATCATTCTCTCGTTTAAGTTTCTCTAATTTTTCTTCATTTTCTTTGGAGACATTTCTGAGAGAATCTTTTTCAGACTTCAACTTGTTTAATTCTGAGTTCACACTTTCGAAATTTTTCAGCAATTTTTCATACTGGTCATGATAGTTAACAAGAGTCTGATTATCATTATTTGAACTAAGTTTCTCTTTGAGTTCAGATATCTTATTTACATGATCTTGATTTTCAATTCTCAGCAACGAAATTTATTTTTTTAGCATTTGAATATCAGACATAAAAGCATCATGAACATTTTTCAGTTCAGCACAATTTTTACAGTCAGAATTCAAACTGTCTGACCTACTACGCTTCTTCAATTTTTTGTATTGTTTTCTTAAATGTTCATGAGATTCAAGCAACTCAGCATATGCATTCTCCCAATCATCTAAAGAAAAATTCTCGAAGAGGTTTACCTCATCATCATCCTCTTCTTCATTTTGGCTGCTGCTTTGCTTACTTCCGTTAGCCATCATGCAACTCGTTTGATTTTCTTTCCCGACCTTCTTTATCATCTCCAATATATCCCTTGCAGATCTGCAACCAAGGAAACATGAATGAAGAGCTCGATTAGTCGCGGCCTTCATTAACTCCAGTGCTTTCTGATTTTCTGCACACATAGATCGATGCTTGTTAGTCCTTTTGGACTGATCTTTTGGTAGTCTATGTGGACCATGTGAAATCACTTTCCACAGGTCTGGATCAACAGATTTAACATGAGCACGGAAAGCACTGTGCCACTGGTTGAAATCAGAACCACTAAAGACAGGTGGATGAGCTATTGAAGCAGATCAAAACTAATTCAAAGCAGTGAATTCAAACCGATAAACCAAATCTAACAAAAATGCACCGAAGACAGCATGATCGGATCTGCAGATCGTTGGATCTGGAAAGTCAGAAACTGCTCTGATACCAAATGATAGGATCGGTGCGATGGATACAGAGGGGGGGTGAATGTATCCCTCTTCAAAAATGCCCAGATTAAAACCAATCAGAGACAATTAGATAGAAATCAACTGAACTGCTCTCTTATCACAACCGTGGACTGAGAAGCTTATACTCACAAATGAGTTCTAATTCTTCTGAGCGAAAGAACAAACACTTCACAATCACATAAGCTCCCAAGGAAATCACAACAAATCAACCATGCATAACCTGTGAAGGAGAGATAGAAGACAAGGAGCAAACGCACAAGCCAAGCCACGGCACAGATAATTTTTTAGGTGGTTCGGTCACCAAGACCTACGTCTACCCCTCACTTCAAACCGGAGTGAGGCTTCTACTAGCTAACGCTAGAACCGCAGACTCAGTCTGCAACAGGTGCTGCCTAACAGCTTGACCAGGGGAACAACCTCCCCTCTTCCTCCAAATCGGAGGGAACCACTAGTGACACCCAGTCACTAGCAAACCAGAGATCGAAGTCTCTATTCCTCCAGACCAGGAGGGAACACCTGGACTTGCAACCCACAAGACCAGAATCGGAGACGAATCTCCCTTCCTCCAAACCGGAGGGGAACCCACAAGTGACACCCAGCCACTTGCAAACCAGAGGTCACGGACCTCTCTTCCTCCACACCAGAGGGAACCCTGATCTCAAACCAGAGAATCGGAAAACATAGTGACCAAATGAAAAGGAAAAACAAGAAATGAAAAATACACTACGATCAGAAAGCTGTAAAGGATAATAACATAGATGTGGCTCCCATAGAGCTGACTGGCCTGGATTTGATCCACGGTCTAGTAGACAGATCTTCAATAGAGTCTTCCTTCTTCTTCTCCACGAACTCTCTCTCTTTCTCTTTTTCTTCTTCTGCTTTCACACTCTGCCTCTCTGCCCCTCCTCTCTGCTCTTCTCACTCTATTCTCTCTTTTCTTCTTCTGCTGGATCTCTTTCTTCTTCTTTTCTCTGCCTCTCTGCTGCTCTCACCTTCTTCTATCACAGTCTGGATCAGTCTTCTCCAGATGGAGAAGGCTTCTATTTATAGCAGCAGTAGATGTAGGGCTTGTGCAGGGCTTGTGCCCACAACCAGAAAAAGCGGGATTTCAGACGGACGTTATCCGTCTCAAATCCGTCTGAAAATCCGTCGCAACACATATTTGTAACGGATTTCCGACGGATTTAAGACCGAACTCGACCGTCTGAAATTCTTAGTCACAAATTTGTGACAGTTAACTTTTCGGTCTGAAATTCCGTCTGAAATTAAGACACAAATAATTTCGGTCATAAATTCCGTCTAAATCTCACACGATAAAATTTCCGTATGTAATTATCAGTCTGAAATTTCCGTCTGTATTTCATACGGTTTTTAAGACGGATTTATTATCCGTTGTAAATACCGTCCGTAATCCGTCTGAAATATTGTCTGAAATCCGTCTCTATTTCTGCCGGATATTACGACGGATTACTTTGTCGTCGTAACTTCCAACGACGGTTCCATATGTTGTTCGTCCTAAATCCGTCGGTGTTTAAAACGTAATTCACGACGGATATAAATTCCGTCTGAAATTACCGTCTCTATTACAAACGTCATTTCAGACGGATTATAAATCCGTCTGAAAAAAAATATATTTTTTTAAAAATTTAAGTTTATTTATCTAATAAACCTGTTAAAAAAAATTATTGGAACTAACCACAAAAAAAAACTCAACATCAACATACCCAAATAAATAAACACCACCGAAAAAATCTCAACATAACATAGATGTTCAAATAAATAAACACCACCAATAAAAAAATTCAACACCATGCTGACAAAATAAATACAAAGAAAAACACATTAACCCTGCTGATCCGTCTGAATAACATAAAACAAATATCATTAAACATCAAGAAATATCTGGTACATCGTCAATATCCTCATCATCCATATCGTCACTGCCCTGCTCATCTCCTCTGTCGCTGCCCGCAGAAGGATCCCCCTACATTAAAAAAATAATAACATTCATTCATAGATAAAAAAATTAGTGCGAAGAAATGAGCATAAATATAAATCAAACATATCAAATTGATAACTGCAGATTTTATAGATCAACTACTAGCTTGAAACAATATTTAGACCCCCGGACCTGACCTGGGAGTTCATTTAAGCTAAGTTTATTTTAAAACTGAACTTTGAGTGCCGAGCTCAAACCGGACATCCGATTTGGATTCCGTCAGTTCTGACAAGTCACTTTCATCTCCCCGGTCGCGTTGGAATGATCGGCACGGCCGTCCGACCGGTATTTCCAATTTTAGACCCCCGGACCCGACCTGGTAGTTCATTTAAACTAAGTGTATTTTAAAACTGAGCTTTGAGCGCCGAGCTCAAACCGGACATCCGATTTGGATTCCGTCAGTTCTGACAAGTCACTTTCATCTCCCCGGTCGCGTTGGAATGATCGGCACGGCCGTCCGACTTGTATTTCCAATTTTAGACCCCCGGACCCGACCTGGTAGTTCATTTAAACTAAGTGTATTTTAAAACTGAACTTTGAGCGCCGAGCTCAAACCGGACATCCGATTTAGATTCCGTCAGTTCTGACAAGTCACTTTCATCTCCCCGGTCGCGTTGGAATGATCGGCACGGCCGTCCGACCGGTATTTCCAATTTTAGACCCCCGGACCCGACCTGGTAGTTCATTTAAACTAAGTGTATTTTAAAACTGAACTTTTAGCGCCGAGCTCAAACCGGGCATCCGATTTGGATTCCGTCAGTTCTGACAAGTCACTTTCATCTCCCCGGTTGTGTTGGAATGATCGGCACGGCCGTCCGACTTGTATTTCAAGTTTTTGACCCCCGGACCTGACCTGGGAGTTCATTTAAGCTAAGTTTATTTTAAAACTGAACTTTGAGTGCCGAGCTCAAACCGGACATCCGATTTAGATTCCGTCAGTTCTGACAAGTCACTTTCATCTCCCCGGTCGCGTTGGAATGATCGGCACGGCCGTCCGACCGGTATTTCCAATTTTAGACCCCCGGACCCGACCTGGTAGTTCATTTAAACTAAGTATATTTTAAAACTGAACTTTGAGCGCCGAGCTCAAACCGGGCATCCGATTTGGATTCCGTCAGTTCTGACAAGTCACTTTCATCTCCCCGGTCGCGTTGGAATGATCGGCACGGCCGTCCGACCGGTATTTCCAATTTTAGACCCCCGGACCCGACCTGGTAGTTCATTTAAACTAAGTGTATTTTAAAACTGAACTTTTAGCGCCGAGCTCAAACCGGACATCCGATTTGGATTCCGTCAGTTCTGACAAGTCACTTTCATCTCCCCGGTCGCGTTGGAATGATCGGCACGGCCGTCCGACCGGTATTTCCAATTTTAGACCCCCGGACCCGACCTGGTAGTTCATTTAAACTAAGTGTATTTTAAAACTGAACTTTTAGCGCCGAGCTCAAACCGGGCATCCGATTTGGATTCCGTCAGTTCTGACAAGTCACTTTCATCTCCCCGGTTGTGTTGGAATGATCGGCACGGCCGTCCGACTTGTATTTCAAGTTTTTGACCCCCGGACCTGACCTGGGAGTTCATTTAAGCTAAGTTTATTTTAAAACTGAACTTTTAGCGCCGAGCTCAAACCGGACATCCGATTTGGATTCCGCCAGTTCTGACAAGTCACTTTCATCTCCCCGGCTGTGTTGGAATGATCGGCACGGCCGTCCGACTTGTATTTCCAATTTTAGACCCTCGGACCCGACCTGGTAGTTCATTTAAACTAAGTGTATTTTAAAACTGAACTTTTAGCGCCGAGCTCAAACCGGACATCCGATTTAGATTCCGCCAGTTCTGACAAGTCACTTTCATCTCCCCGGTTGTGTTGGAATGATCGGCACGGCCGTCCGACTTGTATTTCAAGTTTTTGACCCCCGGACCTGACCTGGGAGTTCATTTAAGCTAAGTTTATTTTAAAACTGAACTTTGAGTGCCGAGCTCAAACCGGACATCCGATTTGGATTCCGTCAGTTCTGACAAGTCACTTTCATCTCCCCGGTCGCGTTGGAATGATCGGCACGGCCGTCCGACTTGTATTTCCAATTTTAGACCCCCGGACCCGACCTGGTAGTTCATTTAAACTAAGTGTATTTTAAAACTGAACTTTTAGCGCCGAGCTCAAACCGGGCATCCGATTTGGATTCCGTCAGTTCTGACAAGTCACTTTCATCTCCCCGGTTGTGTTGGAATGATCGGCACGGCCGTCCGACTTGTATTTCAAGTTTTTGACCCCCGGACCTGACCTGGGAGTTCATTTAAGCTAAGTTTATTTTAAAACTGAACTTTGAGTGCCGAGCTCAAACCGGGCATCCGATTTGGATTCCGTCAGTTCTGACAAGTCACTTTCATCTCCCCGGTCGCGTTGGAATGATCGGCATGGCCGTCCGACTTGTATTTCCAATTTTAGACCCCCGGACCCGACCTGGTAGTTCATTTAAACTAAGTGTATTTTAAAACTGAACTTTTAGCGCCGAGATCAAACTGGGCATCCGATTTGGATTCCGTCAGTTCTGTCAAGTCACTTTCATCTCCCCGGTCGCGTTGGAATGATTGGCACGGCCGTCCGACCGGTATTTCAAATTTTAGACCCCCGGATTTTCTCAATTATTCTGAAGTAAATGAGTTTTAAAATTAATAATGAACATAATTGAGTAATTCCATCAAAATAAAAACTTGGCTAGAGACTCACCTGTGCGGGCTGTGCTGTGGTGGTGGTTGATTTCTGAGGGACCATTCCGCTCTGGGAGAGGAGGCCACTAATTGCCTGCAAGAATACTGACACTTGGCTAGAGTAGAGATCTCTTGCTGGAAATGCTGCTGCTGCCGCTGCATATCAGAAATCTGCGATCGGACCATGTCCATCATGTCGCTGGCAGAAGCGCTGGGGGCAACGGAAGGTATAGTGAAGGCACTGCCACTGGAAGAAGTATAGCTAGAACTCGCACACGCTGATGTCACCGCGCTTGCGTCTAGGCTCTCCCCAAAACCATATATTCGGCCTTTCTTCGGTACGCCAGCTGCTGCCACCCACTCCACCGGATCGAACTCCGGCTGCTGCGTGTCTCCCTCCCCGTACTTCTCTGTCACTGCTTTGCTATATGTTTCCTACAAATTGAATAAAATAACTAGTCAATTTCATATGAATTACATGCCGATTTAAATGAACGGTACAAGTTACATATGTAGATAAACTTACCGCTGCTGACTTAGCTGTGTCACTCACAAAATCATTAGTCCCCTTCTTTTTGTGTGTTCTGTCGAACACCTCGAGGAACGACGGAGGTCGATTAAGCTCCACAGCCTGTTATACAATTCATAGTAAAAAAAAGTCAAATATTGGGATAAATTGTAAGAAGATAAATTGGTATATTACTTACCAATTTTTGTTTATGAGCCGCATAAGAGATGGACCCACTCGTATGCAAATTTGAACCTGGTTTTGACGCCCTGTTTGCTTTGGCTTTTTCGGACTTTTCTATCCACTTGGGGTCGGCAAAATGGTCACAAGATATCTCCCAATCCTCCTGCCTCATCCATAGAGGGCGATGCGCCTTCCACAATTGTCGGTCTTCACTCCCCCCACTCAATTTTTTAGCGTGTGCTCGGGCCTCATGTATTTTCCTCTTGTAACTTGAGAGCATAGTAGACTCCCAGGCACGACGACATCTCGCCGCGTCATGTCCACATGTGAATTGAAAAGACCGCTGTAAATCAATTGCTTTTCACACTTAGTATAAAGTTGTAAATAGACTTTGGGAAATACTTGAATTAAATGACGTAATTACTTACTAAGAACATGTTGTACAATGAATCGCGGACGGACATCGGAAAATCTCTGAAAGTGGAAGCTGCCCCGGGCACATGTGCCAACATGAGTTCGGTGGAATGATGGACAGCGCCGTGGGGTTCAAATTTCATACTGCAATTGCAAATGTCAAAATATTCATATTACACAGTTGAGGGCTAATTAATGTAATATAACCTTATAGATTTACCCGGATACCCAACACGGGCGACGTCTATCATGGGTCGTGCCTCCCTCGTGACAACTGCCGACATCGTCAAGGGGCTGACTGGTGGGGGTGGGCCCTGTACAAGTGGGAGGTGGTGGGAGGGCACTGAGACCTGCAAGAATTTATTGTCATGTGGAGTGATACATATACTGCGAACATATAATTAAAATATACATACCTGCAGCGGGAGGTGGTGGGGTTGGCGTATGCACAACATGTGGGAGGCCACTGAGACCTGCAAGAATTTATTGTCATGTGGAGTGATACATATACTGCGAACATATAATTAAAATATACATACCTGCAGCGGGAGGTGGTGGGGTTGGCGTATGCACAACATGTGGGAGGCCACTGAGACCTGCAAGAATTTATTGTCATGTGGAGTGATACATATACTGCGAACATATAATTAAAATATACATACCTGCAGCGGGAGGTGGTGGGGTTGGCGTATGCACAACATGTGGGAGGCCACTGAGACCTGCAAGAATTTATTGTCATGTGGAGTGATACATATAATGCGAACATATAATTAAAATATACATACCTGCAGCGGGAGGTGGTGGGGGTGGCGTATGCACAACAGGTGGGAGGCCACAGAGACCTGCAAGAATTTATTGTCATGTGGAGTGATACATATAATGCGAACATATAATTAAAATATACATACCTGCAGCGGGAGGTGGTGGGGGTGGCGTATGCACAACAGGTGGGAGGCCACTGAGACCTGCAAGAATTTATTGTCATAAGTAGAACAAATATTGAAGAATTTAAATTAAAATATACATACATGATCCTCGAGTCTTTTTGCCACTGAGACCTGCAAGAATTTATTGTCATGTGGAGTGATACAAATATTGCGAACATATAATTAAAATATACATACCTGCAGCGGAAGGTGGTGGGAGTGGCGTATGCACAACAGGTGGGAGGCCACTGAGACCTGCAAGAACTTATTTTCATAAGTAGAACAAATGTTCAAGAATTTAAATTAAAATATACATACCTGTAGCGGGAGGTGGTGGCGTATGTACAAGTGGTGGTGAGCCGACACTTGCACCTATAAATAAATTCTTTTAAGTTTGTAAATAAATAAAATATTTATATAGCTAACTTATTGATCAAATATACCTGTGTCTGAAGAAGATGGTAGCGAGGAGATAGTAGTGCCCCTCTCACTGCTAGATCTCCTCCCACCCCTACTACGACCTCCTCGCACCATTTCCTTATTAATAACAAAACAATTAATACATATTAATCCACAATTATATAAGGCTAGACAAATGTTATTTAAAATTATGCTTAAAAGTAAGAATCTTCTTACTAAATTATCAAAACATGCCTCCCTCATGTTGATATATCTAGCTCAACTTCATCATCTTCGTCATCCATAGTAGTCTCATGAGATTCAAAATCTTCATCTTCATCTGATTCTTCCTCCCCTCTAACATCAACATTTAGCTCCGTCGGATCGACTTCTTCCACGCCATCTCGCGTACGTAATGACAGTGGCTCATCAGATTCGTCCATATTAAACCTAGAGGAACCGACAACGCCAACTTCGTCTGATTGATAATATTCAGCACGAGCAACCTCTGAGACATCTCCACTCATAGTTAACTCATAAGTGGGAAAGAGTTTTGAGTTAACCCTGCAAACTGCCCACCAATCTCTATTCTTGGATGATGGATAGCTTGAATAGTACACTTGCTGGGCTTGTGCGGCTAAAATGAACGGTTCATAGGTCTTAAGTTTAAACCTATGCTTGACATTGACAATCCCATAATTTGTGTCATGTAGAACAGAATTAGGATCAAACCATTGACACTTAAATATATATACATGATTGTCTTGTCCCAAATACTGAAGTTCTAAGACTTCTTCAATAATACCATAGTAGTCCAATTCCATTTCATTGTATAAATTTCCCTTCACACATACGCCGCTGTTCATCGTAGACTTATTTCGCCCATAATCCCTTGTATGAAATTTGTATCCATTCACAATATATCCCGGATAGGCACGTGTCTGGTTCGAGGGGCCATAACTTATCTGTTGTACTCTTTGATCAGTAATGAGACCTTGTTCAACCTATATTCAAATTAGAGTAGTTAAAATAATAACAATTACCTCAACATACGTAAATACAAACATATATATTCAGAGTTCACACTAACTCGGTTTCTTAGCCATTTGGAAAAAAACTTGTCGCGTTCTTTTTCAATCTCCACATCCTGGATATTTGGACATTTTTCAGCTAATTCTGAATCAAATTGTCTGCAATATAAATGTAGCACCCCGTAAAAAAATGATTAAAAAAATTGATAAAGCCAATGTATAGACTTTGTGAAGTCAATGTTGTATAGACTTTGAGGAAGCCAATGTATAGACTTTGAGGAAGCCAATGTATAGACTTTGTGAAGTCAATGTTGTATAGACTTTGAGGATGTATAGACTTATGGAGTTGCTGGAAATGTGAATTAATATCTTACTCAACATAAGGTTCAATCTCGAGGCAATTCAAAAGAATATATATCTCAGCGGCGTGCAACTCTCTATCTTCGAGCGTGCGAGTCAAGCAACGTCCGAACGCACGTCCAGGATGTTTAAATATGGAGAGCCGATCGGACGATTCATCCACTCCCCCATCATCATTACGTGGAGGTCGAGTACGACGAGTTTGAATCTCTGGCTCAAAGTACATAGAACAGAAGTTCGAAATTTCTTCAAGAATGTATGCCTCAGCAATCGAACCCTCCACCTGTGCCTTGTTGCGAACTTTCATTTTTAATTCATGCATGCACCTACAACAACAAGTCAGATGGCAACAAAATGTAGCGGCTATGGACGACTTATAAGTTAACAAAAATTGTCACATACCTCTCAAATGGATACATCCATCGAAATTGTACTGGACCTCCGACGATAGCCTCATATGGCAAATGAACTACCAGGTGCTCCATCGAATCAAAGAATGCCGGAGGAAATATCTTCTCTAGCTTGCAAATGGTTGTGACAACATCTTGTTCGATAGTTTGTACATCCCGAAGTCTGAGTTCAGATGCACATAAAATCTTGAAAAATTGACTCATCTCAGCTAGTGCTCCCCATATCTGCTTTGGCAACAAATCACGAAATGCAATGGGCAGTAGCCTCTCCATGAACACATGACAGTCGTGACTTTTCATACCATATATTTTCCCCTCATTAACATTCACACAACGGGCTATGTTGGATGCATATCCATCTGGGAATCTCAGTTGTTTCAACCACTGGCATACTTCCTTGATCTGTGTATCATGAAGCACATAAGTTGCTTTAGGCTGCACAGTTTTGCCATTGACACTTTGTAGTTCCAATTCTGGACGTCTACAAAGCATCTTTAAATCCATACGTGCTTTGGCGTTGTCCTTTGTTTTCCCTTTAACATTCATGATCGTATTGAACACATTATCAAAAAAATTCTTCTCGGTATGCATGACATCCAGATTGTGTCGTACAAGAAGAGTTGACCAATAAGGTAATTCCCAAAAAATGCTTTTCTTGACCCAGTTGTGATCCTTTCCAAAATTAGGGAGTTGCCGTGTGCTACCAGACAATTGAACTACATCTGGTAAATTGTGCACCCGTGACGCCATATGTAGACCCGACACCCGTTGCAAGTCAGCTTCATCCATTTCAACAGTATTTTTTTTAAACGAGTCTTTTTGCCTTCGAAAAGGATGGTCACTTGGTAGCAACCGCCGATGGCAATCAAACCAGCAGCTTTTCCCCCCATGTTTCAATACAAATGATTTGGTATCTTCCATACAGTAAGGACATGCTAGCCTCCCATGTGTGCTCCAACCAGATAGCATTCCATATGCAGGGAAGTCACTTATTGTCCACATCAGTGCAGCCTTCATAATAAAATTTTTCTTCCTATATGCATCATAAGTAACAACTCCATCAGTCCATAAAACTTTGAGCTCATCAATCAACGGCCTGAGATATATGTCCAAATTTTTTCCGGGACTTTTTGGACCAGGAATTACTAGGGACAAAAACAGATTTTCTCGCTTCATGCACATGTGCGGCGGAAGGTTGTACGGTGTCATGAACACTGGCCAACAAGAATAAGCTGCCACTGAACCACCGAATGGATTAAAGCCATCTGTGCATAAACCCAATCGAACATTACGTGACTCCCTTGAAAAGGCAAGATGAGTACGACTAAAGTGAGTCCAAGCTTCACCATCGGCAGGATGACTGATTATATCATCGGCACGACGTACTCTTTCGGTGTGCCATGTCATATGCCGAGCCGTCTTTGAGGACATATACAGTCGCTGCAGCCTAGGCACAAGAGGGAAGTATCGCAACGCCTTGTAAGGTACATCTTTTGCCTTTGAATTGACCCCCCCCTTAGGTTTGAATCTGTCATGGCCACAAACTGAACATGATATCTTATCTGCATCATCTTTGTAATATAACATACAATGATTCGGACATGCATCTATTTTCACATATCCAAGTCCTAAGTCATTGACCATCTTTTTTGCACGGTAAAAAGTTTCTGGCAACTTCTCGTCTCGAGGTAACATACTCTTGATCAAGAGGAGGAGACGGTCAAAACAAGTCTCACTGATGTGAAATTCAGATTTCAAGTTCAACAACTGTGACACTGCAGACAATCGAGTGTGATTTTCACAACCATCCCACAGCGGCTCATCAGCATCCCTAAGTAGTTCATAAAATCTTCCGGCTATCTTATTCGGCACTTCATCGTGAATATTAAAACTAGGACCAGCAGCATCTACAACCATATCCACGTACCCACTTGTGCCTGCAATATTGTCGGGCTCATACCTCCCGAATTGCTCACCATGACACGTCCAATTCGTATAACCATCCACGAACCCTTTCGTGTACAAATGATGTTGCACATCCCATGTTGAACACCACCTCAAGTTTCTACAACTTGAACAAGGGCAACGAATGTGACCGTCGCGATCTATTGCTGCATTTGGATTCCCCAATGCAAATTGAATGAAACTCTCAACCCCAAGCTTAAAGTCATCTGACACCACCCGGTCAACTATTCTACGATACATCCATGAACGATCTGTCGACATTTTGCCTGCACCCAATAAATGACAATACACATCCTAACTTTCAAATCATTACTCATAATATTACACCCGACCCTTTCCTCACATCGTTCATCATAGACCATTTGCAGTTGGAAGAGGAATATTGATTAGATTATCACTTTTTAACCCATCCATGAAGGTTTGATCGCACAATCACTTACTATATGTGCTGCACGATTTGCTAAAAATTTCGGCATCATCTCCCCACACTTCTCCGATATACCAAATATATTTATTGATTTTGAAATTTTCTTAAACACTTACAAGTAAGTGGTTAAGAAAACACTCAAAATCAATAATGGTATATCAGAGAAGAGTGAGGAGACGCAACCGAAATTCTCAACAAACCATACAAACATATATAGTAAATGACTGCCTAAGTGCGATCAAACATTCACAGACTGTCCAAACGGGACAATTCAAGACTTTGAGGTAGATATATACATTCTCATAAATAAATGAGAACATACATATCAATCCCAAAGTCTTGAACGGGAAGGCACATTGACACGGTTTTAACGCGCTCTCCTGAGGTGCGTGTAATGTTAGGTCGCACCCACGCACCTCAACTCACAGGGAATACCCCATGCATTTATATAACATAAAATTAAATAACAACGCAATTATCATTATGCACATATCAAATTAAATAACACCCAAATTACAAAAATTTTCAAATGAATAACATCGAAGCAAAACAATCTACATTTTTGAGCTAAATTAACATCAAATTTCTATTAAAATCAGATTTAAAATTATATTTACATGCAATTAAAATCCACAAAGTTTTAAATCACAAAACGAATTTTTTGGGTATTTACCTATTGCTATAGAGAATTCTGATTTCTTTGCATTTATCCACATCTTTGTATATATGTACTACTTAAGATATGTGGTCATTCCATTTCTCTATATCTTCTTATCATCATAAGACAAGGTTCAAATGGGATCACTTTCAACCTCAGTGGAGCATGTACGGATGCCCCTCCCACAAAGCTCCCCCTCCTCCCACCCGCCCTCCTGCTCCCACTGAGCTCCCCCCCACTGGAACCCTCTCGGATGCCCCTCCCCCCTCCCACCGAGCGCCCCGTCCCACAGAGCTCCCCCCCTCCCACCCCCCTCCCACAGAGCTCCCCCCCCCCCCACTGGAACCCTCTCGGATGCCCCTCCCCCCTCCCACTGAGCTCCCCCCCACTGGAACCCTCTCGGATGCCCCTCCCCCCTCCCACGGAGCTCCCCGTCCCACCAAGCTCCACCCCCCTCCCACAGAGCTCCCCCCTCTCCTCTGTATGCTGAACAGTCGAGCAAGATCCTACTTCAACTCATCATTGCCCGAAGACCGAGTGATATCTATTGATCTACCAATCAAAAAGCTGCTATCATTAGTGGAGTCACTAGAATTAAATGCCACATCTGGAACCCCAAAAGATTGAGAAACAATTGATGTTGAGAATTCTGCTTGAGTTTCCTTGGAGCCACTGGAATTGGAAATAATGTTGTTTGAAGTGAGATCAGTCTGATAGTCTTTGCCAGAGCTTATATTTTTTGCTAGTAAAGGATCACTAGGCATTGGTATCCCAAGAGGGTTATCAATGTCAACTCCAAAAAGGACATTGTTTCTCGGATCAGAAGTTGGAACTTCACTTTCCTGCATACCATCTGAACTAAAAATTAATGATTGTTGATTGAATGAAGGTTCTTTGATGGTGTTCTTGTAAACTCTGGCTATTTATTGCGTTTAGAATGTCACATGCCCAGGAAAGGAAAAATACAGCTATCATCAAGTTCTGTCCGGGGCAAGACTAGGAACATGTGTAGCATTTCACACAAGCGATTTATTTTTTTTAAAAAAAATAACCTGTGTATCGTTAAACTAAACCCATGGTTGTTCAGTCCAAATCAGTCTCCGTGGGTCCGACGAGTCTCCCCAGTCTAATTCAGTCCAAATTAATCAGGAAGAAGCTACCCAGGGAGATCCCAAGTGATGTGAAATTGTTCACAGTGGCCAATTTGGGCAGGGAGTGAGACGGTCACTTAGGCCACGGGTCCAAATTATCTATGACTCCGTTACGTGGAGTTTGGCTGGATTTGTGGGGATGAGTTTTAAAATTCTACTCATTAAAATATCTGACATCTCTATCATTTTAATCAAATGTAGTATTAAGATCTTGACTTATGCGCCCTGATAGATTTTTGGAGGAGAATAAGACATGTTCAAACTGAGTCTATTTTCGGAATTTGCGATATCTCACTCCAACGAGTTTTTAGATAGATTCTACAAATTAAAATACATCCACCTAATGTTCAAACTAGATTTTACAAGAACAGCATCATAATGAGAGGGGGAGAGGGGCCACGGACAGGGGAAGAGAGGGCAGTGGAGGGGGTGGGGGAGGGCGGCCAGAGGGAGTGAGAGGGAGAGGGAGTGAGGGAGCCGGACAGGGGAGAGAGGGCAGTGGAGGGGGTGGGGGAGGGCGGCCAGAGGGAGTGAGGGAGCGCGAGAGGGGAGAGGGAGAGGGAGTGAGGGAGCCGGACAGGGGAGAGAGGGTAGTGGAGGGGGTGGGGGAGGGCGGCCAGAGGGAGTGAGGGAGCGCGAGAGGGGAGAGGGAGAGGGAGTGAGGGAGCCGGACAGGGGAGAGAGGGCAGTGGAGGGGGTGGGGGAGGGCGGCCAGAGGGAGTGAGGGAGCGCGAGAGGGGAGAGGGAGAGGGAGTGAGGGAGCCGGACAGGGGAGAGGGAGAGGGATTGAGGGAGGGGAACATGATCGGGAGAGAGAGAGGGAGAGCGAGGCCACTTACCGCGGGTTTTTTGCATGAAAATTATTGTTAGACGTGAATTTGTAAAAAAAAAATTACTCGTGAAAATACATTAATAGTTATATCACTCTGTATTAAGGGCTGTCAATGGGCCGGGCCTGGGCTGAGCTTAAGTTGACCCGGCCCGAGCCCGACTTGTTAATATTAAGCTCGAGCTCGGGCTGGGCCCGATATTATTTAAAAAATATAAAGCCCGACTAAGGCTTGGCTCGGCCCGACAACGTAAATAGAAAAATAAAAAAAATAAAAATTAATATATTTAATAATATAAAGTTTATAATCTCACTAAATTAATTAACAAATTGATATTAATTACATAATTTATGTGAAAAGAGAGTTTTAAATTTTCTAAGTAAGTAAAATAACATAATTTTAATTAAATAATTTTTAAATTTTAAAGTGGGAATAAAAAAAGAGAACGGGCCAGGCCGGCCCGCGGGTCAAACTCAAAGCTCGAGCCCGACCCGCGGGTCTAGTCGGGCCGGGCTTTTAGGTCCGACTAAAAACCCGCGGGCCGAAAAAAATCTTGTGGCCCGGCCCGAAATCAAGCCAAACCCGAGGGCCTGTCGGATCGGCCTGCCCCATTGACAGCCCTACTCTATAAACCCTAATTGTGCAAAAATGTCATTGTCGTAATTATTCGTTATTGCCCGAGAATCTAACCATGATTAATTTTAACCAGACATTGAGAAAAAATTAACATATACCTAACTAAAATAAAATAAAATAAAATAAAATAAAAATAATTTGTAACACCCTCCCCAACCTCCCACCGAAATATGCCCCCACACTCACACCCCACCGTATGCTCCCCATCCCCGTCGGAGTTAAGCCCCCTCCACCACCCCACCCTGCCACTACAACCCCCCCTCCCCAGTCCCCACCAAGGTAAATCCCCCTCCATCACCCCACCTTGTAGTTGCAGCCCCCCTCCCTGCATGAGTAAGCCCCCCACACACCCCACATCTATGCTGCCTCCTCCCGGTGGGAGTAAGCCCCCCACCAACCCTGTTTGACCCCCTCCCCACTGGAGTAGCCCCCACACCCTACCCCCCTCCCCGCTGAAGTTAGCCCCCCCCCACCCCCACACTGTGAGCCCCCCTCACCCACCAGAGTAACCCTGCCCCACCCTACCCCCTTCTCACCAGAGTAAGCCACCCCCACCCCCCACACTATATGAAACCCCCCTCCCCATCTGAGTATTCTCCCCAACCGACCCCCCCGTCCCCTCGCTGCCGGCCACCGCAGGAACCCCCTCCCCTTCCAAAACACCCGTCCCCTCATCGCCGGCCCCCCTCCCCTTCCCAAACCCCCATCCCCTCACCCCCGGCCGCCATGGGAACCCCCATCCCCTTCCCAACTGCCCTCCCCAACCGACCCCCCTCCCCTCGCCGCCAGCCGCCGCCACGGGAACGACGCCCCTCCTCTCCCCTTCCCCATCGACACCCCTCCCACACCCCCAGCGAGAACAAATGCAGGTTAAAAAAAAGACAGAGGGTGAGGGGGGACATACCGGCGGCGATCGTCTGAGCTTCGGCGAGGAAGGTGGGCACGGCTGCGAGCTAACACGAATGGCGGTGGGCACGATAGCAAGGACGTCGACGTTGAGGATGGCGAGGATGGCGACGGTGGCTTCTGACGACTTTGCGGCTCCGGCGGCTCCGGCGGCGACGACCGGAAGCAGAGGGCAGAGGAGAAGGAGAGAGTGAGAGGGAGAGTGGGGGGGTGGAAATGGGGTCGGGTGGAAGGGGTGGGAGGGAGGGGCCGACGGTGGCGGGAAAGGGGGAATTTTGAGACGGAAATTTGGACGGAACTTATTTCCGTCTGAAATTTCAGACGGATTACTTCCGTCTGAATATCCGTCCTAAATTTATGACGGATATAAAGACGGAATATATTCCGTCTATAATTATAGACGGATCTTCAGAGCGAATGTAGTCTGTCGTTAATAGAGATGGAATTTGTGACAGAAACTAATCCGTCACAAATACAGACGGATATTAAGACGGAAAATATCAGTCTGAAATATCCGTCTGAAATCTCGCTTTTTTTGGTAGTGGCCCTCTCTGTCCAGATAACCTAAGATCACGTGCCAGGTGCCAACCTCGGATCACGTGCCCATTCATCATCCTGTACAATGGCAGAGTTACTTCAGTCGATCAACAAAGAATGTATAGACTTACTGAAATAATGCATGAACAAACTTGTATGAAGAACAGACTGTACAGACTTCAGACTCAGCTGCGAACTGAGCTAAAGAGTGTATAGACTTGAATGCTTGGAAAGGATTGTATAGACTTCGTCTTGAAGGAGATGCACATATGCACAATGAACATGGATTGAAAGACTAAGCCACGAGCAGAGCTTGTATAGACTTGCTGAACAGCAGCATAACCATATCAGCAGTAAATGTGCAGACTTTGTATTGAAGGATGCACAATAGAATGAAAGTATGCACAATGAATGCATGAGATGCTCAGACAAGCTGTCACCGAATGTACATACTTTATCTTAGTGTTTATGCATGAGTCTGTCAATGAATGTACAGACTTTCTATGTTGTATGCACAAGACGCTAAGAGAGATGCTGTATAGACTTGACAATGCATGGACTATGCACATAGACGCAGCAAGACTCTGTGAGCGCCAACCCGATGTACAGACTTTGCGAGCGCCAGGACCATGTACATACTTAGAATGAACGGAGCACACGATGTATAGACTTAGGCAACCGTTGTATAGAAGGAGATGATGCATGCTGTACAGACTTAACATGAAACGCTGCATTCTAGCCAAAACGCTGTACAGACTTTGGATGCTTGTGTATGCATGAGGGCAATGCATTGTATAGACTTAGCGATGCAATGCACAGCAATGTATAGACTTTGTGATGCACAACCATATCCAATGTATAGACTTCAATGCAAAGGTTGGAGTGTGACGGATGTATAGACTTCACCTAAGCAAGGGCTGTACAGACATTGGAATGTACAGACTTTGCCAAAGTATAGACTTTACTTCGTGCAAGCTACAGGACAATGCAGGCTATACAGACTTTGAGAGACAATGCAATGTGTAGACTTAGCGTGTGCTGTGAACAATGTATAGACTTTGCGTGGATGACCAGACAATGTATAGACTTGCACATATGTATGAACAAGTGGCGATGTACAGACTTGGCCAATGTGCAGACTTGAAGCAAGGAGACGATGTGTAGACTTGGCCAATGTACGTACTTGAAGAAATGCATGCACTTACTATGTTATGCTTGGGATGTACAGACTTCGTGGATGTATAGACTTAGTTAACAAATAGATGCATGAACTATGCACATGCATGAAGAGTGTACAGACTTGCATGAGACGCTGGGTAAGACGGTGGATGTACAGACTTGGGCTGTACAGACTTACTGTGTGTAATGCATGCGAATGTATAGACTTGTATGAGACAACACGAGACGCTTAGACATGAAGCACTATGAGACGCACAGAGAGACGATGGAGTGTATAGACTTTATGTGCAATGCAGAGGCTGTACTGACTTCGTGCGTGTGCTAAGACAGTGTATGGACTTGATAAATGATGTGTGCACAAGGAGAGACGATGCATGAGACGATGCATGCACAAGGGGTGTACAGGCTTGGTCTTACAATGTGTAGACTTGGCCAACTATCAACTGATGGATGTATAGACTTTAAGTGTGCATATGCCAAGACCATGTACAGACTTAGTGCAAACGGGATGTGCAGACTTTGTAGCATGCAACGTATAGACTTGAAATCAAGGAATGCACTGGCTGTACACACTTGAAGTAATGCAAAGGCTGTACAGACTTCAATGTAAAGACTTTGAACGTGTGTGCTGGCAATGTATAGACTTGATCTATGAATGAGCCAGTGAAGCACAGCAACCACAATCGTATGTATAGACTTCAAATACCATTTGATGAACAGAATGCTTCAAGACATTTTCAAGAGCAATCACCAACAGAAATGTTCATTTGATTAAACACAACAGCAAGTGATTAATGCCATTATCAAAGAATGACTTATGAATATTGACATCATCAAAACCATAGAGACACAACACTCACGTAAGACACTCTTTTATTCAATTTCATCATATCAAAACGTACACCCTTAGCCTTCCTTATATAGGCGGAGGCTATAACATTCATACCGTCCAACTTTCACAAATTGTGTTTATATACTGGCCTAACAAGACAAAACCTACCAACCTAACTATTGACTTTGTGGGTTTAATAAAGTAAAATACACACTTTGACTATGACTAGCCTAATACAATAAAAGTAAATAATACATGTATTACTACATATATTTTACACACAATACACACGTAATACATAAATACGTGACGTCGAGTCTTCAGGCAGTCGAATCTCTGAGCCACAAGCCTGGTGCGGGGGTGCGGCGTCTGGTAGTGGGCCTGGTGTCCCCACCAACCCTCCCGGGACGGTTGGAACTCGACTCCGTCGAGTAAGGGGGGACACTGCTGTGGTAGTGCTCCAGCAGACCTGGATCAAGGCGCTGGAGATCTTCCCGACTGATCCAGGAATCATCTGATGGTGGATGGTCCCGCCAGCGGACAAAGTAGCGCTGGTACACCCTGCTCCGTGTAGTGGTCACATGCTCATCCAGTATCATCTCAATTTGCTCGCGCGGTGCTCTCGAGACGGTAGGACGCACAGGGGTGGGCTTACTCTCAATGGGAGGAGAAGCCTCGAAAGGATCACTAGGAATCGCTGTGGGTTCCTTGTAGGCCATTAGGTCTGCCACATTAAAAGTCGAGCTAATCCCATATTCGGGAGGTAAGTCCACAACATAAACGTTGGAGCCAATCTTCCGCAGGATCGGGAAGGGACCATCGTTATGGATTTGCAACTGTTTAACGGCTCCGGAGGGAAGTCGTTCGGGCCGGACCCGCATCATAACCAAGTCACCTTCTTGAAATTCATGGTGACACCTATGCGAATTAGTTGACTCGTGCAGACTAATGACGTGATGTGCAAACTCTTCGACTGACTTGGATAGTCTAGACTCGAGGGGAAGGTTGGGTAGGGTGGACCTAGGGGCAAGCTCAATAGCGTGTTGTACATCACACATGGGAGGGAGTCGAGAAGGCAAGTCCTCGGGAATGATGCCTTGGGAGTCCTGCAGTATGGCCAGGTCTTCATTTGGGACTGAGACTCGAGACTCCTCGGGTGTGTTGGTGGCATCAACAGCCAAAATAGAGGCACCCTCAGCAATCTCTATGTCTAGCTCACCGATATTCATGGAGTCGAGGTGCCTAACTAGGTCATGACTAACCTTAGGGGTCTCAGAAACGGGTGTGATAGATGCAGGAGAAGAGGGAAGGGGAGGTTTTCCTTCAGTGGGAGTTTGGGGATTCTCCTGAATTTTGGGAGTTCCAGTGGGGGTGGAGGTGGAACTCTTTCCTGGGGTCACCTTTAGGGGTGCCGGGTACAACTGAATCTTCTTCCCGTTGTAGGAGAAGGAACACTGATTGGACCGACCAAAGGTAGCGAGGTCTACATCATAGATCCATGGTCGTCCTAAGATGATGCTCCCGACCTTCATAGGCATTACGTCACATAAGATTTGTCCTTGGTAGGACTGGAATTGGATGGGAATGACACATGTGGTGGTGACTGAGATAGAAGTGTCATCGACCCAAGTCACGTTGTATGGCCTTGGATGAGGGTGCGTAGGTAGACCTAAACGAGAGACAAAGTCTGAAGAGACTGCATTGATACAACTCCCGTTGTCAAGGATTACCTTGCATGGATGAGAGTTCACCATGATGTAGGTTTGGAAGATGGAGGTTCGACGCCAATCGTCCTCCTGGGGTGTTGAGATACAACGAACTATACCCAATCTTTTCTGACTAGAACTCTCGACAATGTCTCTAATCTGCATGTACTCGACATGCGTGTCATCAAATCATGCATCCATTGCCTCAAACTGGGCGATGAGATCAGGATCGGCCATATATCTCTCCTGATCCATGGGTGTTTGTAGAGTTGAAATGCGCTCTAGACGGCCTGGTGAATTCCTAGACCGACGTGACATGCACGAGATCGGACCTAGATGATGCAATCCTGGGACCTAGATGATGCAATCCTGGGACCGAGAATTAGCAAGGTGTGGACCCGGCTGATATGCAAAGGGTCAATTTGAAGGGACCGGTGAGGGAAAGTTGCTCGCCCGCAGGCGAAGTAGTTGTGGAACTACTTCCTGACAATTAGGGGGGCCCTAACGCGGCAGTCTAGGGCCTAAGGATGGGTGCAAGCAAGCTCTCACTTTCCGTCCACAGCGATGCACTCAGGAGTTTGGCAGCATGGATCGGGCTCTCTCTCACTTCGCGCGGCAATTGAAAAGATAATAAATGAGCAAGTGAGGGGAGCATGTACCTAGCTAGACTGAAAAGTCTAACTCCGACCGGAGACGAAGGCGAGCGGGGACGTGCGTGCCCGCACGGCGTCGACGAAGCTTCACGGTTACAATGAATTCACTCCGCGCAGGGAGGATTTAGTTATTACAAAACCGCGTGCTTGGAGTGGATGTATAGACTTTGGAAATTGATGTGGATGTATAGACTTGGAAGGAATGTGTAGACTTTGAGCATGTAACGTAGGTAAAGATAGGAATGTACAAACTTTGTGAAGCCAATGTATAGACTTCGAACGTACAGACTTGCTGCAACGTATAGACTTGAACGTACAGACTTGCTGCAACGTACAGACTTGAATGTACAGACTTGTTGCAACGTATAGACTTGCTATGCATAGACTTTAAAGAGAAGAATGTACAGGCTTGAGTTGATACAACTGAAGAATGTATAGACTTGCTATGAAGATGCACGAACCTTGTTATATACATATGCTCAGACCAACAATGTGCTCAGACCATGAATGCATGTTTCACCATTATTCAACTTCGTCAGAAAATTGAAGACCATTTAACCAATTCGACCGGGAGGGCCGCTTTGGGGCATCATAATATAATACGAGATCTACTCGCCACAATGTCAAAATTGGCGTGTCTACAGCTGCCCTGCCTTGGCATCCGCTTTGTAGGGGAATGACGTGTAATGGAATGCAATAAAGGGTAATGAAATGAAATGGAGTGGACTGAAAAGTGGATACCAAAGTATGATGTGACACACTTTCAACATCTTGGGATTGGAGCCGTTCCAAAGTCTCAACAAAACAACCCTGAAGAGGGTCCCCCAAAGTCAACGCTTGTTCGGATGGAAATAAGGAAAGAGAAAAACTGCACTTGAGCATAAATAAAAGGGTGGGGCCAACTTCTCTGCGCGGAAGTACCCTGGTCGTAGACCTGTGGGTTTCACCTCGGGGAGCGGTTACCAGCCATGTGGAAGTGCTGCGGCCGAGGTGGCCCCCATGGAGTAAAAAAAAAGCAGTTGATAAATCCAAACATACGTTTCTTCCGGAGGACCAACCCAAGGTGGTTTCGAGGAAACTGAGTACTGGACTCAGAATGGAATATCTCGTATTATTCAAGAATTCAAGCACAACAACTCTCGCAATCAAGTTAAGTGAATGATCTTCCACAATGATATCAAAGTCCTACATGAATGCATGCTGGGTTTAAAAGAAAAATATAAAACCAAAGAAAATAGAAGATAACCAAGGATAATATTGTTAGGTTGTGGAGACTGGGTCAGGATACCGATCTGGTGAGCTGATACTAAGTCGGGGCCCGTTTATCCACGCACCGACACACCAGACGGAACCATCATCCCCAAACTGTCACATCCTAACGGCCTATCCGTACGTCCTGAATTCCTCTGAAGTGATCACTGTTTTTGTTGAAGGGGAACTCAAACTCCAGATTTATCCAAGACATAAGGTCCTTGGTATGCTCTAATAGCGTAGATATCATATAGTAGTATGCATGACATAGTGGGGGCCAATCACCGGAGTGACTGCGGGTGGGATAGTGTGATCCCATTTCTTTTTTTTTCTTTTTCAACGGTACCTGCACTCAACAGTTAACACACAATTATTGCATCGATGTCTGCACCGAATGGTTAACACACAATTATTACACAAGAAATAGAATTGCACTTTACAAAGAAATCCACACGCCCAGGTAATTCACAGAAACAAGCAAAGACATAATGCAAACCAATCCAGGTTCCTCCGGTAAAAACCCATAACGGTAACTCATTGTTGGGTTAGATGGACGCAGTCTATCTCCACTGAGTGTGGATCTAGAGGGGGGGTGAATAGATCAACTTGCCTAATTTAAAACTACTGTAAGTTCTAAAGCGGAATTTAGGCAAACATCAGTTAAGCTAAAGGAAGAATGCTAAGCAAAGGGTCGACCCATGAAAGACATTCACCATATCTATATATCAAAAGCTAGACATGAGCATGAGCGATGAAACCAAATAAGCTAAGCAAGAATTCCCATCGCACACAGATCAAACAAAAACACAAACACACTGCACACACAATTTTTAGGTGGTTCGGTCAACGACCTACGTCCACCCCACACTCAATCGAGTATGGCTTCCTGTTGCGCAACACAGCTTGCGTCCGCTGGGCTTTACAGCTTGGCCAAACAATCCGCTGATACACAGCTTCGCTGGGCACTACAGCTTGCCGACCAGAGGATCTGATCCTTTGCAACCGCTGGGGAAATACAGCTTAACCCGTCCAGTGGAGACTACCACTGCAAGACCGCTGACACACAGCTTGAGGAAACAATATTCGGAAATGATAGACAGAATCAAAACGAAAAAGGGAAACCCAAAAGCAATGTAGATCTAAAGAGCAAAGCTCAGCTCTGGTTTTGAACCACGAGACTGAGATATAAACTCTCTCACTCTCACTCTCAATCAGCTCTCTATCTCTTCTTCTCTCGTTTTCTTCTTCTTCTCTATTTCTTCTTCTTCTCTGTATCTTTTCTCTCAGTGGATCGAAGGAGCCTTGCTGCTTTGGCTGTATAGACTTTTTATCCTTCTCTTCGATCTCCCTTCTTTTGTGGAAGAAGGCATGTATATATAGCAGCAGCAGCAGGCGTGTGCTCTCCACATTTCCCGCCAAAGTATTTGGACCACGTGGCAGCATCCAATGGAGTGTCAGAACACGTGTCCTCATCTGGATACCTTGTTCTTCTCATATCACGAGCCAGGTACCTTGGATCACGTGCCCTTCATTTGTCTCTGCATTCCCTGTCAGACAGACAAGAACATATTCAGTTTAACTGTAAACCCCGTACAGGCTTTGCAACCACGAGTGCAATGCAAAGTATGCACAACACAGTGTATAGACTCAATGATCGTAAAGGCTTCATGAGAAGGAAAGCAGTGTATAGACTTAGTAAATATAAAGGCTTCATAAGAAGGAAAACCAGTGTACAGACTTGCCCAAAGTATAGACTTTATATGAAGAGGCAACGGCTGTACATACTTCCTATATGAAGCAGCCACTGTACATACTCAAGGTGAAGACCGATGCCAATGTATAGACTTTACTGAAGACAACGGACTCGAGTGCAGTGTACAGACTTGACTAAGCTCACCCAATATCAATGTATATACTTGATGCTCAAAGAGTGGCTGTACAGACTTGATAACGATGCAGAACGAACGGATGTACATACTTCATGTGAAAGCCCAATGTACAGACTTTGAAGAACAAGCAGCTACAGTCCAATGTGTGGACTTGTCATTCACTGGTGAGTGTACAGACTTCGAATGAAACACCAATGTGTAGACTTACCACCGACCATTGTGTAGACTTGAAGAAGTGAGACGATGGCTAAGACACTGTACAATCGGATGTATATACTTTACTTAACACAGTCCGATGTACAGACTTGGAATTTCAACTGAAGGGTGTATAGACTTGACCAAACAGTCCAGTGAATAGACTTGAATAGCTGAGGCCAGTGTACAGACTTGCCACCGACCAATGTGTAGACTCGATCAGCATAAGGCACAGTATAGACATCAACTCTGCACATCGAATGTATAGACTTCAAGTGTGAAGACCATTGTATAGACTTTGGATTCGTAGACCAATGTGCAGACTTTGGATTTGAAGACCAATGTGCAGACTTCAAGTTTCACTGTGGATGTACAGACTTTAGGAAATCAAGCGATGTGTAGACTTGAAGCTCCACGATGGATGTATAGACTTCAAATATCACTATGGATGTATAGACTTCAGGAAATCAAGCGATGTGTAGACTTCAAAGAAGTTGGCGATTCAATGTACAGACTTGAGGAAATCAAGCGATATGTAGACTTGAAGCTCCACGATGGATGTATAGACTTCAAATATCACTGTGGATGTATAGACTTCAGGAAATCAAGCGATGTGTAGACTTCAAAGAAGTTGGCGATTCAATGTACAGACTTGATGAAGCGAAGCCAATGTACAGACTTGATGAAGCGAAGCCAATGTACAAACTTGAGTGTAGCTAAAGCCTTGATCGTAGGAATAGGCTGGAGTGTATAGACTTCAGGCTTCAGAAACGAGTGTACATACTTCACTTAAGAAACGTAGGGAAAGACTCCAATGTATAGACTTTGCCTTGAACGAAAGTCAGTGAAGAATGAATAGACTTTCACGATGTGTAGACTTTGGATACGTGAAAGCTACAGTGAAGGAATGTACACACTTGACCAATTCAAAGGCGAATCGAGTGTACAGACTCTGAGTCCAAACCCAACGGCTGTACAGACTTAGAATGTGAAGACTGATGTACAGACTTCATTAATCAAAGCATGAATGAGACGCTGTACAGACTTAGCCTAAGACATGCATGAACTGACGCTGTATAGACTCAATCTAGACAAGTCTGCTAAAGGAGTCGACCCATCAGAGGATGCGTCGACCCATGACAGTGAGAAATGCAAACAGCAGTGTATGAAATGCAAAGAACGCATAGTCAATCTGATAGAGCAATTTCATCAAAGTAAGAGCAGTTGCCAATCAATCAAAACAATGGTGTTGCCAATGAAATAAAGCAAGTGTCAACATCATCAACATAGAGGGGTCACAACAATCTCCCCCTTTTTGATGATGGCAACCCCATATGAAGTAGAATAACAACATCCTGACATATAGGTATATGTTTGATGAAAGGCATGATGAGTTATGCAGATTGACATGTAGATGCTATGAATGCATGCAACTCACTGTCTCAAACTCTCCCTTATCATTATGCATATACACTCCCACTCCCCCTTGGAATGAATTCAGAATTCAGACAGATATGTATTCTCCCCCTAGACATCTCCCTAGACAATATTCTCCCCCTTTGCCATCAACAAAGAGGAGGGAAAAATTAAATAGAAGGGAAGGATCAAGAGAAGAACTGACTGGCATTCTGAACAGGTAGTTCATGAATAAGCATTCTAAAGCATAGAGTCTTCAGTCATATGAAATTATAAACTGCTGTCAGAAAGAGTTCTGGTTTAAGGATGATAAAATTTGGAGTTCATGCACTACAAGCAATAGATAAGTTCACTGTGCATGATAAAACAATAAACCAGAATCACATTTGCATGAAAGATTTAGTTTCATAATATCTTACTTTCATAGTCTCATAAAAAATATTGAGAGAAACCAAGTCATGTATTGAAACTAAACAAATTGACACTCATGAACTTTTCTTTTGAAGGAGCAGCATTATCAATATTAGACCATTTAGAGCATTCAGGTACCATAAGTCTTTCTTCGTAAGGGTATACGTTTATCAGACGCCAATACCCCTAGATACTCAACAAGATGGACCATTCTGCCTATGATCAAATTTAACAGAACTAAGTTACACCTTTTTGTGTGAGGGTACACGTTTATCAGACGCCAGTTACCCCCAGGTACTCAGTGAAACCAGCTTGCTGTTTTAAACATTTTATACAGAGATAGCTGATACACTTCATGACATGAGTGTTGTCCACTTCTGTGATGGATCACTCAGTTTCTCAGTGATTTACCAGTCATTGCTCTGCCAATATTAATTTTCAATGATTTTCAATATTTTTCAATATCTTTCTTAGCTGTCCTTTTTATGTTTCAGAATGACTTGTTTAAGAACAATACACATACTTAACCTCTCTAACATGATTTCAGATGAGTTTTCAGATTTCAGATATGATTAGCTTTGTATGACATGAAATAAGAAAGAGGTTGAGAGTTTTATCAATTTTCAACTTACTTATATACTGATTACAATCTTTAAACTCCAACCATTATAAGATTTAAGCCATTACATCAGTCTTTGAACAATTCAAATTCTTATAAATGAAGAAGTCCATTTTCTACTGCTTAGAAATCAGAATTGACCAACAGATTGCCATAATGTCAGAGACAAGTATTCAGAGTTAAAGGTTGAATGACTTCAAGAAAGTTGAAACCACTCTGAATTTCTAGCAATACTCCCCCTGTCTATATGCATGCAATTTGCTAATGAAAGGCAAGAATTAATTTGGAGAGAGCTTATGCATAGGTCATGAATGAATGATATGCAAAGACATGCAAATACTCGACAAGCTCCCCCTGACTATATGCAATGTTTTCTTTGAACAGTGAACAAAGTATTTTAAAATTCATGCTCATTCAGACTCCCCTATCAATCAATATAACCCATGGTACTATGCGGAGAACCTGGTCTCAAGGACCATCTCACACATAGTAAGAACCTCCAGACAGATTTCCCTGCCCTTTAGTAGCCTACTATTTAATATACCACGGTTATGTAGAGAAATGCAATGCAGGACAGTTCTACATGCATGTTCAGTAATGATTATGAAGTTGTTTCAATATTCACATCCATATGAATTATCCAAGCAATCAAATGCAAGTCCACATCAGAAATTTTATTCACAGCAGTTAAACAATCATTCATCATGCTGAAATTTACATAAGCCAAGTTCTCTTCTAAGAAACTTAAAATTTTCATTCCCAAGAGGCTTAGTAAAAATATCAGCAATTTGTTTTTCAGTTTCTATGAAATTCATTTCAATCTCATTTTTATTTACAGCATCTCTAAGAAAATGATGTTTTATCTCTATATGCTTAGTCCTAGAATGGTGAACATGATTTTTAACAAGGCATATATCACTAGTATTATCACATAAAAGTGGAATGCATCCCAGATTTATCTGATAATCAGCCAGTTTGTGCTTAATCCAAAGTACTTGGGCTGCACAATTACATGCTGCAACATACTCAGCTTCAGCTGTGGATAATGCTACAGTGTGTTGCTTCTTAGATGCCCAAGACACTAGACAGCCACCAAGGAATTGACAGTAGCCACTGGTGCTTTTTCTATCTACTCGACACCCAGCATAGTCTGCATCAGTGTAGGCTAGAAGCTCTAACTCACACTTAGCAGGATACCAGAGACCTAGTTCTTGGGTGCCTAGTAAATACCTAAAAATCCTTTTCACAGCTTTAAAGTGAGTTTCTTTAGGACTGGCCTGAAATCTAGAGCATAAACACACAGCAAATTGTATAGCAGGCCTAGATGCTGTAAGATAGAGAAGAGATCCGATCATACCTCTGTATAGCCTTTGGTCCACAGGTTTACCTTTAGAATCTTCATCCAAACTGGTTGAGGTACACATTGGAGTAGCTATTTCCTTGAGGTTGTCCATTTTGTACTTCTTCAATAAGTTCTTTACATACTTGGACTGAGAGATGAAGGTGCCATCTTCTGTTTGTGTAACCTGCAGTCCAAGAAATAGTTTGAGCTCACCCATTGAGCTCATTTCAAATTCATCAGTCATTATTTGAGAGAATTCCTCACACAATTTGGGGTTAGTTGACCCAAACACAATGTCATCCACATAAATCTGAATGATAAGAATATCTGGATGGCTTACCTTGGTAAACAATGTTTGATCAACTATACCTCTTGTGAAGTTCTTGTCGGTGAGAAATTTGCTCAACCTGTCATACCAAGCTCTAGGAGCTTGCTTTAAACCATAGAGAGCTTTATTGAGCTTGTAAACATGATTAGGGAAATCTAAACATTCAAACCCAGGAGGCTGTCTCACATATACATCCTCATTAATTTCCCCATTTAGAAAAGTAGATTTCACATCCATCTGCTGAAGATTTATTCATAGGGAACATGCATAAGCCAATAAAATTCTTATTGCTTCTAACCTAGCTACAGGGGCAAAAGACTCTTCAAAGTCTATTCCAAATTCCTGATTGTACCCCTGAGCTACAAGTCTGGCTTTATTTTTAGTAACATTCCCTGCTTCATCAGTTTTGTTTCTAAATACACATTTAGTCCCTATGATTGTTTCATGATCAGGAGGTGGAACCAAAAACCACACCTTATTCCTGTCAAATTGATTGAGCTCCTCATGCATGGCATTAATCCAATGCACATCTTGGAGAGCACAGTCAATGGACTTGGGTTCTGTGTTTGATACAAAAGTATAAGCATTCAGTTCATGTTGAATTCTTAAGTGGCCTCTAGTCCTAGGAGGGTCATGCAGATTTCCAATAACATTATCTACAGGATGATCCTTGAGATATCTAATATTTGCAATTGGACTATCATGAACTTGATTTACCTCCCCCTGAACTGTAGGCTCCTCTTCATTAAGCTCTTTATGTCCTTCTTCATCCTCGGATTTGTCTACAGGATCTCCTTCCTTCAGAATTTCACCATTGTTTTCATTCCTGCATTGACCAACATTAGAATTTACCAAGGATTCATCAAAAACTATGTGTGGAGATTCTTCAATAGTCTTAGAGTTCAGATTGTACACTCTGTATGCTCGGGTGTTTTCAGAATAGCCAAGAAAAATTCCTGGTTCTCCTTTAGGTTCAAATTTATCAAGGTCCTTCTTATCATTTATGTGAATGAAACATTTACAACCAAAGACCTTGAAGTGAGCAATAGAAGGTTTCTTACCTTTTAAGATCTCATATGGTGTTTGCTGGGTAGAAGGTCTTACCATGGCTCTGTTAATTACATAACTGGCAGTATTCACTGCTTCAGCCCAAAATTTCCTTGGTAGACCACCTTCGACAAGGAGTGTACGACCCATTTCCACTAGGGTTCTGTTCCTTCTCTCCACAACTCCATTCTGCTCAGGTGTCCTTGGTGAGGAGTACCTGTGGTTGATTCCATTTGACCTGCAGAATTCATCAAATTGTGAGTTTTCAAACTCACCTCCATGATCAGACAAAATGTTTTCAATTTTCTGATTTGTTTTATCATAAAACTCTTGAAATTCAGAGAAAGCATCACTCTTATTAGATAAGAAACAAACCCAAGCATACCTAGAAAAGTCATCTACCATGACAAACCCATACCTCCTCCCTGATAGGCTGACAGATCTAGTTGGCTCAAAAAGGTCCATATGTATAAGCTCATAGGGTTTGGAAGACATATTTTCAGTTCTACACTTAAATGACTTTCTAGTTATCTTTGATTGAGTGCATGCATCACAGATTTTATTTTCTTTCTTGAATGAGACTTCAGGAAGTCCTCTAACCATGCCATGCTTATTTAATTTGTGCAAAACAGTGTAGCTAGCATGACCTAACCTACGATGCCATAAAAATGCTATGTCTTCTCTACTGGCAGTAAGGCAAAGGTTAGTGTGTTGAATTTCATCTAAATTTATCATGTATGTATTATTTATTCTTTTTCCAGAAAATTTGACAATATCAGAATCAGGTTCAAAAACCTTGCAGCATTGAGAATTAAATAAAACATTGTAACCTTTATCACATAACTGGCTGATGCTAAGTAGATTATAGGCTAACCCTTCAACCAGCATAACATCATCAATGCAGCAGGTAGAACACTTACCTACCTTACCTGATCTGATAATCCTACCCTTTGTGTTGCTTCCAAAGGTGACAAGGCCTTCTACTTTCTCAGTCAGCATGCAAAATTTGGCCGTATCTCCTGTCATATGCCTGGAGCATCCGCTATCCATGTACCACAAGTTGTTCTTGGCTGCCATGCATACCTGCATACACAATTAGGTAGAGAAGTTTGGAACCCAAGACTGATTGGGCTCCAATGTAAATGAACTAGAAGCAAAGCAGGAAAGCAGATGTTTCAGAATCCACATTTGTTTAAATGAACTTTGTTCAGTAGATCCTACAGATTTTCTTCTGTTGTTGTTCCTTTTCTTTTTATTGTTCTTTTTCTTATTGGCAGCAGCATGATTATTGACAGTATTATTATTTCTGTGCCAGTGCCTTGGCCAGGGTGTGTTCACAAAATTTTGGCCATAGTAGTTCCTGGGCTGGCTATGGAAATATTGGTTTCTAGATGTCCAGTAACCATACCCATTGACCCAATTTCTACTGTAAGGTCTTTAATATTGAGCACCCTGGTGTGCAAGACCTGTAAACCTACCCTGAGTTCTAGACCAATCTGACCTATTGAAGTAGGTTGGCTGTGCATTGTAGTGGGTCTGAGCTCTGGGTTGATAAAAATAATTGGGTTGACTCCTAGCAGCACTCTGTCTCCTCTGTACTTTGGACCCTGCTGACCTATACACAGGTTTGTATTAGGTCTTCTTCAGAGGTGGAGTTGATGGTGGAGACTTGGTTACCTTGACCTGGGGTTTACTGGACTGTGTAGGTTGACCCCTAACCTGAGTCTGAGCCCTAGGATTCTACTTGGATGTGCTGGCTCTACTAGGCTCATTAACCTTTCGTTTGCCCTTCTCCTCAGCACTGGGCTTTTTCAGATTAGCAGTTTTGTTCATCAAATTTGTTAAGTTCATGCTAATTAGAGGTCCCTTTTCCTTTTGAGCAACAAATGAAATTGTTATAATCCCAAATGTTTTTGTTGCACTAGAACTAAATCCTATGCCCTCTTTTCTGAAATTAACCTTTGACCCTAACAAAGCATTTAAGTTATCTGTTCCTTGGGTCATTTTCTCAATGATTTTCATTTTATCCTCATTATCTTTCTGAAGTTCATCAATAGACTTTTTCAGCTCATTGTTGACATTGAGGACAGCTTCATATTTTTCAGAGATGATTTTTACTTCACTTTCACATTTTTGAATCTTCAGCTTCCATTCATCAATTTCATTTTCAAGCCTTAGATTCTCTTCCCTAGAAACCTTTAACTCAATTTTGATGTCCTCTACTTCAGAGCATGTGAGTTTCAGTTTATCATTTTCAGATTCCAAACATGCAATTTTATCAGATAGAGTTTTATCATTTTGTATGGAATTGATTTTTCTTCTAAGATGCCTATTCTCTTTTCTAATATCATCAGCTCTATCAGCTATGTCATGATAAGCATCTACCCAATCAGCAATTGTGAAGTTTTCAAATCTAGTGATTACCTCATCTGTGTCCTCCTCTCTATCTTCGGAGCTTGTTGCCATAAGGCAAATGGGCTGTTTAGATTCGGCTTCACTATCTGAGCTGCTGCTGAAAGAGCCTTCATCTTCATCACTCCATGTGCTGATCATAGCTCTTCCCTTCTTGGTTTTCTTCTTTGACCTGTCCTTATGTTTCTGATTGTCTAGACAGTCAGCTTTCAGATGCCCTGGTTTCCTGCATTGATAATAGACATTAGCTTCATTTTTCTTTGCAGATTTAGATTTATACCTTTTATCCTTTCGGCCACCATTGTATTTCTTCTGGCCGAACCGTCCTGCTCCCTTTCTGAGAAATCGCCTGAACTCTCTAGTCATCATGGCTATCTCAGATCGAGTCACATCTTCTTCTTCATTTAGGCTCTCCTCTGATGATGAAGAGCTGATGGAGCTGGATTTTGTTGATTTGCTGGAACTAGCCTTCAGCGCTATCGGCTTCTTCTTCCTCTCGGCTTCATCTGTCCTTGGCATGTTTATCTCATATGCCATTAGTGAGCCAATCAGCTCATCAGCTTTAGTATTACGCAAGTCCCTTGACTCCTCCATCACTGTTACTTTGGTGTGCCAAATGGGAGTCAGGGAGCGCAGAATTTTCCTCACTACATCATACTCTGTCTGAGGTTTCCCAAAACCTCTGAGGCCATTGGTTATGACAGTCAGCCGAGCGTACATTTCGCTGATGGACTCGTTCTGCTTCATCTTGAAGGCTTCATACTCAGATACAAGAAGATTGGCCTTCTGCTCTCTTACTTGAGATGTACCTTCATGAATTACTTCCAGCGCATCCCATATCTCCTTAGTTGATTTGCAAGCAGACACACGGGAGAATTCTGTAGGATGCAGAGCGCACTGGATAGCATTTATAGCATTCCAATTCAGCGTGGACCTTCTGATCTCCTCCTTGGTCCATACATCTTCATTCGGGGACAGCTCACAAGGTCCCTTGCTGACAATCTTCCAAATCTCATAATCCTTAGCCCTGAGGAACACTTGCATACGGTTCTTCCAGTATGCGTAGTTTGATCCATCAAAGAATGGGGGCTTCGTTGTTGAGTGACCTTCGGCAATCATCCCTCGAGCATCCATCTCTGCCTATTCTCTTCGGGCGATGAGTCCCTGCAGAAGAGTTAGGCTCTGATACCAAGTGTTGGGTTAGATGGACGCAGTCTATCTCCACTGAGTGTGGATCTAGAGAGGGGGTGAATAGATCAACTTGCCTAATTTAAAACTACTGTAAGTTCTAAAGCGGAATTTAGGCAAACATCAGTTAAGCTAAAGGAAGAATGCTAAGCAAAGGGTCGACCCATGAAAGCCATTCACCATATCTATATATCAAAAGCTAGACATGAGCATGAGCGATGAAACCAAATAAGCTAAGCAAGAATTCCCATCGCACACAGATCAAACAAAAACACAAACACACTGCACACACAATTTTTAGGTGGTTCGGTCAACGACCTACGTCCACCCCACACTCAACCGAGTATGGCTTCCTGCTGCGCAACACAGCTTGCGTCCGCTAGGCTTTACAGCTTGGCCAAACAATCCGCTGATACACAGCTTCGCTGGGCACTACAGCTTGCCGACCAGAGGATCTGATCCTTTGCAACCGCTGGGGAAATACAGCTTAACCCGTCCAGTGGAGACTACCACTGCAAGACCACTTACACACAGCTTGAGGAAACAATATTAGGAAATGATAGACAGAATCAAAACGAAAAAGGGAAACCCAAAAGCAATGTAGCTCTAAAGAGCAAAGCTCAGCTCTGGTTTTGAACCACGAGACTGAGATACAAACTCTCTCACTCTCACTCTCAATCAGCTCTCTATCTCTTCTTCTCTCGTTTTCTTCTTCTTCTCTATTTCTTCTTCTTCTCTGTATCTTTTCTCTCAGTGGATCGAAGGAGCCTTGCTGCTTTGGCTGTATAGACTTTTTATCCTTCTCTTCGATCTCCCTTCTTCTGTGGAAGAAGGCATGTATATATAGCAGCAGCAGCAGCAGGCGTGTGCTCTCCACGTTTCCCGCCAAAGCATTTGGACCACGTGGCAGCATCCAATGGAGTGTTAGAACACGTGTCCTCATCTGGATACCTTGTTCTTCTCGTATCACGAGCCAGGTACCTCGGATCACGTGCCCTTCATTTGTCTCTGCATTCCCTGTCAGACAGACAAGAACATATTCAGTTTAACTGTAAACCCTGTACAGGCTTTGCAACCACGAGTGCAATGCAAAGTATGCACAACGCAGTGTATAGACTCAATGATCGTAAAGGCTTCATGAGAAGGAAAGCAGTGTATAGACTTAGTAAATATAAAGGCTTCATAAGAAGGAAAACCAGTGTACAGACTTGCCCAAAGTATAGACTTTATATGAAGAGGCAACGGATGTACATACTTCCTATATGAAGCAGCCACTGTATATACTCAAGGTGAAGACCGATGCCAATGTATAGACTTTACTGAAGACAACGGACTCGAGTGCAGTGTACAGACTTGACTAAGCTCACCCAATACCAATGTATATACTTGATGCTCAAAGAGTGGCTGTACAAACTTGATAACGATGCAGAACGAACGGATGTACATACTTCATGTGAAAGCCCAATGTACAGACTTTGAAGAACAAGCAGCTACAGTCCAATGTGTGGACTTGTCGTTCACTGGTGAGTGTACAGACTTCGAATGAAACATCAATGTGTAGACTTACCACCGACCATTGTGTAGAATTGAAGAAGTGAGACGATGGCTAAGACACTATACAATCGGATGTATAGACTTTACTTAACACAGTCCGATGTACAGACTTGGAATTTCAACTAAAGGGTGTATAGACTTGACCAAACAGTCCAGTGAATAGACTTGAATAGCTGAGGCCAGTGTACAGACTTGCCACCGACCAATGTGTAGACTCGATCAGCATAAGGCACAGTATAGACATCAACTCTGCACATCGAATGTATAGACTTCAAGTGTGAAGACCATTGTATAGACTTTGGATTCGAAGACCAATGTGCAGACTTTGGATTTGAAGACCAATGTGCAGACTTCAAGTTTCACTGTGGATGTACAGACTTTAGGAAATCAAGCGATGTGTAGACTTGAAGCTCCACGATGGATGTATAGACTTCAAATATCACTGTGGATGTATAGACTTCAGGAAATCAAGCGATGTGTAGACTTCAAAGAAGTTGGCGATTCAATGTACAGACTTGAGGAAATCAAGCGATGTGTAGACTTGAAGCTCCACGATGGATGTATACACTTCAAATATCACTGTGGATGTATAGACTTCAAATATCACTGTGGATGTATAGACTTCAGGAAATCAAGCGATGTGTAGACTTCAAAGAAGTTGGCGATTCAATGTACAGACTTGATGAAGCGAAGCCAATGTACAGACTTGATGAAGCGAAGCCAATGTACATACTTGAGTGTAGCTAAAGCCTTGATCGTAGGAATAGGCTGGAGTGTATAGACTTCAGGCTTCAGAAACGAGTGTACAGACTTCACTTAAGAAACGTAGGGAAAGACTCCAATGTATAGACTTTGCCTTGAACGAAAGTCAGTGAAGAATGAATAGACTTTCACGATGTGTAGACTTTGGATACGTGAAAGCTACAGTGAAGGAATGTACACACTTGACCAATTCAAAGGCGAATCGAGTGTACAGACTCTGAGTCCAAACCCGACGGCTGTACAGACTTAGAATGTGAATACTGATGTACAGACTTCATTAATCAAAGCATGAATGAGACGCTGTACAGACTTAGCCTAAGACATGCATGAACTAACGCTGTATAGACTTAGCCTAAGACATGCATGAACTGACGCTGTATAGACTCAATCTAGACAAGTCTGCTAAAGGAGTCGACCCATCAGAGGATGCGTCGACCCATGACAGTGAGAAATGCAAACAGTAGTTTATGAAATGCAAAGAACACATAGTCAATCTGATAGAGCAATTTCATCAAAGCAAGAGCAGTTGCCAATCAATCAAAACAATGGTGTTGCCAATGAAATAAAGTAAGTGTCAACATCATCAACATAGAGGGGTCACAACACTCATCATTCATGCTTTACATTTATAGTTTTACCTCTCTTTTCTCCTATAAGTATCCCCCTAGCGCTTAGCCAAATGCATTCATTGGTAGTTCTATGCTTTTGAGATGGGAAGAGAGAGGTCCCAGTCTGTGGAGATGGAGGGTGAACCTTCCCGTCTTACCAAAAGGGGGAGGTTCGATTGTGAATTCCTGAAATTGACCGACATCGGAGGTCATCTGAGCGAAAGTATTCTCTCGCGAAAGGTAAGTTAGCTCTTTCCTCTATTCTTCAGACATGAGTTCTTTCTTACCCATTCATTCTTTTCTTTCTTTTCCTTTCAGCCGTATCCCCTCTTTCTGGGTCCTCGAAGATTCTCCAGACTGCCCTGGCTATCGAAGCTCACTTCCAACATTACTACCGACATGAGGGTTTTTATTTCAAAATGGCACCTCCAAGGGTTGGTGGTCCATGCCAAGTATTATGACAAGATCTACATGGATTGGGCGGCCCTGGGTGCATTGGCGGAGGTTTGGCATCCGGAAACCCACACTTTTATCTTTCCTACTTTTGAGGCAACGGTCCTCCTCGAGGAGGCAGAACTTCTGCTAGACTTAAGAAGGTCGATGAAGGATGACAGGATAAAGGTTTCGCGGATGTGGAAGAGGGTATCTACCGAGGAAGTTCTTGGAAGCTTTATGCCATCTGGAACCATAAAGAGCGTTCAGACCCAAAAGGGAGTCAACTTGCAAAAGCTCGCAGACTGGACCGTGACTGCCTTAGAAGGTTTGATAGATGATGAACATTTAGAAGGGCTTATGAAAGGGTTCACAATTTGTTTGGCCGGAGCTCTCCTCTTTCCTTGTACTGACAACGTCGTAGAGGAAGACCAATTGGGAGCGATTTGTGGACTTTGGGAGGGAAAGAGAGTGGGGCCCGCTGTCCTCGCACATCTTTACAGTGGTCTCACGACTTCTAGCATGGGTAGGCCTCCTCACGGGTGCATGCTTCTCCTCAACTGCTGGATTGATCTTCACTTCAAATTTCATCACCACGAAGGGGTACAGACCGCCTCCAGGATTTTCGAACAAAGCCCCCTCCGTTACATGGCCGATGTGTTGGGCTTCGGTGGGAAGGTGGCCAATCGCATGCCCCGTCTGAAGACACGTGGCGACTGGCGTGCTCACTTCAACTCCTTGGCGCGGGATATGTTCACTTGTGTGCCAGCATGTTTACTTTCATGTGGTCTTCTCACGAGGTCTTCTCCCGTTGCGGAACTCCAGCTTATCGGTGCAACCGAATTTGTTCTTTACAATTCGCACCGGTGTTGCCTGCAAATCGGCCTTCCTCGACACTCTTTTCCTACGCCATCAAACCTTCCTTTGATCAAGGAAAGGGAGCTAGGCACAAAGGGCGATGTGACAGACGTGAAAGCGATCAAAGCAGCGTGGAAGGCAAGCGTTCCACGGAAGACGATGGTGTTTGTGAGTGAGGATCGAGAGCTATGGAAGGCTTATGTAATGGAGCTTGGGAAACTGAGGCCTGAGGTGCCCAAACCCTGATGTATCTTGTTTTGAAATAAATGCAAAGCCTTAATGCCATTGCACTCTCTTTCAGTCTCTCCCTTCCCCTTTTCTTTCTGACTGGAATGGCGGACGTCGGGTGATGGTCGGCCGTCACTGGATAGGAGCTAGGGGATTGAAGCAACTACAGTATGCGGAGTTGCCCTGAGATGTCATGGAGCTGAGGATTTCTCTTCAGGTGGCGAGGAGAGAAGTAAACTGGGAGAGGATGGAAAGAGAGGAGTGGATAAAGCGACATCGGGATCGAGACGAGAGGAGGGCACGTGAGGCCCAAGTGATGAATCTCTGGAAGAAACAGCGCTCGGACACGTCACTCCTTTAGAGTCACTACCGATTGGAGAAGAGTTGGAGCTCACGGTGAAGGAGCTCCTAGGGTTGGTGTAGTCTCCATTGCAGAGTAGGGGGCGGCTCAGCCAACAGCCTCGGGTTCAAGAGCTTCGCGGCTGCCGGGGTCGCGAGAGAGGCCAGAGGAGGTCGAGGAGCGCTACTAGAGAGGGTGGGAATGCGTGATGCGATGAGATAATTGCAGCGTCGCAGAGCTCTAGATGACCTCCCAGAGACCTCCCCCTTAGGAGAGGAGAGAGACGACCAAGAGGGTGGTGCGAGATTTAGCAAGTTGCTCGTACACTGTGGACGCAGGGATTTTTTTTATGTTGAATATCTATTGATTTATTGATTTATTGGTTTGGTTAATTGGCGTGCCAATCACATGTGTGACGATCTCATTGTGCGCTCGATCTGACTTGGTCAGTCGATTGTGAAGTCCGAGTCGGGACCAAAAGTCCGCCATACCATAAAGGCTATGACGTTAATTACGCCCTTCCTAAGAAGGACAACCCTTGATTAAACGCCGAAATAGGAGGCCTCATAAGGCAAACAGATATTCATATGCACCGTTTTAAACTTCATACCAGGGCCAAGAAGGCGGGTAAGATAATAACATCAACCACAGAAACAGACGACCAGTGGCTCGAAAACTGGGTGTAGGGGAAAGGGGAGAAAGCGGATTTAAATCACAGGCAGACTGAGCTGTAACCACGATGGGGTTTTAAAGCATCGATCAACATTTCGACAGCATCTCCCCATAATCTGGGTTATGCCCAGGGGAGAATAGGCTATCACCCATGGAGTGCCGGGATGAAAGCCGAGAGATAGAGAGGCCGAACCTCTCGCATTACACATGTATGCCTTGGGGCGATATTTGACTCTTCCCTTATAAGAGCTGGTGGCACTCATGCATTGGCAGAGCTCACCGGAGCTAAAAGGGGGTAGGTTGTCGTAATCCCGACACGAACTGATGGAACATAAGGGAGTCTGACTCCCTTTAATTTTATCCCTGGGACATATCTGGTGATCCCCGGATATCCTTGTGTGGGTTTGCTCTGGGTGTTGGGGTTCATTGGGTGGCAGATTAGGCTCTCGGCGCACTCTGAATGGGCACGGGCTCTCGGCATGACCCAAAAATGGGAAGGCCAGGGCTCCCGGCGCCAATGGCAAGGAGGCCAGGGGTTCCCGGCGCCAAGGTGAGAGGGCCGGGGTTCCCGGTGCGATGAAGAGGAGGACAGGGAGGCTCCCGGCGCCAATGGCAAGGAGGCCAGGGTTCCCGGCGCCAAGGTGAGAGGGCCGGGGTTCCCGGCGCGATGAAGAGGAGGACAGGGAGGCTCCCGGCGCCAATGGCAAGAAGGCCAGGGTTCCCGGCGCCAAGGTGAGAGGGCCGGGGTTCCCGGCGCGATGAAGAGGAGCCAAAGAGGAGCCCCCGGCGCGAGCTTCTCGGCGCGAAGACAAAAGGGCTTGGGAGCTTATCGGCGCAAGAAGGCTTTCGGCGCAGGCAAGAAGAAATGGTGAAGGGCCTTTTCGGCCTGGGCAGTGGGGGTTCTCGGCGCGAGAAGGCTCACGCCGAGGGCTGTTCACCTGTTCCACTGTTCTTGGAGCCGAGATAGATGAGGGCGCCGAGATGTGTTTCAGGGTTCTACGGCACTCTGTTTTTGAGATTTCTTTCTGGGATTCAGGCAATGGCTGGGAATTTGGGATGCAAATGAGGGGGGGAAGCCAAGGGCTTTGCTGGGCAGTGCCAGGGGATCACTGGAAGGTGAGGTTTATGGAGGGCTCGAGATCATCATCCATTTAAAACCTATGGGGATGTGTTTTTCTGTCGCCGGCCGTCCAGGGAAATCAAGGGATAACTGTCCCTGATTCCTGGGGCGACCTTAATGGCTTCAGAAAAGGAAACAATCGGAATGAAAGATGGGGAGACAACCCAGTGTAGGCATCACTGAAGGGGTGAGAGGATAGAGTCCAATAATCCATGGGTGTGAAGATTGGGACTCTTCCTTCGACGCTCCTCCAGGAAGAACAATCGGAGCAGAGAAACCTGAAGCATCAGAACGATCACTCAAGATACTGAGCAGCACTCATTCGAGAGAAACCAGAGATGGGAAGGCTTCATCATTTCACGGTCAGTTGAACCAGAAACATAGATACATGTAAGGAAGAAGGAAGAAAATGGGGAAACGCCTCAAACGGGTCATCAAAGCATCTCATTCCATTGCATCATCCCAAACTCACACCAATCAAAAAGGGGGAATGAGGGAAAGGGAAATAGAACGAAGGCCAGGATATCCCGGTTACATTTGATAAATCGAGGTAAAACTCGTAAGACTACATGGAGAAGAAAATAAAACATGGGGGGGGAGGGCGGAGCATTGACTCCTCTCCCTCCCCTGCTGCCCACCTGGAGCTTCTTCTTCTTCTTTTTCTCTCGGGATTGGTCTCTTCTCTCTTTCTTTTAGTGGAGGAGGCTCTCTTTTTTCTCTTCTGGCGGTGGTGATGGTGAGGATCTTCTGAGCTTCCCTTTCCTTTCTTGCTCGAGGGGAAGGGGGTTTTATAGCTGTATCTTGTATCTTCTCGGCAGGTGGAAGTCGGCGTGCCACTCCACTCCATCTTCACGGCGCGCCTGAGATGACAGTAGCTCCCGGCGCGGCGTGCGATTTGAGTGAGGGGGCCTGGATGCCACACCCCTAAGCCCATTTCATAGGCCCATTTAGGGCTTTTAAGCTCCACTTAGAACTGTTAGCTCTATAAACATATCGGAACTGTATCAGGAATTTGTTGTTGGACTCAAGTGGACCAAAGGAACCTTCATCAGTCATTGGACTGGGGTTTCATCAGCATTGTCACCTGAACGATGACAAGACCGGACATCAGCTTCAGTATGAGAAGACTTCAGCCGGGTGTATAGTTTGTGGAGATGATTCTTCTTTTGTTCTGACTTTGTAAAAGCTTTTACAATCTTCATTTGCCGGTTCTGGCTTCTTGTTAGAATGTGCTAGGAGGTCTCATCAGTCGGATGACTGCTGCTTCATCAGTGCCGCCGTCTGACTGACAATGGCACCGGACATCAGCTTGGCCGGCAAGAGGCTTTAGCTGGGTAGATGGTTGACGAACTTCGTCATTGATCTTTCACTGTTGGTCTAATCTTCTTTTCAATTCTGCTTCCGCCCTTGCTGATTTTCAAGGTGTCAACATACACCGGCTCTCTTCTCACGGTGAACATGACAGTTTATATAGACGTATGAATGGAACGACTTGCTCTCATGTGACGGGTTTGCCCTCCATGCGTTCCTTCTCTTGTACGCCTCCTCTTTTCATGTCGTCCCCATGTGACGTGTTTAACAGAACTCCCCTGAGATGACGGATCGTGTCTCAGACTCATTGGGCATTTCTTTCTTGAGAATCCATCATAAATTTTAATGATGTACCACCGAATTCAAAGATGCCAACCGCCCTTCTGTCCTCTTTCCATGTAGACGAGTCCACTCCCAGATTCAAAGATATCGACTTCCATTGTCCTTTCTCCTGTGGATGAGTCCACTCCCAAATTCGAAGAGGTCGACCTGCATTGTCCTTTCTCAATGTAGATGTTCTCATCTCAAATTTATTTGAATCACGATGAACACAGGGAACCTAGATGTGTAGGGTGTGAATCAACCAGCTACGCCCCCGACCTTGTTCACTTCGAGTGAAAGATGGGTGCTTTGTTACAAGGCCCATTGCAAGAGGAACTGAGATAGATCTGGATCGTATCCCTTCAATCCTATAAATACTCCTCCGCCTGCTTCACTTGAAAGCACGGAGTTGTGGAGACTGGTTAGAAGAGTGAAAAGTTGACAGAAGGGAGTAAGAGTTTCTCATTTTCTGAGATGGAGGGAGAGTCCAGTTTTAGGGTGGAGGGCGAGTCCTCCCGCTCCTCGAAGAGGAGCAGATCCAGTGGTAGTTCCAGGAGACTCTCCGATGTTGAAAGGCCGCTCAGTGAGAGGACCCAATCGGAGCTTGTAAACGAGCCAGTTCTTCCCTCTCATTCTTCATGATCCCTTTCTTCCTTTCTCATTCTTTTTCTATTTGTTTTATATTTCAATGATGCACCCGCTTCTCACTTCCTGTGTAATCCACAGAGTATGACGAGGTCACACATCTCATGGGAATTAGTGGTGGCTGCCTATCGAGGCTTGCCTGACTTCCAGAAAGCCCGGCTAGATGCGATGGGGTTTGGTGCATTCCTCCGGATCGAACCCATTAAGCTCGACCTCGCCCTCATCCAAGCATTGCGCGAGAGATGGGACCCAGAGAGTCGTGCCTTCTTGATGCCCTGGGGGCACATGGTGCCCAGTCTCGAAGATGTGGCCCGAATCACTGGCCTTAGAGTGGATGACGAGGCGGTGACCGGGGTCACCTACCCCGATTATCGTGAAGTGGCTCAGAAGCTTCTTGGTCTGGAATTAAAGGACCAAAAGAACAGGTCAGTAGCCAAGGCGTCTATCATGGAGGCATTGGGGCTCACTGACACTCGTCAACGTGATAACGAGTCCTTGGAGGAATTCATGGAGAGAACGGAAAGAGGGTCCCGCGCTGTGTATTGCGTGGATGCCAGTAGCTGGGAAAGGTCAAACACAGACTTGAGGATATTCCTCCTCTTCCTACTGGGAAAGTTACTGCTGGGTTCCAAAGGAGACGACATCCATTGTCGTTTCCTAGAATTTTTGGTGGACCTAGAGAGGGTAGGGCAATATGCCTGGGGAGCCGCCGTGCTGGCGCATCTGTTCGCAAGTCTGTCCCAAGGGACAGATCGAGAGGTGACTGTGAGTGGCCTCACACCGTTTCTCCAGGTAATTATTTATTTATTTGTTAATGCAACTAATTTAATTCATGAAATGCTGATGACATGTGACGACACAGGTATGGAGTTATTACTACATCCCAATGGGGCGAGCTCGACAGTGGTGTGTGGCTGTGGCACCACTAGCTCGGCGGTGGCAACCCATTATGAGCACAGCCTCTCTGTCTTACCAGCTGATGGTATTAAGGCGTGAGCTGTAAGAGTTCCCCACAGAGATGGTAGGACTCCATTTTTTTGTCTTTTCTTTTGTCTCTCTTTTTTTGGTCCTTTTGAGTGGTTAAGGAGATATACGCATGCCAACGCATGTGATCTGGAGGCCTTACTCGGGCTTGGTCGATGTCGACCAACCGTGGGTCATCACAGGTCGCCCTCGATTTGGTCGGGACCTTTGGGTCCATTGCCTGAATGAAATCGAGCCACTCCGGCTACGATTAGTCATGAGGACTCTAGGGCTTGCCCAGGAATGGGTAGATATGACCGCACCACCCCGCGTCAGGAGGAAGACACGTGGGCCGGTAACCTGTGTTGACTGGCGGGTGCGCTTCCCTGAACAATATGAAGATTGGCAGCGGGGTGGCATGCTCATGGAGTCTCACGCCCGGGATAGTGAAGATTATCTATGTCTCTATAGGGCGATGTATGCAGAACGACTTCATCCTAAGGGACTTGTGGAGGTGTATCTCCTTTCTCACTTTTTGATCATTTTTTTCCTATTTTTTGTTTCATCATTTTTTTAAATGTAATGCTGACTCCTATGACATGGGTTTAGGATGCCCGTGATACCATGATAGCGAACTTGCGGGCTCGCTTGGCGGACACGGAGGAAGAGTTGGGTGACACCCGTGAGGCTTTACATGTCTCGGTGAGTATGTATGCAAATGCATATTCCTAATTATACCCCTAGGTTTCTGGTGTTTAGCCACTCATTGCCACTTCTTGCTATCATAGCGCGCTCGGCTCGACGCAACCCTACCAGCAGTAGGGGCAGAGGGTGCTTCTTCCAGTCTATGGATTCCTTCGTCGGAACTAGATTCGCTCCACGAGCAGCTTGCCCGTGTAACACAGCGCGCCGTGGAGGCAGAGGGAATGATTTCCGCGCATGTGAAGGTTCCTCTTATCCGAGCTTCTGTGTTTACGTCTCATCACACCCCTGAAATGACGGATATGGCAGGCCGAAGAGATGCAAGAGATGTTTGCTCGTACAGCACAAGGGGAGGCCAGGATAGAGGAGCTGGAGGAGGAATTGCAGCGTCACTCAGATGACAATTTTTTGCGGGACGCCATGGAGTTGAGGATCACCCTTCAGCTGGAAAGGGATGACAGAGAGTGAGAACGTGCTGAGAGGGAAAAGGACAGGGAAAGAGAGAAGGCCAAAAGATCAGTCGAGAAAGAGGAGAGGAGGGCCCTGGAGGCCCAACTATTTGAACTGAGGACCAGTCTCGGTCTCACCGAGTAGTGGCTGAAGGATGGCGAGGAACGCTACTGAAGGGCACGAAAGCGTGGCTTTCATGTTAGTAGCTTCTTTGCTGCCCCCGCAGATCGACGTCGGGGAGTGGAGATAGAAAGAGGACCACAAAGCGGTAGGAGTACCGCTTTTCATGGTTGGATAGCACCTTCTAGAGTTTCATGTCCAAAAAGCGGCGAGACGAGTAATGTAGAGATGGAGGGTGGATCCTAATGTAAGCTCTCTCTTGTTGTTTGTTTTTTTCCTTTTTGAATGGGAGTGGAATAAAATATTTTGTGCTTGGTTCTCTGCTTCTTTTTGATCTCTTGAATCCCTGCACATATCTAAGCAAACAAGTTAGTATTTTTATTCTGACTTGCCCCTTGCTCAATAAGCAAACGAGGTTTTGAACTGTCCTTGATAACGAGTCAAGGGGCAAGCCTTTATTAACAAAGGCAATGATAAAAGACAATGATGAATGTGTCACACAAACACACAGATGCAAGCGAAAATTTAAAATGAGATGTTGCATACAAATGCAATCATGCGAAATGTGATTTTTTTTATTTTTGTGTTTTTATTCATTTTTTTTGTTTTATTGTTTGTTTATATTTTTTTTATCTTTTATATTTCCATTTTTTTGTGCATATGCATTTTTCTGCTTTTTTTCCAAATTTTTGGATTTGTTATTTTTTTGTTTATTTTTGTTTTTGCTAATGCATGATGACCACTTGATATAACATCTAACCTGCATGAGAACAAAAGTTTCTTACTAACCTCCCAGGCATCCTAAGTGCACATCTAAGTTGATTTGGGCCTCTAGACTCCTCGAATGATAATCCCGCCAGCTAAGACTTATCCTGATGACAATACCGTCATGCCATGCTTAGGCTCTCAGTTGCTTCCGACCACAGGGATTCACCCAAAAAGTGTTCAAGGTAAATGATTTGCCCGACCCGGGTCTATTTCCTCACAACTCTAGATGATATGTAAAGGAACACCCTGGAACCCAAACGACCAACCGCGCGACGCTGACCCGGAATCAGACGCCGTCGCACCCATAGGTGACGCGCTTGCATTGGTCTAAGCCCGAGGTTAGATAAGAAGACATCAAGATGGTAGATAAGGGTCTTAACTAGCCAGAAACACGGAGACTCCTTCACGACAACGGCTTTTGCTTTTAAAAAAAATGGACAACCATATGTTTGTATTGAAATGAGGTTACAAGCTTTGGCAAGCTTCACCCTTCGGGAACTCCATTGAGCCTTCATCTTCAGGGGAAGAAGGAAGAATATTGGGGGCAAACCTCCTGAGAGGACCGGCAAAACCGTTAACCCGGCGAGCCAATAGGGGCGCACTTAACTTCCCCTTTCGGGCAACTTTAGACCAAATCTCAAGCATTTACATCTCATGACCCCTTTGTATAGAATTTGACTTTCAGTCAAAGGGGTTTCATTTGTGGGATCAAGCACGGTTACGACCAGGCTTTTCACTTGACTTTGATTTTGTTCCTCTTTTCAGATTTTTTTTTTTGTTGACAGATTTTTGCGAGGGACATAGTATTTTGACATTATGGAATCCCTCTTGGATGCCTGCGGGGACACTGCCCTCTTCTCGTGCTCTGACCCATGCTCGAGGAATTGGGCCCTACTCTCACCCTAGGGTTGTGTTCGTGTTTCCCATGCTCAACGTTTTAAGGGCGCCGGCTGTGTCATTCGGTCGAAAAGAGAAAGAATGAAGATTTAAGCCTTCTGGAGACCTTATGGGTGAGGCCTCACCATAAGCGATGCTACCGATCTTTTATAGAACACATGTGTACATATATGTTACCTTCTTTTGAGGGGGGCATAAGCCGAACTAGTCGGACAGGGATCTCCGCGGTTCTGGCAAACCAAGACCCGGAACCTACCAAGTCTTAATAGGCCTATCCCAACATGGAGGTTGAATGCAATGACTTAACTACATGGAAATCTCCAGACATTGGCATTTTAAATTTTCTATTTTTTTCTTCTTTTCATTTTTTCTATTTTTTTGCTTTTATTGTCGTATATATACATATTTTTGTTGTTTTCATTATTTTTTATTTTTTTTGTTGTTTTTCGTTTCATCATTTTTTTTGACACTATGTACACCTATCTAAGGGTAGTACTTCTTAAGATAAAACCCATTCTAAGGGTGGGATAACTCGATCCCCTCAGCATTTACTAACCTGTAGGCGTTACCATGATGCATAGCCTGAACCACGTACGGTCCTTCCCAATTGGGTTAGAGTTTAGAACGCGGTCCACCAGGTTTTACAAAGATTCTTTTCACTACCATTTCACCGACTTGAAATTTTCTTTCAATGACCTTCTTTTGATAAAAACGCGTGAGTCTGTTCTGATATACACGTGCATGCTCGGCAGCGGCCAGCCGTTTCTCATCTAAGAGTTCCAATTGGGCAAGGAGCGAATCACGATGTTCGTCGAGGGGAAGCTCCTTGTCCAACTGTACCCTGAGAGAAGGAACCAAGATTTCATACGGAACTACCGCCTCCATCCCATAAGTAAGGGCGAACGGAGTTTGCCCAGTGGGAGTACGGATTGAAGTGCGATAGGCCCATAAAGCCTCAATCAACTTTTCTGGCCAATCCGAGAACTTGTTTGACTCACAGGTCTTTTTTATGATTTTAATCAATGTTTTATTAGTGGCCTCTGCTTGGCCATTACCTTGTGGATAATAAGGTGATGAATGATGCAATGTAATTTTATACCTTTTGCAAAGGTCCTGAGAAATGAATTGCGGCCCATTGTCGGTGATGATTGTGCTTGGAATGCCGAACCTGGCGATGATGTTCTTCATGATGAATTTGTAGACTGTTGATGCTTTAATCTCCACGTAAGCTTCGGCTTTGGCCCATTTGGTGAAGTACTCTGTTGCAGTAAGGATGAATGATTTTTGCTTAGTGAGGGAGTTAGGATTACCAAGAGGACCAATGACATCGAAAGCCCACATGGAGAAAGGCCATGGGGAGGACACTGGATGAAGTGAAGAAGATGGGGAATGAATTTTATCGGCGTGAAGTTGACACTTGACACACCTACGGACATAGACGGCACAATCCTCTTCCATGGTGGGCCAGTAAAAGCCTTGTCGAAGGATTTTCTTGGCAAGTATTTGGCTATTCACATGGCCACCGCACACACCAGAGTGTGCTTCCTCGACGCATTTCCAGACCTCCTCTTCATCGAGACATCTTAGAAGAACACCAGTAAGACTTCTCTTGTACAGCACTCCTCCGACCAACATGTATCTCTGTCCCACTCTCCTTATAGCTTTCCTATCTTCCGATGTAGCTTCTCCAGGGTAGGACTGATCTTTGTAATACTTGGCAATTTCGTAAAACCATGGCTTTTCTTCATCAGCCAATTCTTCTTCTAATTCTGCCAACATGATTTCTCTCTTCTCAAGGATTTCTTCATGTATGGCCTTTCTTGCTATCCTATCCTTGATATCTACGTAGGAAGCGTCATCAACTGCAGGGGCGTGACGCTTGTAGATGGAAATGGACTCAAACCATCTTCCTAGAGGGAACCTTAAAGATGATGCCAACGAGGTGAGGGCATCGGCCAGAATATTCTAATGACGAGGGACATGGACAAAGATCAATTTGGTGAACAGTTTGGCAAAGGCAACAGTGAGTTCTTGGTATGGCTTGAGTTTGGGATCGCGAGTGCGATATTTGGTGAGCACCTGGCGAAGAATGAGTTGACTATCACTTACGACTCGCAATTCGGTGATACGAAAAGAATGAGCGAGTTCCAGGCCAGCTAGAAGAGCTTCATATTCAGCTATATTGTTGGTAACTGGGAATTTGAGCTGGTATGCCAGTGGGAATGTAAGGCCTTCAGGCGACAGGAGGGCAACATCAATTCCTTTCCCTTGGGAATTCAGAGCTCCATCAAAATGTAACGTCCACATGTAATCATCTGATTGGTTGATGGACATTAGTTCCTCATCTGGAAACTCTGATTGGACATGATCGAATTTGGGGAGAGGATGGTGAGCGAGATGCTCAGCTATGGCATACCCCTTGATCGCCTTTTGCTGAATGTAGGTGATGTCAAACTGAGAAAGAAAGCTTTGCCAGCGTGCTAATCTATCCGTAAGGATAGATTTTTCCAGAAGGAACTTGATAGGGTTCATTCGGGCAATCAGATGGACTTCATGAGCTAGAAAGTAATGTTTCAACTTCTGCACTACCCAGACAAGGGCGGCACAAGTTTTCTCCATAGCCGTGTACTTCTGCTCACAGGGGTTGAGGAGTTTGGACAAGTAATAGGTCGCCTTTCCTTGCCCGCTTCATCGGCTTGTGCTAGGACAGCTCCCATGGAGTCGTCCAGGACTGAGATGTAAAGGATTAAAGATTTACCTGGCGTGGGTGGAATTAGGACGGGTGGATTGGCCAGATATTCCTTCAATCCTTCAAAAGTTTTTTGGCATTTAGAATTCTAAAGGAATTCTACTCCTGACTTAGTCAACTCGTAGAAAGGTTTGCACCTTTGCGAGTGCTGGGACACAAATCGACGAATGAATTGTAACCTTCCGATTAACCCTCGAACTTCTCTCAGGTTTTTCGGAGGTGGCATATCCCTAATTGCTTTACCTTTGTTGGGATCTATTTCAATACCCCTCTTACTCACAATGAAACCAAGCAATTTACCCGACGAGACACCAAATACGCACTTTTTTGGATTCATTTTCAAATTGAACTCCCTCGATCTTTGCAGCACCTTAGCTAGAACTCTCGAGTGTTCTGCCCTAGTCCTGGATTTCATCAGTAAATCATCTACATACACCTCTAAATACACATGCATCATGTCATGAAATATTGCCATCATAACCCTTTGATAAGTAGCTCCAGCATTCTTCAAACCAAATGGCATGACCAAATAGCAATAAGTTCCCCAAGGTGTGGTAAATGATGTCTTCTCCTGATCCTCTTCCGCCAAACGGATCTGATTATACCCTGAAAATCCATCCATAAACGAGAGAGTTTCATAGCCTGCTGTATTATCAACCAACACGTCGATGTGAGGCAAGGGGAAATCATCTTTTGGACACGCGTGGTTAAGGTCCCGAAAATCGATACAGATTCTCACCTTTCCATCCTTTTTCATGATCGGGACAATGTTTGCCACCCATTGAGGATATAGGACGACTCTAATAAACTTGACTTTGTAGAGCTTATCAACCTCCTCCTTCATCTTCAAAGCCATCTGGGGGTGAAAACGTCTTAGCCTTTGCTTTACCGAGACAGACCCCGGTTTTAGCGTTAGGCGATGTTCGACCAGGGTGGAATCCAATCCTGGCATATCCTCGTAGCTCCATGCGAACGTGTCCCTATACTCCTTGAGAACCTCGATCAATTCCTCTTCTTCAGATGGCGGCAAATTATTGCTTATGAGGACGATCCTAGGGTCTTCCTCGGTCCCCAGGTTGATTTCTTTGGTGGGTTCTTCTATAGCGGTTGATGGTTCGTCAAACCTCCTCATTCCGCTGGTATGAGCATCAGCCGCGTCCTCATATTCTTCGTCCCCTTCTCCAATAGGGTACTCTTCATCTGTGAGCTCATAAACTCCATACCCCTTATCAATTGTGTAATCCTCCTTGCATTCTAACTCTGATAGTTGGATGGGATTTTCTAGCAATTGAGGAATGGCTAGAAAGGCTTGACACCTATTGGCTAAATCTAGAAGAAATCGACGAGGAATTTGCCTACCCTTAGATTTTCTTCTAGGCACTACCCTTGACTCATTATTCATAACCTGACTGACTTGTTCTACGGACGAAGAAGAAGTTGAAGAATGTACAGGAAAAGACCCCTCGGTGGAGGGGTAAAGAAGGTCACTCAGGGGACCTTGAATGAGTGGCCCGTAAGTCGGGGCACACTCGTGAGAGATGTAGGAGGTCTCCTCAAAGGAAATGCACTGTTGAGGAGTTCAAAAATTGACATTTTTTTTTCATTTTCATTTTCAATTACAAGACAATTGAAAGAACTTGGGGGATAAGAGGAGGGGACTATAGCTAAGGGGTTATAAGGCTCGTTGAGCAGATCATGGTTGAAAATCTGGCGCGGGCTGAGAAACCTGCGCAAGAATGTGAGTAGAGAAGGGGACCTAGGAATATCATCAGACAAACGTCTAGCCCAAGAAAGAGTCAGCAGTAACGGCTGAGGAGAATGATTAGATAGAATGACGGAAAGCGATCCGTTAGTGGCAACGTCCTCTTGGCGAGGAAAATTTGGAATTTCAGCAATGTCAACAACCCTTTTGGCACCTCGGAGATCAAAAGCGGCTCCTCCAAGTCCGGAGGTGAGAACATCTGCTGTAGTGCAATGGAAATATCATGTATATCAAACCACTTGTTCCACTCGCAGTCCGGGTCATCGTGCTTCCCCTTCTTTGTAGCCCTCGAGCAACTTTCGGCTAAGTAGCAATCCGAACTTCCCCATGTGATTCTTGCGGCTGATCCCCCAACTATATAACCGGCCCTTTTATGAAATGAGAGTACAAGGTCCATGTAAGAGGTTCTCCATCTTCCTCAATCGGGCCTTCAAAACCTAAGCCAGCTCTTAGGATTACCCCGGCCTTCCCTACCGGTCTCAGTCTTCCTTGTAATGCTCCTAGACCTTTGCCTTGATGGTAACCTAAGTTGTTCATGATCTCCCATCCCTTGGAGTGGGAAGGGGAACGTGGCGTCGGCCCGAGAAGTGGCTTTCTTTGCGTTGGTGAAGGGCGGCTAGGGTCACACACATCCAGCAGGGAAAGGATAGGCCTATGGGTCGGCCAAACAGAGGGCAATGAAGTGTTAATAGCATCCACCGTGGGGAGCAGGGGCATGCTAAACACCTTGATAATCCGTCCTTTGTACGGGAATTTTAAGCATTGGTGGTTGGTGGAAGGGACGGCATTCAGCGTCTCTATATAAGGACGACCCAATATGCCCTTGAACGTGGGGTCCATGTCGAGGATGTGAAACTCCGTAAGAACAGCAACAGGACCCACTTCTATATTAAGGATAATCCTTCCCTGCGGAGGCCTCTTGCTATTATCATATGCGGTGACTGTGATAGCCGATGGCCTTATCTGTTCTAAATCAACCCCACATAGCAAGAGAGTGTTCATGGAGATCACGTTGATTGAGGCACCCGTGTCCACTAGGCATGGGTTTACGGGCACCCCGTTGATCTTCACTGCAATGCACAAAGCATATTTTCGAGCTTCCTGGGGGGCAAGCTCGTGGTCATGGAATGTGATGGCCGGTTGCGTGCTTGTCGGTGTCAGCACCGACGATATCTTCTCTACCGGGAGATCCTCGTTCACCATGACCATTTGGAGATACTTCATTAGTGCCTCTTGATGGGACGTGGACCTCTTAATCAATTCCAAGATGGAGATTCGGGCAGGCGTCTTGTCCAGATGTTTTAGAAGATCATATTGTGTCCCGGGGATGGATTCCTCTAACTGCTCTTCAGTTCCTTTCTCTTGTTGGGACTGTTCTGGACTCTGACCGTTCTGGGGAAAAACTCGGTGGAAGATCCTTCCACTTCGGAGCACCATGGCTTGTTGCTTTGGTTGCACCTCGACGGGGTTAGGTATGGGTTTTATCAGAGGTTTAAGTGGGGGAGGGATGGTCGGCGGAGCGGAGGTGATGACAGGTGTAGGGATCCTGATGAGGGGTTTGTTTGGGAGAGATGGAGGCGTAGTGGACGGCACCTGGGATGGATGGTGGATGATGAGAGGTTTCGAGGGTAGGGGTGAAGGAGTGGCGGAGGTGGATGGGGCCTCGGATGGGCGAGGCAAAATAAGGGGCTTTGAGGGTGTAGGTAGAGGTGTGGTGGAGGGCTGGACCGGGAGGGAACTGGCGATGGGGGAGCGGATAAGAGGGCGTGATGACTGTGGGACAAAAGGAGGTCCACTCGGGGGTTGTGACGTGGTTCGAGCAGAAAGAGGTGCTGACCGGATGAGGCGAGGGGGTTGGCTAGGAACATGATTGGCAACAAGAACGGAGGTGCCCTCCGCGTGCCAACCTTGCCCTCTTCCGATTTCTGGGAAGGAAGAGATGGGGTTGACTTGCTGATTGGGTCGTTGGTGCTCCGGGAGTGGGTTTTGAACAATGCCCATGTTCGGTTGTTGTTGTGGGACATGCTGAGGTTGTTGTTGTTGTTGGGGTTGTTGTTGTTGTTGTAATTGCTGTCTGGGGGGAGTCTCCTTGCCTTCAAAGTGGCGACAACTCTCCTCATTTCATCCCAATCAATTAAGTGTCCATCATTCATATCATAAATGTAGTCCTTAAAATCAAAGTAGTTCTCCACTGTATGGCCCGGCTGCCTATGATAAACACAATATCTAGACGTGTCAACATTTAGTGGCCATATGGGTCTTTCTTTGGGCAAGATGAATGAATTAACAGCCATGAGAGCATTAAAGATGTCCGGTAGTGATTCCGGCAATGGTGGGTAGTGAGCTCTCTTCGGGCCAATCGGCCTTCTCTGTTGTTGTGGGGGGCCGTAGTTCCCCGGGGGTGGAACGTGATGGTACTGAGCAAGTGGCCATTGTTGTTGTTGGGGATGGAAGGGTCGTGCCATATTATTCTGATAGAAGTTGTTTTGTAGGGGAGGATGATAGGGTAGCTGACCCTGTTGGTTCTGATGGAAGGGGAGTGGTAGGGCTTGTGGAGGCCTGGGGTCGGCTTGCTGGTTGGCATTGCCAACCGTACTCACCTGCTCATTTGTCACTACCCCTTCTGTCACCCCACCTTGGACACCAGTGCCCGGCTTCCTAAACACCCTCGGCTTTGGTGGCTCGAACATATGCATGAGAGGGGAATCTTTCAGTTGTGTCTGGGCATACCGAGCCCTCTCGTACAGTTCCTCCATGGTGTTGAGCTTGTTCATTGCCAGGATATGCCTAAACTGGGGGGTAGCATTTGATATAATCATCTTCACCTGCTCTGGCTCTGAGATGGTATCCTTTATCCTCTCTGCCAGAGACCTCCATCTATCCGCATACTGGATGAAATCTTCGTCCGACTTCATTTTTTCGGCGACCAGGTCGGTGATAGAAAGAGACGGGCCAACCCAATCCCGGTACCTCTGTAGGAACTTCCTCTGAACCACGTCGAAGTCCTCAGCCTCACTCGGCTCTAGGGCGTAGAACCATTCCAGCGCAGGGCCATCTAATGATCTCCTAAAGAGGTATGCCAGGGATCTTTTATCATTCTGCCAGAACGAGGACTCATACATGAAGTCCTTCATATGGGTAAAGGGGTTGCCAGTGTCATTGTACCTATGGTATGTGGGCATCTCAGAAGGGGGAAGGCGAAACATTGGTAGGATAGGCAGAGAAACTTCAGGGGTGGATTTTACATCCACTATTTTCTTTAAGTTTCGGAATTGCTCATCCATCTTGTTCAGCTTGTTCATCATCTTGTTCTGCTTGTTCAAGAGGGACTGGGTGAACGGGTCAATTGGTAAAGGTGGCGCTTGCCACAGAGAAGGGGTAGGCCTCCCGGAGGCCTGAGAAGGAAACCCAGGACAGGGAGGGTATTGGGGTCTACCAGTGGATAGGCCCGGTTGGATTGGTGTTTGAAGGGTGGCTGGCGCCGGAGATTGGGAGGGGAATCGGAAGGAGGGAGGCTGTTGATTTGCCTGCCCGAAGAGTGAGGGGGAGGGAATGGCCTGTACAGACTCTTGGACAGGAGTAGCAGCCGGATTCGGCTCCGTGGGAGAGGGGGAAACCGATTTCCCTTTCAGAATGGCCTGGAAGGCCTGGAGTTGCTCAGGGTTGAGCTGGGTGTTGGCAAGGACACCTAACAGAGAGGAGATGTCCTGAGGAGAAGATGTATCCCCGGCAACATTCGGCACCTCATGTGAGGGCTCGTGGGATGGACCGGCATCCATGGCGTAGACATGGGGCTCACCTTGATAGCCCCGGTCCGGGCTGTATTCTATGTAAGAGCCATGACCTGGGTCATGCACTTGGGGCTCATAGCCGAAGGCGTCAGCCTCGAAAGTATCGTAATTATACTCGGCCATCCTTAACACTTTTCCAGAACGTAATAACATACACCAGCATACAAGTAGCAGAGATTAACACACAAGTGGATGCTTTACGTCTCTTTTTTGTTTTGGTTTGTTTTCTTTTTTTTCTCTTTTTTTTTCTTCTCTCTTTTCACAAACGAGGGGTTCACACAAAAGACAGGACCCTAGTTAGAATTTTGGCCACCGCCATGTCAGCTAAGGTCGCTCGCCTCACCACAAATGGGTAACTAAACTGCGGGGAACTTTAATGGTACAACCTGCCCAGTGAACGAAGAGGGAATCCTTCGCTGTCGGGGACTTACGGAGGTCCCGATGAAGGAGATCCTAGTCCGTCGAGAGGAATTCCCGAACGGAGAGTCCTTCCTTCACCAAGAAAGGGTGATCCTAAAAAAAATGGAACAAAAGAAATAAAAATAAAAGGGAGATGATATGCAATGCAGTGCTGAATTTAACAAGAGATATATAAACAAACAACAAATATATACAACAAAAGAAATTAAACAAACATCACAACACTCCTTTTCTGTAACGACGCGACTCTTTTCAGACCTTACAAGGGATTGTGGAAGGATGCATGTAGTGAACGAAGGATGAAATTGGGATGACAAAGTACTATTGGGGAGACAAATGTGATGCGTAAGCGTAATCAGAAGGGGCACACGTGGGTGCCGGAAGGAGAGGACACACGGGGGTGCCAAAAGGAGGGGGCACATGTGGGTGCACGAGACAACGTCGACCTCTCAAGTAACCACAAGGGACCGGGGGAGTGCACGGGGTGCACGAGGGGAGTAGGCGCATGTGGGCGCAATAGGGAAAGGCACACGTGGGTGCCGAAAGGAGGGACACGCGTGGGTGTCAAGAGGAAAAGGCACTGTGGGTGCCAAAAGTGGGCGCGCGTGGGCGCAATAGGAAAAGGCACTGTGGGTGCCAAAAGTCCGTGGGTAACCAAAGAAAGTAAAAAAGAGGTCCCACCGTGATCGCCAAGAGATATGGACGAGGAAATCACACCAATGTCGAGTCCCAAGAGAAGAGATGTGTAGGACGAGACCGTAGCAATGGAGAGAGAAGGAAAAGAGGAACGAGGAATGGATTACTGGGTAATACGAGAAAAGTGGTGGAAAGTGTGACTTGCAAAAAATATTCTGGTGGAACATAAAGAAGGTAGACTTATTAGACTCCGATATGTGGTGGAGATAGGGGTTCGAAGACCCTCTCGCGCAAACTAACCCTTTCCCGGTAAGTGTGACTTACCGTTCTGCGAGCAGCTTTTCATATACCGAGGAGTCTAAGAACCTACGTAATAGAATTTGAGAGGCACGTAGACTCGGAATTTGTAACGATATGTCACTAATCAGACAATTATAAGAACAATATGAACAAAAACATACCACCGCAGGACATTGGTCTTTGCGGGGTTTTAACAGTAATATAGCAATATCAGTAGTAATGAATGTGTGTACATATATAGAAACCACCGCGAGACATTGGCCTTACGGGATTTTTACTGCAATATAAGTAATAAATATAAGTATATACATAAGACCGCCGCGAGGTATTACTCTCCGCGGGGTTTAGACAGAAATTAAAGTAATAAAATGACAGAATGAAAAGGCTTCGCGAGAAATTACTTCCGTCACGTACACCTTCGCGAGGAATTACTTACGTCGCAGGGTTTCGACAGAAATTAAAGGAATAAAATGACAAAATGAAAAGGCTTCGCGAGGAATTACTTACGTCACGTGCACCTTCGCGAGGAATTACTTCCGTCGCAGGGTTTAGACAGAAATTAAAGGAATAAAATGACAGAATGAAAAGGCTTCGTGAAGAATTACTTCCGTCACGTACACCTTCGCGAGGAATTACTTCCGTCGCAGGGTTTAGACAGAAATTAAAGGAATAAAATGACAGAATGAAAAGGCTTCGCGAGGAATTACTTCCGTCACGTGCACCTTCGCGAGGAATTACTTCCGTCGCAGGGTTTAGACAGAAATTAAAGGAATAAAATGACAAAATGAAAAGGCTTCGCGATGAATTACTTCCGTCACGTACACCTTCGCGAGGAATTACTTCCGTCGCAAGGACCTCCGCGAGGAATTACTTCCGTCCACGGGGGTTTAAAAAAAAGGAAAAAAGTGACAGAAAAGAAAGGGGGAGGGGGGTGTGATCGCCAGGGGTTGAGAACCCCACATGAAGTGTTCTGATCGCGTTCGCCGTAGGAGCGGGAGCAGTGCGGGTCTTCTCTTCCTCTCCTGTCGGCCGGCCGACGAAGAGGGCTTCCTTCGGTTACCCTTGCAAAACACAGCAGACGAAACAAATGGACGGTGGATTAGAATGAAAGTAGTGTAGTACCGGTCCCCTGATATGAAAATAGCAGAGTCATGTTCGAACGCGCACCTGGTTGGTGTTGTTTGAAACCCCTTTTAGACACCAAGATAGGCAGGTGACATGATGAATAACCAAATGAAGGTCTCTCAGGGAGAGAGATGCAATATAGACAACAAATGATGCATGTATATGCGACTAACTGAACGAAAATAAGACAACAAGGAGGGGGAGAAAACTTATTCAGAGGTGGATGATGGGCTTTGGATGAGCTTCTTCGGCAAGGTAAGGATGAAACAGGCACGCGGCATAGCAGAACGGCTTTCCTAGTGCACTCGACCGCCCAGGGAACTCGACCTTCTTTGTTTCACGGACTTCAACACCGACCGGACCAGAGCATCTCTTTCCATTCCGTACGGACACATATAAGCACTTACACACGCACCTGCAAGAACACTCACGCAAATATATGTTTATATTTATATATAAATATACACATCTATATACACAAATACTTATGTGAATATATATATATATAGATATATGTATAAAGTGGAGAGGAAGAGAGGAAGGAAGGGGAGGAAAACTTTCCCTCCTTTTTTTAGATGCTTTTTATATTTTAATTTTTTTTGCTTTTTTTTAAAGAAAGATACATAAAATAAATAATAAGAGAATAGAATGCAATGGAGTAAAGCAATTATAACCACAAAATATTATACATAGATAGGTGGGAAGGAGAGCAAATAAAATAAAATAAAATAAATAAAAAAAAGAAACAGAGAGAGATCGTGAAAGAGGGGGATTGAGAGAGAGAGTAAAAGAGAGAGATCGGGTGGGGAGAAAGGGACGAGAGAGAAAGAGAAGAGATGAGACAGAGGGGGAGGAAAAATAATAATAATAAAAAGAAAAGAAAAGAGAGAGTGTAGGAAAGACAGAAGAAAGAGAGAGAGAGAGCGTGATAGGGAGAGAGAAGAAGATCCCGACGGGAGGAAGAGAGAGGGAGAAAAAAGAAAGAAATAAAAAAATAATAAAAGTGAGAGAGAGATAGAGAGCGGCGATAGAAAGAGAGGAAGAGGGAGAGAGATGTGAGACGGGAGGAGAGAGAGAGAGATGCAAGAGAGGTATCGCGGCGGGAGGAAGAGAGAGGAGGAGAGGGGGGAGAGGAGAGAGAAACGGGATGAGAGGAGAAGAGAGAAAAGGAGGGAGAGAGCGGGAGAGTGAGAGAGGGAGAGGAAGAAAGAGAGACAGAAGAGAGGGAGAGGAAGAGAGAGAGGGGGGTGTGGCGAGGAGCTCGCCGCGGGAGGCTGGCGGCAAGAGGGAAAAGGAGAGAGGGAGAGAAAGAGAGATCGCGGGGGAGGGAAGAGAAAGGGAGAGAGGGAGAGAGAAAGAATGCGGGGGAGGGAGAGAGAGAGAACGCGGGGGAGAGAGAGAGAATAGAGAGAGGGGGAGAGAGAGGGAGGGGGAGCGGTAGGGAGAGAGAGAGAGAGCGACTGGGAGAGGGAGAGGGAGAGGGAGAGGGAGAGGAGGAGAGAGAGGGGGTGCGGCGAGGGAGGAAGAAAGAGAAGGAGAGGGAGAGATGGTCGCGGCGGGGGCGATGTCGGTGGCGCGCGTGCAGTAGCGGCAGCGGTGGCTGGTTGGCGTCCGGCGGTGGTTGGTGGCCGACTGGCGAGGATGGCCGAGCGACAACGGAGGAGGGGCGGTAGCGGCGGCAGATGGCGTCCGGAGTGGGAGCGGCGAGGGGGGTTCACACGGCGACGTCGGTGGAGAGATGCTTGGAGGTGGACTCGCAGTGGCACGGTGGCGTCGGTGCAAAAGCGGAGGTCGCGTGGGGATGCTGGTGGCAAGAGGCTTCATGGTGACGGTGTTGGGAGGAAGCTGTGGAGGTGGAGCTCGCGGACGGTGGCAATCGGCTGGGGACGTGGATGGAACGGCTGTGGAGGAGTGGGCTTGGAGGGGGAATACGTGAGTATGCAGAGGAGGAAGATGGGAGAGAGGGTGAGTGGCTGTGGTGTCGCCCGGGGTTCTGTCGAGGGGGTGGCAGTGGCGGTAGTATCATGGGCAAGAGAGGGAGAGGGGGAGTGGAAGGACGATGGCAGTGGGAGAGGAGATGGGGACCGTGTCTGTGTGTGTCGTGTGTGTGCCGTGAGAGTAAGGGTGTGTGCAGTGAGAGGGGTGTGGGCGTGTGTCGTGTGTGTGCAGTGGAGTGAGAACAGTGAGTGAGGGTGTGTGCAGTGAGAGGGGTGTGGGTGTGTGTCGTGTGTGTGCAGTGGAGTGAGAACAGTGAGTGACGGTGTGTGCAGTGAGAGGGGTGTGGGTGTGTGTCGTGTGTGTGCAGTGGAGTGAGAACAGTGAGTGGGGTTACGTGAGAGAGAGAGAGGGAAGAAAATAGAGAGAGAGAGATATACGTGATGATGTAACGTAGTCAATATATAGACACAATGTATAGACTTTGAGAGGTAGTCAATAGAGAAAGAGACGTGAGGATGATTAGGAGGAAACCAATGTAAAGACTTTGAGAGGATGTACATACTTTGTGAAGTCAATGTATAGACTTTGAACTTTGTAACATAGGTAAAGATAGGAACGTATAGACTTTGAGGAAGCCAATGCATAGACTTTGAGAGGATGTACAGACTTGGTGAAGCCAATGTATAGACTTTGAGGAAGTAAATGTATAGACTTTGAGGGGATGTACAGGCTTGGTGAAGCCAATGTATAGCCTTTGAGGAAGCCAATGTATAGACTTTGAGGGGATGTACAGGCTTGGTGAAGCCAATGTATAGACTCTGAGGAAGTCAATGTATAGACTTTGAGGATGAATGTATAGACTTTGGAGATGGATGTATAGACTTGGAGTGGATGTATAGGCTTGGAAGGAATGTGTAGACTTGGAATGAATGTGTAGACTTGGAAGGAATGTGTAGACTTGGAATGAATGTATAGACTTTGGAAATGGATGTATAGACTTGGAGTGGATGTATAGACTTGGAAGGAAGGTGTAGACTTGGAAGGAATGTGTAGACTTGGAGTGGATGTATAGACTTTGGAAATTGATGTATAGAGTGGATGTATAGACTTGGAAGGAATGTGCAGACTTTGAGGATGTAACGTAGGTAAAGATAGGAATGTACAGACTTTGTGAAGCCAATGTATAGACTTCAAACGTACAGACTTGCTGCAACGTATAGACTTGAACGTACAGACTTGATGCAACGTACAGACTTGAATGTACAGTATAGACTTGCTATGCATAGACTTTAAAGAGAAGAATGTACATGCTTGAGTTGATACAACTAAAGAATGTATAGACTTGCTATGAAGATGCACGAACCTTGTTATATACATATGCTCAGACCAACAATGTGCTCGGACCATGAATGCATGTTTCACCATTATTCAACTTCGTCAGAAAATTGAAGACCATTTAACAAATTCGACCGGGAGGGCCGCTTTGGGGCATCATAATATAATACGAGATCTACTCGCCACAATGTCAAAATTGGCGTATCTACAATGGGCTTGGCCCATTCTCCCCTATATATACACATATATATGAAAGAGAAATTTTAATGGGCTTGGCCCATTCTTGTTCAAAATTTGCATTAAACCAAGAAAAGCAATTCTAATGGGCTTGGCCCATTCTACCTTATATATATATATACATAAATATATATATATATACATACATATATATACATATATATAAATAAATATATACAAACAAAAATAAAAAGGATAAAATATATAATAACACTAAATAGGTGGCCCATCATTTATTTTGTATAAATAAACATATATGCAAATATTGATAAATATAAATGGCTTGGGCCCACCTCTAAACAAAAATAAAATAAAATAAATATTTTTCTTTTATTTTTATTAACTCCTCTCCTTAAATCCCTCCTCATTTCTTGGATCTTGTCTCCCCCATTCAATACACCCACCCCCACTTACGTAAGATGGACTGATTTTCATTTTTTTCATACACACCCCCCAGGCCATTCGATTGGAACAGACCCACTCTCTTCTCATCTCTCCCAACCACACTCACGTAGCCCCCTCATCTCTCCCATTCATTCTCTCCCGAAACCAACCCCTACACACAGCCAACACTCCCTCTCATTCTCCTCACTGCCGCACCCCACATCAGAACCCCTCCACTCTCACTCTCCCACGACCCAACTCCCCATCTCCCATTTCTCTTTTCCTCCCAACCAACACACCGCAGACCACGCCGGCAGCTCCCCTCCGGCCACCACGCCGCCTCCCTCCGACCACCGTCAACCGCCGCTGCCACCTCCGGCCACCACCCTCACCTCCACCGTCTCCCCTCCCTCTTTCTCTTTCTCTCCTCTGCAGCCACCCAACCACCGCACCACCTCTCCTTCTCTCCAACCCCACAGCAGAACCCCACTCCCGATCCATCCATTCTCCCAGCCGCACCCCCCACCTCGCCGTGAGCCTCCTTCCCATCTCCCCATCGCTGTCATCTCTCCCCCTCCATTCTTCCGGCTAACCCACCACCCGCAGCCACCTCCACCTCCCACTCGCACCCCTCCCTCTCTCTGCTACCCATGTCGCCGCGAGCGTCACCTCACCGCAGGTGCAACCTCGACCGCCTCGCCGCACGCCGCACCGGCCGCCCTTCGTCGCCACGTCAACCACTGCCTCCGACACCGCGACCGTCGTCCACGCCCACTGCCCACCGCCGCTGTCGTCCTCGTTCGCACGCCAGTGAGCCCACCGCCGTTGCCATCCTCCTTTGCATGCCAGCGAGCCCACCGCCGCTGCCGTCCCCCTTTGCATGCCAGCGAGCCCGCCGCCGCCGGACACCCACCGCCGGTCGCACCGCCGCTGCCGTCGTCGTCTCCCCACGACGCCCCCGCCACCATCCTCTCCTGTCTCTCTCCCCCCTCTCTCTGTTGTCTCTCTCCCCCTCTCTCGCATTCTCTCTCCCCTCTCACCCTCTCTTTCCCCCTCTCTCGCTTTCTCTCCCTTCCCTTCCCTCTCTCTCTCTCTCTCTCTCTCTCTCTCTCTCTCTCTCTCTCTCTCTCTCTCTCCCACTCTCTCTCGCCTCTCTCTCTCGCGTTCTCTACTGTCTCTCTCCCCCTCTCTCTGCTGTCTCTCTCCTCCTCTCTCGCATCTCTCTGTCTCTCTCTTGCATTCTCTCTCTTCCCCCCTCTCTCTGCTGTCTCTCTCCCCCTCTCTCGCATCTGTCTCTCTCTCTCTCTTCTGGCATCATATATATATATATATACTATTAATAGATCTCTCCTCCCCCACCCCTCTCTCTCTCCCACTCACGCCCTCTCTCTTTCACCCTCTTTCTCTTCTCTATCTCTCCCCCCTCTACCCCACATCCACTTACTTGGGTTTTAATATGTATATATATGTACACTTTTATTTTTATTATTGAACTCTCATCCATCTCTCCCTAGTTTTATATATATATATATATCCTTCTCTTCTATTATCCCCCTCTCAAGAGGCCTCCCCCCAAAAGCAAACAAAAAAAAAGAAAAAGAAAAATAGAAAAGGGTCTCTCACGGCGGCACCGACGCCCGGAGTTCGTGGAATGAAGGAAGATCCTGCCGGGTCCCTGGGCGTTCGAGTGCACGAGGAAAGTCGCTCTGCAGCGCCGCGCGTTCGTTCCGTCCTTATCCTGCTGAGGAAGCCCGTCACCGGCCCCTCCTAATAAGCTCTCCTCACCCTTTTTTTTACTTTCATTCAGTCTGTTAGTCCTTTGCATGCATCATACATCATCTGTGCCACACCTCTCTCCTCGAGAAGGCCTGGCTTGTGAATGTCTTTGCATTTGTCCCATTGTCATTTCATCCATCCCCCTTTGGTCCAAAAGGGGTTTCAAAACCAGCACCAACCAGGTGCGTCATCGTTTACGATTTCATCGCTGCTTAGCATATGGGATTGATGCTACACTACCTCTGTTCTTACTTCGTTGCTCTTTCCTTGTCTGATCTTTTGCAAGGGTAATCCAAAGGAGGAGGAGGAGGAGCCTACGGAATCCCCCAGCCCAGAGATGAAAAGCAATCGCTCCCCCCTATTCTGAGGTACTCGACCGTCACCTTCCCCGTTTCCATCTTCTCCGCTCCCCTGTTTTCATTAGTTGTTATTGGGCTTTTGTCCCTCTCCCTCTCTATTTGCTTTCTAAATAACAAACAAAAAGAATCTTTCACTCGATGTGTTTTCTTAGCAATCTTTAATATCTGTATTATTCTACTTTATACCCCACTATCTCTCTTTATTTTTTTATATCTCGATTCCTCTCATCATTTTCTCCTGTCCCTTTAAAAGACATAAAAGAATAAAAAACAATAAAGGCAACAAAAATGAAAACCAAAAACAACAACGAAAAACTAAAATAAACCAAAAGAAGGAATAACAAAACCGGGATAATCAAGGAAGGCCCTCTTCGTCGGCCCACCGAAGGAAGAGGAAGAGAGGGCCCGCACTACTCCCGCTCTGGCGGCGAACGCGATCACAGCTTTCCCGTGGGATTCTCAGCCCCTGGCGATCACATCCCCCTCCCCCTTTCTTTTCTGTTACTTTTTTCTTTTGTTTAAACCCCGTGGACGGAAGTAATTCCTCGCGGAGGTTCCTGCGACGGAAGTAATTCCTCGCGAAGGTTCCCGTGACGGAAGTAATTCATCGCAGAGCCTTTTCATTCTGTCATTTTATTTCTTTAATTTTTATCTAAATCCTGCGACGGAAGTAATTCCTCGCGAAGGTTCCCATAACGGAAGTAATTCCTCGTGAAGCCTTTTCATTCTGTCATTTTAGTTCTTTAATTTCTGTCTAAACCCTGCGACGGAAGTAATTCCTCGCGAAGGTGTCCGCGACGGAAGTAATTCCTCGCGGAGCCTTTTTATTCTGTAATTTTAATTCCTTCAATTCCTGTCAAAACCCCGTGACGGAAGTAATTCCTCGCGGAGGTCCCTGCGACGGAAGTAAGTCCTCGCGGAGCCTTTTCATTCCATAATTTTATTCTTTTAATTTCTGTTTAAACCCCGTGGACGAAAGTAATTCCTCGCGGTGGTTTCCATTCTGTAATTTTCTTATGTCAATTCATTTCGTTGTACATTTCCATTCTGTGGGTTTTCTCGTTCCGTATATTTTCCGCCTCTAAACCCGGTAGAGACAACCCTCCCCGGGAGTCCCTTTCCCGCGTTTACCCAGCGTAACGTGTTTCCCTCCCCTCTCCTAAACCCTGTGACGTCCGTCCACACTCAGGACCATGAGATTTGGAGAGTTGTGAGCAAGGGACCATATCAGTTAGAAGGAGATGAAGAACTGTGGGTGAAGGAGCAGATTCGGAAGTCCAATGTCAATTGGCAAGCTATGAACATGATGCAATGCTCATTGCATCCTATGGAGTTTTCACGAGTATCCTCATGTGCCAGTGCCAAGGAAATGTGGGACAAACTTCAAGTCATCTATGAAGGTACGTCAGAGGTAAGAGAGACAAAAGCCAATATGTTAATTTCTGAATATGAAGCTTTTAGAATGAAGCTAGAAGAAAATATATCTGAAATGTATGCTAGACTAACCCTATTAGTGAATGGTCTTAAAGGTCTGGGAAAGGCTTACACTGATTACGAACTAGTCAGGAAAATTCTTAGATCCCTAACTCCAGTTTGGCACACCAAGGCCACTGTTGTTGAGGAATCTAGGAACCTTCCTACCACTACCCCTGATGAGCTTATCGGATCTTTGATGGCTTATGAGCTGAACCTCAAAAGGACAGATGAGGATGTGAAAAAAAAAAGGCCTCTTGCATTGAAGGCAGGACCAAGTAGCAAGGAGAGCTCAGATGACAGTCATTCATCTACCTCAGATAATGACTCAGGTGAGATAGCAATGCTCACCAGGAAATTCAGGAAGTTTCTAAGGAAGGAAGGTAAATTTAGAAACAACAGAAGACCAGAGGTAAGAAAGAGTTCAAAATTCAAATCAGAAAACTCTAATGTGAAGAGAGTCCAACCGAAATGGAAGAACAAGAAGCCCAAGGCCATGATAAGTACGTGGAGTGACGAGGAGAAAGATGAAGATGAAGAAGAAAGCACTTCTGAAGAAGAGAGTGATGTTAAGCTGTGTTTCATGGCTAAGGGAGATGATAAGGATGAGGTAACTTCCTCTTCTGAAAACTCTTCTTGCAGTGATTGGGAAGAAGCATTTAATGAATTGCTAGATAAGTATGATCATGTAAAGAAAGAAAATAAATCACTAAAGAAAAAGAAAAATCTGACTAGTCAAGAAAAGTCATTGAATGATAAAATCAGGTGCCTAGAAGCTGAAATTGCTAGTTTAGGAAAATCTCTTGATGAAAGTAACCAATGTAGAGATCAATTAATAGAGATGAATAGAGAAAATGAATTCTTACTGAAACTTCAGGATGACCTGAAACTCAGAATGCAAAAATTAGAGAGTGATGTAAAGATTGCTGAAGAAAAATATGAAGCCATTCAAGGAGTAAATAAGGAACTCCAAGAAAATTTGAAGAAAATGGAAGATGAGAATTCAAGTAAACAAGCCTCTCTTGAGAAATTAACACAAGGTAAAAATAATCTTGAGGCTGTCATGGGAATAAGAAGCAATTTTGGAAAAGAATGACTTGGTTATAATCCAACCAAGAAGAAGGATCTAGGATCTAGATTTATAGCTTTTGTTTCTGAACAAGGTACATCTGAGCAGAGTCAAATGGCTGAAAAGAAGTTTTGTGAGAAAAATCAAGAATAAGTAAAACAGACAGATGAAATCAGAAAAGAAAAGGGCAAAGAGAAAATGTATGCTACCTTAAATGCCAATCACCATAAGAATGTGCCTAAGTTCAGAAGTAAACCCTCAGGTCAGCCTATAGACCCTAGTTCATCAACCCAGCATCAAGGATATAGAAATTCAGGGAGTCATAGGACTGGTACACGACAGTCGCATCAACGCACTGGGTATCCTGCGTCCACTCAACCCATGTCCCAGGGGTTCTACAGAAATAATGCTAGGACAAACCATTGGGCGTGTCAACGCAGTGTCCACACTGCGTCAACGCATACACCCTTTCCGGATGGGTATTTCTTCAGAAACATGAGAATGAGTCAACGCAGCCACTACAGTGCGTCGACGCACCCTATGTACCAGAACCCATATGACCGAAAGGTTAAGTGGATGAGTCAACGCAATCATGTGATAGGGTCTACGCAGCGAACCTTCATCCCTTCAAGAATTCAATATTCCTCTAGAACTTCTCATCCTAGGTTCCCCAATGCTTCTTGGAGTCACAATAACTATTGGAATGAGAACAAGAATAAAATTTCATACTTCTCTAAAAACAGAAATGGTTCAAAAAGGTCATTCCAAAGGGTACCTCAACTCAATCAGAAAAATTTCAAATCGATGACCCCCACATCTCAAAAACCCTCAAAACAACAGATTTGGATTCCCAAAAGTATGATGTCTTACTTGACACAATCATATGGTCTGATGGGACCCAAGTGTATTTGGGTTCCAAAATCTCTTGTTTGATGTGATTTGTAGGAGTGCCTTACAGCTGTACACAATAGGTGGTACCTTGACAGCGGCTGCTCAAGGCACATGACGGGCGATAAGGCAAAATTCTGTCTCCTAGTTGAGAAAGAAGGAGGACATGTCACGTTTGGGGGGAACAATAAAGGTAAAATAATTGGAAAAGATAAAGTTGGCAAAACTCCCCTGAACTCTATTGATGATGTGTTACTTGTTGAAGGATTAGAATACAATCTTCTTAGTATAAGTCAACTGTGTGATAGGGGGCACAAAGATGTGTTTGATTCCCATGCATCCACCATTATTGAAAAGCAGTCTGAAAGTGTTAAATTCTCTGGAAAAAGAATAAATAACATGTATATGGTAGATTTAGATGATCCTGCTCATAACAATCTTTGTCTAGCTGTGAATAAAAGTGAACTGACTTGGTTATGGCATCATAGACTAGGACATGCTAGCTACAGTGTCATGCATAAGTTAGCCAAATTCAGCATGGTGAATGGTTTGCCTGATGTATCATTTAAGCAAAATGACAAAATTTGTAATGCGTGCACTCAAGGCAAGCATACTAGAAAGTCATTTAAATCCAGAATTGAAAATCAATCTTCTAGACCTCTTGAACTTGTTTACATGGATCTGTTTGGACCCACTAGAACAGCAAGTTTGAGTGGCAATAAATATGGATTTGTTTTGGTAAATGACTTTTCTAGGTTTACTTGGGTGTTCTTTTTAACTCATAAGAATGATGCATTTGAAGAATTTCAGGCATTCTTCAGGAAAGTTCAGTAGGATGGTAAGTATACTATTTCATCTATCATGTCAGATCATGGAGGAGAATTTGAAAATTCAGAATTCAATGGTTTTTGCAGGGCAATGGGAATATCTCATAAGTTCTCATCTCCAAGAACTCATGAACAGAATGGAGTGGTGGAAAGAAGAAACAGAACCCTTGTCGAGATGGCTAGAACTATGTTGATCGAAGGACAGCTCCCAAGGAAGCTCTGGGCAGAGGCTGTAAACACAGCTTGCTACATTGTAAACCGGGCAATGGTAAGACCTCTGTCCAAAAAGACTCCATATGAGCTGTTGAAAGGTAAGAAGCCATCTGTTATACATTTCAGAGTTTTTGGATCTAAATGTTTTGTTCAAAATAATCACAAACGGGACTTAGATAAATTTGAACCTAAGAGTGAACCAGCCATATTTCTAGGATATTCAAATCACTCTAGGGCCTATAGAGTCCTAAATGTCAAAAATCAATCTGTTGAAGAATCTCCACATATTGTCTTCGATGAAATGAATATCAGGTCTGAAAATGAACAATCTTGCAGGGACAAAGATGATGGGGAATTTCTTGAAGAAAAGGAAGAACAATACACTCAAGAGGAAGAGCCAAGGTCAAATGAGAATCTAGCAGAATCAAGTACTAGAGGTAATGCAGATGGTAATGAAGGTAACTCCTTGACCAATATTAGAATGCTAAAAGACCACCCTCTATCAAGCATTATTGGCAATCTGCATAGCCCTACCAGAACTAGATCTCATTTTAGAGCTATTGAAGAAATGGACAGCTTGGCTCTTCTATCTCAAATTGAACCCAAAAATATAACTGAAGCCCTGAAAGATGATTGCTGGATAAATGCAATGCATGAGGAATTAAATCAATTCAAAAGAAATAAAGTGTGGCACCTTATGCCAAGACCCAATGAATTTTCAGTAATTGGAACTAAGTGGGTCTTTAGAAATAAACAAAATGAAAATGGAATTGTGATAAGAAACAAAGCAAGACTGGTAGCACAAGGATATAACCAAGAATTTGGCATTGATTTCGAAGAATCCTTTGCACCAGTAGCTAGATTAGAAGCTATTAGATTATTACCTGCATATGCATGTTGTCATGGAATAAAACTCCATCAAATGGATGTAAAAAGTGCATTTCTTAATGGTCTAATAAAAGAAGAGGTGTATGTTGAACAACCCCCTGGTTTTGAATCTATAGACTGCCATGACCATGTTTACAGATTAGACAAAGCTCTCTATGGGCTCAAACAGGCACCTCGAGCACGGTATGATAGACTCAGCTCATACCTCACTGAGAAAGGATATTCAAGAGGTAAAGTGGACCAAACCCTATTCACCAAGGTGAGAAATAATGACATTATTCTGGTTCAAATCTACGTTGATGATATAGTCTTTGGATCCACTAAACCAAGCATGTGTGAGGAATTTACAAATTTGATGACCACAGAATTTGAGATGAGTCTCATGGGTGAGCTTCAATTTTTTCTAGGTCTACAAATCACTCAAAGCAAGGATGGATGCTTCATCAACCAGGCAAAGTACGTCTCTGAACTATTGAAGAAATATCAAATGGAGAATCTTAAGGCAATCAGCACTCCCATGAGCACCAATACAAGTTTGGATGCAGATCTGAAAGGTAAATCAGTGGATGCAAAGACCTATCGAGGTATGATCGGATCACTCCTCTATCTTACTGCATCTAGGCCAGACATCCAATTTTGTGTATGTGTGTGTGCTCGTTTTCAGTCTGATCCTAAAGAATCCCACTTGATTTCTGTCAAGCGTATCTTCGATACCTTGCTGGAACTCGAGACTTAGGGATTTGGTATCCTGCATCTTGCACTTTTGATCTAGTATCATACTCAGATGCAGACTATGCTGGATGCAAACTTGACAGGAAAAGCACAAGTGGCTATTGGCAATTTTTGGGAGGGTGTTTGGTTTCTTGGACATCTAAGAAACAACACTCAGTGGCACTATCCACTGCAGAGGCAGAATATGTCACTGCAGGGAGTTGTGGCACTCAAGTGTTGTGGATTAAACACCAACTCCAAGATTAGCAAACTGATCTTGGATGTGTCCCAATATTGTGTGATAACACAAGTGCCATTAACCTGGCAAAGAACCCCATCCAGCACTCTAGGACCAAACATATAGAAATAAGGCATCACTTCTTGCGAGATGAAGTTAATAAAGGAAGCTTTAAATTGATTTTTGTAGACTCAAAACATCAACTTGCTGACATTTTCACCAAGCCTCTGAATAATGAAAGATTTTCTTATCTTAGGAGAGAGCTTGGATTGTGCAACCCTCATCTTGATACCTAAATTGATTGCTTGATTTCTTCTTTGAAATTTGTCTGATTAACTTTGCCTAGGAATAAATTGATTACATGTCTTGCTTGAGTTGAAAATGCCTGATTTCTAAATAAGTCACAGATTTAAGGGGAGTTTAGTTTTGAGCATATTTGGTTAATAACTCATGACAAATAAAAAGCCATCATGTCAACAATTGCATCTTCATTCATATCTTCAGTCATGCATAAATGGAGAGAGAGTTTGCATCAGATTACTTGCTAAGGAGTGCAATTCTATCCCTTTAGATTCAGTTATCTGGGTATCTGAAGAGTGGTTTATAAGGCTGAGTTAACGTTGTTTCAAGACTGAGTCAACGCACTGAAAGAAACATTCTGGAAACAGGCTGAAAATTAAACTGACTGGTTGAGTGAGTTAACGTTGTCATCTGGTTGAGTTGGCGCACTGGCAGAAACCAAGTGCAAATCAGTTCTGGAATCAACTGGATTACTTCAGACGGGTTAACGCAGCACTGGAATTGGATTCTTACATATCTCATAATCTTGAAATCTTCTTGTACCTCAGCTTGTCAGACTCTTGGAGTCTTCTCAAAACCTCTCATCAATCATGTTTCTTCCATATCTCAATCTTCAGTATGAGGGAAATTTCTTGAGCTCCGAAATGTGAATTGATGTCATATATTCAGGGGGAGCTAAAGTGATAATTCCTTTATAAGATATGGTGATTTTCATTGACTGGCTCTATGCAGTATTAATGGTTGGAATTCTATAAATCTTGTGATCTTTGAATGCTAAAATTCATGAACACAAAAGTGCTGTGCATATGGAATAGTTTCAGAACTATTTAATAAAACTGAGAACTCATCCTTTCTTGAACTATGATGATCAAAAGTAAAGAGACCACTTTGTGCAAATGAATTTAATATCTGTATTGTCTTTAAACTCCGAATAGGGTTAATAAGAGCTGAAGAAACAAACCCTATATATATATAAATATACATGTAATAAATTGTAGAGCAATGGCATGCTTTCACTGAGAAACTGTCTCTATGCACCAAAGAAGTGCTAATGAGCATGTCATGCTATGGGCTGTTTCCTCTATTTTAAAAGAAAAATAATTCATTGCAGAGCAATGGTAACTTTCCATTGAGAAACTACCTTCATGCACCAATGAAGTGCTAAAAGGCATGTCATGATGTGAGTTGCCAACTCTGTTTCAGTGGTGCAGAATAGTTAGCTATGTTGAGTAACCGGGGACTCTGGTGTCTGATAAACATGTGCACCCGTGTCAAAAGGCTAGCTACACTTGGCTGCAAATGATGAAAAATGAAAAATGGCAAATGTTCATATGGGGTTGACCTGTAGCTCAAAAAATAAAATCCTTTAGAGTTCATCCTCAATTCGAGTTAAATTCACTACTATAAGGGTCTCTTGAAATTGAACATTCTAGGGAAAAGATTTGAGAAAGTTCCTAGTGTGAAAATTGTTCAATCCTTATTCCATAATCATGCTCTTCTTGTTCAAGGATTTATCTCAAATTCTTAAGATTGTTTTACTCCACATCATTAAATGAATTAGGGGCTCTCATAATTTCTCATCATATCTCTCATAAGAGAACTTGAATTTTATCGATTAAAAATCCCTGAATGTAATTTCATCTTTTCATAATTTCAATGTCCTTAGAATGCCTAAATACTATGGGTATTCACTAATTCTTGTCTACTTTACTATGGGTCTTCACATTCATGACTCGCTTTGATGGCGTCGACGCAGTGCTTCACTGCGTAAACGCAGTCATTCAATAAATCCAATTTCTTCTTAGCCTGGTTCAGCACAGTGAACCGGTTCACTCTTTTGAATTGAAATTGAGTCATCACTTTCTTTAAAACCCCGCAGCGTAAACGCTGCCGTCTACTTCATTCCTTCCAAAACCTAGTGGTCTTCTACCTCTCCGAATCTCTCAATCTTTCCTCCTCAGCTCCTTCTCTCAATCTTCTATCATGTTCCCGTTTGATTCTCGCTGCCATGGCGCCTCCAGAACAAGTGAAAAAGGGGAAGAACAAGAAGGGTCTAAAGAGAAGAGATCCCATCCTTGCTACGGGCAGGATTGAGCCTCGAACCAAATTTCAAGAGAAGACGCCGTCTCAGTCAGGTCCACCATAACGGAAAGGAAAAGAGAAAAGCTCGCCGGCAAAGAAAAGGACAGCAACGCAGAAGGGCAAAGACAAGGGCGTGGCAGATCCTTCAGAGGAAATACCGTCTCCTTCAGCTCCAAGGAAACGGAAAGGCAAAGAGATTGAGTTATCTCTTCAGAAACGCCGTCTTCATCCCAGCCCGCCAACCAAAAAGAGAAAGCTCTCTACCGTAAGGGCAGAGGAGCAGGTTACATCTTTAGGTGCTACGAAGGGGAAGAAAGGTGTCGCCAGTTCACATGCAAGGTCTTCTGATCCCTCTCTCACCATCAATGTGGAAGAACCTCTGAAAGTCCTTATTCCACGGTATATTGTTGCTACCGACGTTGAGATGCTTGAAGTTTTTCCGCAACTATTCCCTACTTTGGATTATCAGGGTTGGTGGTCTTTCGTTACAAATCATAAGATTTATTACCCCACCCTAGTTCGGGAATTTTACCACAATTTGAATTATGAACCTCAGATCCCCAAAATTTCTTCAACTGTCAGGAATGTTAGTTTCGAATTGACAAACAAACTGTTTGCCAGAGCTTGGAAAATACCAATGAATGGGGTTCAGCTACACAGTTTTCAGTTTGATGAACATGCAGCTTATGCTCTTCTGACTGACAAACCCAGTGATCCTACAGACGTCCGGGAGACTTTTTTATCTAGTCTTAAAGCAAATAGGTTCCCTCCATTCAATTCAATAGATTGCTCCACCATATTTGCACATCGATGATAAGACCTCAGAGCAGTGGTAGGGAATGGGTCACTGAGATGCAGAGATTTTTACTGTATTGCATGCTGAAAAAGATAAACATTTCATTGTTAGATGTAATCATTCAGACTATGGGATCTTGCTTAACACAATCTAGGACACTCCCATATGCTTCTCCATTGACTGCTATATTTAGAAAAGTTGGAGTAGATTTTGGAGATGAGAAGAAACTGAATATTCCTAAAGGGAACATATACTCCCTTTCCTACATTCAGAAATTCATGGGTTTTAAAGTCATAAATGGACAGCCAGTCAGGGTTCTTCCAAGTCAGAAACCTGTATCTACCTTAGTGGAAACTTGTCAAGAAGTAAGAACTGAAACACAAACTCAGCAAGAGGCCAGTCTAAACAGAATGGAAAGACCAGAGGCTAGGGCAGATGGACCTGAAGCTAGTTCAGCTAGAATGGACTACCAAGACTTCAGCAACATCCAAGATGATTACAATGTACAAGATGATACTCTTGTGTTTCCTGTTGCTTCCAGAGAGCTTGTCATGGTACAAGGTCCTCTTCCAGAACCCTCTCCACCAAGGGGACCTGCATCTACTTCTGAAGAGATTCTAGCTAACTCTTAGAATGATTTTTAAGGCATCAATCCTACACTCATTTAATTTTTGGAAATGAAATTTAAGAGCATTGACTCTTCCATAATGCACCTATGTTCAACAACGGATATGCGGATGTCACACCTTGAACAGAAATTAGACAGCAGATGGGAAAAGTTTACACATGATAAATTCAAGTCAGACAAGAAGCTTCATGTATTTATGGAATCTCTTCTTCAAGCTTGTCAGAAAGCTGGTTCAGTCATGCGTAACTTACAAAGCTTGCATCAACAATGTTTGAACAGGATACAGAGTGTACAGACATACAACTATGATGTCAGGGAAAACCAATCCAAGTTGAACTTGAAATATTCCACCCTGATTGACAAGAACAATGAGTTCAGTGAAAAGGTTCAAACCTTGTTTGAAAAGATTACATCTTTTGGTCAGGACATTGCTAAACTGTTTGAACAAACCACTCTAGTCGGTGATGAGGTTGTGGATGTGTTGCATATTCTAAAAGAAAACTTCCCACCCACAATTGAAGATTAGCGTGATGTGTACTGCCCTCCACCAACAGAAGCATCCTCCTCTGCACCTGAATGGGGATCTCAGCAGAAAGCTCAGGTGGACTATCTGTTTGATATATTACACAACTGGTTTGATGGTATTTCTACCAAGGTCAAAGAATACCACAAGTTTGTGGTGCACATAGATCAGCTGCTTTTTGAACGGATGGACACTATGGCAGCATCCATGGCTCAGCTTCAGCAACCGTTGGATATTGTGTCTGTAACTGTACTTCAGTCTTCCTCATATACTCCCCTTCATGATGATGTCAAAGGGGGAGAGAAATGAACTCAAGTAGGAGTCTAGTCTAGAACTGCATTGCATCTGCATCAAATGTGTTGACCAGACTGAAGTTTCCCTTTTCTATCTTTTTGTTTGATGTAAAACCTTGAGCTTAACTGAATAACAAAAATTGGTGGTTTAGCCTCTAAAGAGAACTCTTTGTTTGATCTGAACTTTCTTGTTTGATCTGAATGATACATTCTTATTTAGATGCAATGGCATTCACCTCATAGTTGCCATCATCAAAAAGGGAGAGATTGTTGTGCCCCTGGTTTTGATGATGACAACCATGAGATGTGAATGTTGAATTCAACTCTAAATGTTGAATTAAATCTTGATTCAGTAACGCTTCCATTTGGTTCATCTTTGATGCAAGAAAGGAATAAGGTCGACGCTGGGAGTTCAAGGCGTCCACGCATCAGTTGAAGAGGCAAAATCATAAGTCACTGATATAATCTCAGTGCATCAACGCCACACTATTGCAGCGTCGACGCATCAGCTTAAGAAGCAGAGGCACTCATAGATCTACTTCACTGCGTCAACGCCACAGTAGAGCAGCGTCGACGCAGCAGTTAAAAAGGCAGAGTTATGGTTCACTGGAATAACCCAGTGCATCAACGCTACAACATGATAACGTCGACGGAGCAGTTCACTCTGAATATGAAATTGGCTCTGGGTTAGTTCAGTGGGTTGACGCAGTGACCTCATGCGTCAACGCATCCAGCATTACATTCAAAGCCATGTGAGGGATTTCAAGGCTGCGTCAACCTCGTGAACTCAATGGGTTGACGCCATCTGAACTACTTACGAGATTAGTTGGGTGGACCCCAATCGTAAGTGACGTCAAAGGCCACATCAGCAAAAAGCGCTTGTGATCTGGTTTTCCCTCGCGATTCCAACAAGCTTTATGCAGAGCAATCATTGGGCTAACCAGAAAATCTGGTTGGGGCCCACTAGACGTATATATTACATGGATCTGGAAGTGAGCGCGGTAACGAAAAACATTGAAGAAGGTTTTTGGAGAGTGTAGTCGAACGAGAGAGAGAGAGAGTGAAGCCCTTGAGAAGAATCGTGGAGTTCATCGTCTTCCTGCTGGAACCTTGCTGCATACACTGACGATTAGAAGAGATCCAGAGGTAGTGGATCAGTGCGAGTCCATCTACCCTTCAGAACGGGAAGGCCGGCTGATCGTTGAAACATCTTCCTCCAGCATCTGAGTTCGAGCTTGAGATCCAGCAGCATCACAGATCTGGAGATGTCCCTCCATCTTTGAGTGATTTCGTTTATTGCTTCTGTTTTTCAATTATAACACTGTTACATTGTGTCTCCCTCGTACTGGTTTGAGTAGAGGGAGGGGCTTGATCCAGCAGATTGTGCTTGGATCAAGGGCGATTGGGCGTGTTGCCTGCAAGCTGTTCGTCAGCGGTTTAGAGGATCTGTTCCTCTGGTTAAGCCAAGCTGTACTGCTCAGCGTTATTTGAGGAGATAGTTCCTCAGTGTAGCTAAGCTGTAAAGCTCAGCAGGGATTCTCACTGGTTTAGTGAGGGGTGGACGTAGGCCTCCACAGGGAGACCGAACCACCATAAAAATCTGTGTTCCTCTTGTGGTTTGCTTTCTCATTTTATCCACCTATCGTTAGATGTTTGATTAGGCTCGATCTTCATACTGTCTGTTTACTGAACTTCTAATTAGCATTCTGCTTTCTAAAGCAAGTGTGATCTTGCATTAATTTTTAAAGGGTCAACCTATTCGCCCCTGCCCTCTAGTTTAACCTTCCACCTAATCCAACACATAAGTTGCCCAATGATCTCCATGTCAAAACACTGAAAGAACTACAGCAGAAACATACCTGGATCCATGGGAAACAGTCTTCCAATCCAGTACAGTGTTCTCCGACGGCACTCCAAGATGATGGGATGTCCAGGAAAATGAGAAGTCTATTGTTGTATGGATTGGGGACAATGACCCGGCCCCTTAAAATAAGGAGACCGTGCGTACGGGTGTTAAAGCATCCTTTGGTGTCTTTTTCTATTTTAGCCCATCATAAAAATAGAAATAGCATGTCACGCCCCGAGCCTTTATTACAGCGGAAGACTCGCTCGAGGAACGCGAACAGCCGGCATGGTAAGCCTCTTGCAAGCAAGAATGATCAGAGCGCAAGGCAATCACACATAAGAATACAATCGCACAATATTTACTCAACTTTGATTTTCATTAATAATCAAATCCAATATTCAAATACAACCACTAATTCAACTTCCATCATGCTACACTCAAGAAATAAGAAATTACATAGACTCGATCTAAACAATGTAAACTTCCTAAGTCTTCGCTCATTCTTTAATCACTCTCGGATCCGCTACTTGAACATTCCGAATCCAAACCCGACTCACTTCCATTTCCTAAAAAAGAATGAAAATAGGTAATGAGCACACTTGCCCAGTAGGTATCTTCGCATCGACATGAAGGCATCATTAAAGTAATTAACGTTTTTGCTCTAGAGAAATAAGGTAAAATCATGCGAATACGATCAATCATGCGATTAAACCAAAGTATGTAAGATAGAATGAGAGCAAGTATGAACTAGCAAGAATGTTATAAGAACATGATATGGCCTTTCATGAACAAGAATGTAACGAGAATGTACTAGCAAGCCACATAATCATCACTCTAGTATCTTTTGCTTATGAGCAAGTACTTCGTGAATTTCTGTGGAATATCAAGAAAGTCAAGTATCAATCATGCTGTATCGTGTTTGTGGATTTTCACTTATTTATTAAGAAAGTACTCCCAGCGCAATGCGACGCCAGTAGCATCATACCCCATGATTTATAATAGTATGTTTCCGACAATCAGTCGAGGGGACTAGCATAGAGTCCTTGAACACAATCAGTGCTCGATCGCATCTTCAAGTATAAATCAAGCTTTTTCCACGCATGTAACAATAAAGTATGGCCAAGAATGTACAATTCCAACAAGCTCTTGATAACAAAAATTCAATGAATGAATGCTTTAATAAGAATCATGAGAAATCAAGAATGACTTATACTATGTTATGCTTATGGAAATAAATCGGTAGCCTAACGGTACATTCTTTATCTTCCATTTATTATATTAGGTTTCTTGATCAATATGATAAGTTCTAGATCATTAAGAGTCCATCTAGAAACCTTGGAATATCAACCCTTGGTCAAACCTTGGGTTAAAATACTCAAGCAGTGTGACGATCGTGTATTGGGCCGTTACATGATGTGACGCTCCAGTATTGGGCCGTTACATTAGTCTGGATCCAGAACCAAGAAATCGGACTTAATTGAATGTGATGGTCGTATATTGGGCCGTTACATGTGTCTGACGGTCCAATATAGATCCGTTACACTATTGATGACCAGAAACCTCAATAGTGTAATCTAATCACTTGGGTTTTAATGGTACAACCAACTTGGCGTCCTAGTGGGAATCCCAGGCTCGCGGAGAATTACGGAGGCCTTGCAACAAGATTTTCTAGTCCATTGGAAGGAATATCCAATAGAGAGGTCCTCATGTCCAAGAATAATGTTCCTATAGTGCAAAGTGAACTAATGGACATATACCTGAATATATGCCATGTACTTAGAGAAATGACTCTATTGATAGATGGGATGTGTAACAATAGGAAATCATGATAAAACTCCGTCAATACTTCTTTTGAAAAATCATGATTTAGATACAAAACTATAGAATTTTGGCACATGAAATTAACATAACTTAAAATAACTTAAGATACCTTAATCATGCAATTTCTATCATGAATCAGTAAATAATCTTAAAGACATGAAATCAGGTCAAAACTTAGATAACTAGGCTTATTTATAAGTTAACTTGACTGATTTTCAATTCTGTCTACGATTACCCTGACGGTCGAGGATGGGTGCGTCACAGTGATTATGACGGTCTATCGAGGGGCCGTTACAGTAATGTAACGCTCCTGTTATGGTGCGTTAGAGACAACAGAGCAATTAGAATGCAACAGAGGGTGTGACGGCTTATCGTAAGGCCGTTACAGTCTGTGACGGTCTAAGCATGATGCGTTAGAGTCCTTGCTAACAGTATAAAGAAATAAAAGACTATGATTGAAACCATGTCATGTTTTGAAAAGATTTAACTACCCCAATCATGACAAAACGAAGTAAAGGTCATTTAGATGCATAGGTTGCAGTGAATTGACAAGATTATATTTTTGATCTTTGATTAGGGCTAAGGATATGTATGTATGCATGAACCCACTAAAACATGAAATTCATAGTCTATAATGCGTGAAATCAAACACAATCAGAGGACTTTTATCTCTAACAAGATATTTTTGCCAATCATGAGATAACCTACTGCTTAACTAGGCTTTAAACTTCTAATTTGAGCTTTCAAGGACCCCCCTAGTTCCTCTCTTTTTGTGACTTTTCAGCAACTTCACGCTGCCCTAGCTCCTCGGCCTCTTGACCTAAGGACGTGAAATTTTGAGGGTAAGAAGATGAAACTAAGGTGAACAAAAAGTTCTAAATGATTGAATTCTAATTACCTCGTTTAGACGTCCTAATCTCTTGATCTTCAGGGGTATTTTGCTCTGAATCCTGAGTTACTATAGTCGAACCAGCAACTTTGGAAGCTTCAATCTCCTTGGTTGCTCGATCTCCTATCACGAAATTTGGAGAACTATTAGTCTAAGGTATACTAAACAAAATCTTCTAAAGAACTTACCCGAAATTATATCTCCTTACCTTGATTCTTCACGAGCCAAAAGTAAGGGTCGCTCAGTTCAGAACTAGGTCCTATTTATAGGGTTTTGAAGATTAGATCGATTCTAGAGTCCTTAATTTGCCAGATCCTAATCCCTAAGAGTCCTTCGTAATGTTATAAACTCTCCCAAGTCGATCTCTTGTAGATAAGATCCCAAAGTTCTAATCTTTTTGCTCGTTCTTTCTTTCACGGAACTGACAGAATGTAACGCATTAAGACTGGTGCGTTACATGGCTGTGGCGGTCGCACGATAGACCGCTACATCCAACGTGCACAGAGTTCAACATCAATCAAACTCTTTTATTAATTATCCATATTATTATCCATAAAAATTATAAATAGGCTAAATAACCTTCTAGAATATGGGCCAAACTTAATGGGCTTGGTCCTTAAATCTTTTGGATTCTATTTAAATAGGCTAGGTTAATGACTTATTAATATAATATTAATTTATTAATCTATTTTTGGTCTTTAAATTTTCTAAAAAATAATTAAATATTCTAAAAATAATTTATAAAAATTCTGAGGTCTTACACCCTCCTCCACTTAAGAGAATTTGGTCCCCAAATTTAATACATGGATTATGGAGAGTGTACTTACAGTTGAATAATTCTGGAAATCTTTTCTACATGACTGCTTCGGTTTCCCATGTTACTTCATATGGCCATATTTTCTTCCATTGAATCTTGATCATATGAATAACTTTATTTCTTAGTTGACCCACTTCCCGTTCCAGAATCTTTATTGGCGTTTGCTCGTACGTCATATACTTCTGAATCTCCAGATTGTCATAAGTGATAATATGGTCAGGATCATATACATATCTCTTTAGCATAGAGACGTGAAATACGTCATGAACTCCTGTTAATTGTGGAGGTAAAGTCAGTCTATAAGCCACTTCACCGACCCTTTCGAGAATTTCAAACGGACCAATGAATGTTGGAGTTAGTTTGCCCTTAATGCCAAATCTCTGAATACCACGACCTGGAGAAACCTTGAGATACACATGATCTCCTACTTGAAATTTCAAGTCGCGTCTACGATTATCAGCATAAGACTTTTGCCTATCTTGTGCCATCTTTATTCTCTCTTGAATAAACTTGATCTTCTCTATAGAATCTCTGATAATATCGGGGCCTATGAATTATCTTTCCCCTATTTCACTCCAACATATTGGTGATCGATAACTTTTTCCATATAGAGCTTCAAAAGGTGCCATTTGTATGCTGGCCTGGTAACTGTTGTTATAAGCAAATTCTACCAGAGGCAAGTGATCATGCCAACTACCTCCAAAATCACTAACACAAGCCCTGAGCATGTCTTCTACCACCTGATTTGTTCTTTCTGTCTGACCATCAGTTTGTGGATGAAAGGCTGTGCTGAAATTCAATCTAGTCCCTAGTGACTGTTGTAGACCCTTCCAAAATTATGATGTGAATCGAGGATCTCTATCAGATATAATAGTGACTGGGACACCATGTAATTTAACAATTTCTCTTATGTATAATGCTGCCAGGATATCCACAGACCATCGACTTTTGATTGGTATGAAATGTGCAGATTTAGTTAATCGGTCTATGATTACCCATATACCATCGTGTCCACCTCTTGTCTTAGGTAACCCCATAATGAAATCCATCCCTATACTCTCCCATTTCCATTCGGGAATATTCAAGGGATGCAGTTTACCTGCGGGTCTAAAATGCTCTGCCTTTACTTGTTGACAAGTGAGACAGCGAGACACGAAATCAGCTATTTCTCTCTTCATGTTGGGCCACCAGAAATTTCTTTTAAGATCTTGATACATTTTTGTACCACCTGGATGAATGGTGTACTTGGAATTATGTGCTTCTTCTAGGATCAATTTCTTCGTATCCTCATGATCCGGTACACACACTCGGCCCTTGAATAGCAATCTTCCATCCTCCGTAATAGAGAAATCCGTCCTTTGTTCAACATTGGCCTTGATCTCCAATAATATAGGATCATCATTTTGCAACTTGACTAGATCCTCTATTAAGGTAGGTTGAGCTCGGATATTAGCCATGAAGCAATCTTCTTCCTTCCTGTCAATATCTAAGTTCAACTGAGCAAATTGAGGAATAAGATTAGTCATACTAATCATAAGACTTGATAGCATACCCATTGGTTTTCTGCTGAGTGCATCCGCAACAGCATTAGCCTTGCCAGGATGATATTGAATAGAAAAAATCAAAATCCTTGAGATATTCCAACCATCTTCTCTGCCTCATATTTAGCTCTTTTTGAGAAAATAAATATTTCAAGCTCTTGTGGTCCGAGTAGACCGTAAACTTTTCTCCATAGAGATAATGACGCCAAATTTTCAAGGTGAAAATGACAGCTGCTAATTCAAATCATGTACAGGATAATTTTCCTCGTGACGTTTCAATTGTCATGAAGAATAACAGATTACTTTTCCATTTTGCATGAGGACACACCCTAAGCCAATACCTGATGCATCCGTATATACTTCGAATCCACCACCTTCCATCGGTAGTGATAGAATAGGAGCTGTGGTAAGATGATTCTTAAGAGTTTGGAAACTCTTCTCACATTCCTCTGGCCAGACAAAATGATTTTCTTTTCTCGTGAGTCTAGTTAAAGGAACTGCTATCTTTGAGAAGTCCTTAATGAATCTTCTATAATAACCAGCTAGACCTAGAAAACTTTGTACTTCTGATACGGTCGTTGGCCGGCTCCAATTCTTGATGGTTTCTACCTTATAAGGATCTACCGCGATACCTTCTTTTGAAATAATGTGGCCTAGGAATGAAACTTCTTTGAGCCAGAATTCGCATTTATTTAGCTTGGCATAGAGTTTATGTTCTTTAAGTGTTTGCAAAGCTATTTTCAAATGTTCTTCATGTTCCTCCTTTGTCTTGGAATATATCAAGATATCATCAATGAAGACTACGATAAACTGGTCTGGATATGGCTGGAAGACACTGTTCATAAGTTGCATGAATGTTGCCGGGGCATTAGTTAATCTGAATGGCATTACCACGAATTCATAGTGGCCATGACGACTTCGAAAAGTTGATTTATAAATGTCTTCTTCTTTAATTCTAAGCTGATGATAACCTGATCTGAGGTCAATCTTAGAGAAATATTCTGCTCCTTAAAGCTGATCGAAGAGCTCATCAATACGCGGCAACGGATACTTATTTTTAATTGTGAGTTGATTCAGTCGCCGGTAATCGATGCATAGCCTGAGAGAACCATCCTTTTTCTTGACAAATAGAACCGGCGCACCCCAAGGGGATGTGCTAGGTCTGATGAAGCCCTTGTCTAGTAATTCCTGCAACTGCCTTTTTAATTCTTTGAGTTCTATGGGGGACATCCTGTAAGGGGCTATAGAAACAGGTGCTGCTCCTGGAATGAGTTCAATAGTGAAGTTCACTTCCCTCTCGGGTGGTAAACTGGGTAATTCGGATGGAAACATGTCTGGGAACTCATTTACAATAGGAATGTCCGCTAAGATAATATCCTTAGATTCAGTAATAATGACAGAAGCAAGAAAAACTTCACATCCTTGTGAGATGAGTTTACAAGCGTGAAGAGAAGATATGATAGTAGGATGCTTCTGGTACTTGATGCCAAGAAAGAGAATCTTGGAAGACCGGGCTTTCGAAAGGATATAATCCTATTTCGGCAATTGATATAAGCATCATGATCTACAAGCCAATCTACCCCTAAAATGGCATCATAACCTTTCATGTCAAGGCATACTAAGTTTGCGGGGAGATTATGACCTTCTACTATCACTTCGCTATCAGGATAATAGTCGGTAAGCTTTGTTCCAGAACCTAAGGGTGTGGAAATAGCGAGATCTGAAGGTAAGGGGACTGATGCAATTGATAATATTTTTGCAAAAGTAGTGGAGATAAAAGAATGAGAGGCACCAGTGTCAAATAGCACAAATGTAGGACGAGAACAAATTTGAAGAGTACATTCCATAAGCCCACTATCCCTGGGCGCTTCCTCTTCTTCTAGAACGGCATTGAGGCGAGCCTACCTCCTACGCCCTCCACCAGACGATTGGTCTTTCATAAGGGGGCAATCTGACATGCGATGCTCCATGCTTCCACAACGTAAACAAGCGCCAAGGCGCTTCCAACACTCCTCAGTCGAATGGCCGAATTTTTCGCAAAACGTGCAAGCCGTGGCAACTTGCTCCTTCTCCTCCTTGATTTTCTTTTGCTTATGGGAACTTTCACCATTCCCATTCCTGGATCTCTTCTTACTATCACGGCTCTTGTAGGGCTCCGTGATGCTGAACTTGTCTTTCTTATAACGCCGATCTGAGCGTCGGCTAGACTCCTCTCCTTTCCCTTTTAATTTCTCGACCTTCTCTAAGGTCCTTTCACACAAATACGTTCGTTGAACCATTTCCGCATAAGTATGGATGTTTTGGGTCCCGAGCTGCTGAATGAAACAGGGTCGTAACCCGTCCATGAACCGATTAGCCTTCAATAAATCGGTGCTGATAAGATGCGGTGCGTAAGGTGCAAGCCTTGAGAATTGCGGTTCATATTCGGCAACCGTCATCATTCCTTGCCGAAGAGCGGCGAACTCCATAGCCTTTCGTTCCTTTACGTGCTCAGAAAAGTACTTGGCACGGAATAGGGTAAGAAAACCATCCCATGTATGAGGTGCATCGGCCGGAGGTGCCGGAACCGACTTCCACCATGTACGGGCATCTTTGTTGAGTTGAAAGGTTGCGAGACGCACCTTCTCTTGATCGGTGCATTGAATAACATCAAAGATACGATTCATTTCGTCTATCCAGTTCTCTGCTTCGTCCGGATTAGAAGAACCATAGAAACGCGGAGGGTTTAAGCTCCGAAAGTTGCGATGTAAATCACCAGCCCTTGCTCCTGCGCCAGCTTGCGCCATGGTTTGTAATGCCTGAGTGAGGCCAGCAACTGTTTGTTGCATGCCATCCCAATTTACGCGATGAGCCATGGTAATGACAGGGTACCTGAGGGAAAAATAACAACTTGTTATTTCTCATGGAATTGGAAGGAAAATCAATCTTAAAGCTAATTAACTATCTTATCCCGGGTTCAACCCAATTCTCACATCGGTGTGAAAATTTCTTTCTTAGTTCATAGGTATGGGTCCTTAAACCTTGAACTTATCCTATGACATAACTCTTCTTCCTATGTCCTGAGACTTAGGCTCCGATACCAACTTAACTGTCACGCCCCGAGCCTTTATTACAGCGGAAGACTCGCTCGAGGAACGCGAACAGCCTGCATGGTAAGCCTCTTGCATGTAAGAATGATCAGAGCGTAAGGCAATCACACATAAGAATGCAATCGCACAATATTTACTCAACTTTGATTTTCATTAATAATCAAATACAATATTCAAATACAACTACTAATTCAACTTCCATCATGCTACACTCAAGAAATAAGAAATTACATAGACTCGATCTAAACAATGTAAACTTCCTAAGTCTTCGCTCATTCTTTAATCACTCTCGGATCCGCTACTTGAACATTCCGAATCCGAACCCGACTCACTTCTATTTCCTGAAAAAGAATGAAAATAGGTAATGAGCACACTTGCCCAGTAGGTATCTTCGCATCGACATAAAGGCATCATTAAAGTAATTAACATTTTTGCTCTAGAGGAATAAGGTAAAATCATGCGAATGCGATCAATCATGCGATTAAACCAAAGTATGTAATATAGAATGAGAGCAAGTATGAACTAGCAAGAATGTTATAAGAACATGATATGGCCTTTCATGAACAAGAATGTAACAAGAATGTACTAGCAAGCCACATAATCATCACTCCAGTATCTTTTGCTTATGAGCAAGTACTTCTTGAATTTCTGTGGAATATCAAGAAAGTCATGTATAAGTATCAATTATGATGTATCGTGTTTGTGGATTTTCACTTATTTATAAAGAAAGTACTCCCAGCGTAATGCGATGCCAATAGCATCATACCCCATGGTTTATAATAGTATGTTTCCGATAATCAGTCGAGGGGACTAGCATAGAGTCATTGAACACAATCAGTGCTCGATCGCATCTTCAAGTATAAATCAAGTTTTTTCCACGCATGTAATAATAAAGTTTTTGGCCAAGAATGTACAATTCCAACAAGCTCTTTGATAACATAAAATTCAATGAATGAATGCTTTAATAAGAATCATGAGAAATCAAGAATGACTTATACTATGTTATGCTTATGGAAATAAATTGGCAGCATAACGGTACATTCTTTATCTTCCATTCATTATATTAGGCTTCTTGATCAATATGATAAGTTCTAGATCATCAAGAGTCCATCTAGAAACCTTGGAATATCAACCCTTGGTCAAACCTCGGGTTAAAATACTCAAGCAGTGTGACGGTCGTGTACTGGGCCATTACATGATGTGACGCTCTAGTATTGGGCCGTTACATTAGTCTGAATCCAGAACCAAGAAATCAAACTTAGTTGAATGTGACGGCCGTATATTGGGCTGTTAAATGTGCCTGACGGTCACATATAGATCTGTTACACTACTGATAACCAGAAACCTCAATAGTGTAATCTAATCACTTGGGTTTTAATAGTACAACCAACTCGGCATCCTAGTGGGAATCTCAGGCTCGCGGAGAATTACGGAGGCCTTGCAACAAGATTTCCTAGTCCATTGGAAGGAATATCCAATAGAGAGGTCCTCATGTCCAAGAATAATGTTCCTATAGTGCAAAGTGAACTAATGGACATATACCTGAATATATGCCATGTACTTAGAGAAGTGACTCGTATTGGTAGAGAGGATGTGTAACAATAGGAAATCATGATAAAACTTCGTCAATACTTCTTTTATAAAATCATGATTTAGATACAAAACTATAGAATTTTGGCACATGAAATTAACATAACTTAAAATAACTTAAGATACATTAATCATGCAATTTCTATCATGAATCAGTAAATAATCTTAAAGACATGAAATCAGATCAAAACTTAGAAAACTAGGCTTATTTATAAGTTAACTTGACTGATTTTCAATTCTATCTATGATTACCCTGACGGTCGAGGATGGGTGCATCACAGTGATTGTGACGGTCTATCGAGGGGCCGTTACAGTAATGTAACGCTCCTGTTATGGTGCGTCAGAGACAACAGAGTAATTAAAATGTAACCGAGGGTGTGACAGCTTATCGTAAGGCCGTTACATTTTGTGACGGTCTAAGCATGATGCGTTAGAGTCTCTGCTAACAGTATAAAGAAATAAAAGACTATGATTGAAACCATGTCATGTTTTGAAAAGATTTAACTACCCCAATCATGACAAAACGAAGTAAAGGTCATTTAGATGCATAGGTTGCAGTGAATTGACAAGATTATATTTTTGATCTTTGATTAGGGCTAAGTATATGTATGTATCTATGAACCCACTAAAACATGAAATTCATAGTCTATAATGCGTGAAATCAAACACAATCAGAGGGCTTTTATCCCTAACAAGATGTTTTTGTCAATCATGAGATAACCTAGTGCTTAACTATGCTTTAAACTTCTAATTTGAGCTTTCAAGGACCCCCCCTAGTTCCTCTCTTTTTGTGACTTTTCAGCAACTTTACGCTGCCCTAGCTCCTCAGCCTCTTGACCTAAGGACGTGAAATTTTGAGGGTAAGAAGATGAAACTAAGGTGAACAAAAAGTTCTAAAGGATTGAATTCTAATTACCTCGTTTAGACGTCCTAATCTCTTGATCTTCAGGAGTATTTTGCTCTGAATCCTGAGTTACTATAGTCGAACCAGCAACTTTGGAAGCTTCAATCTCCTTGGTTGCTCGATCTCCTAGCACAAAATTTGGAGAACTATTAGTCTAAGGTATACTAAACAGAATCTTCTAAAGAATTTACCCGAAATTCTATCTCCTTACCTTGATTCTTCACAAGTCAAAAGTAAGGGTCGTTCAGTTCAGAACTAGGTCCTATTTATAGGGTTTTGAAGATTAGATCGATTCTAGAGTCCTTAATTTGCCAGATCCCAATCCTTAAAAGTCCTTAGTAATGTTATAAACTCTCCCAAGTCGATCTCTTGTAGATAAGATCCCAAAGTTCTAATCTTTTTGCTCGTTCTTTCTTTCACGGAACTGACAGAATATAACGCATCAAGACTGGCGCGTTACATGGCTGTGGTGGTCGCACGATAGACCGCTACATCCAATGTGCACAGAGTTCAACATCAGTCAAACTCTTTTGTTAATTATCCATATTATTATCCATAAAAATTGTAAATAGGATAAATAACCTTATAGAATATGGGCCAAACTTAATGGGCTTGGTCCTTAAACCTTTTGGATTCTATTTAAATAGGCTACGTTAATGACTTATTAATCTAATATTCATTTATTAATCTATTTTGGGTCTTTAAAATTCTCAAAAAATAATTAAATATTCCAAAAATAATTTATAAAAATTCTGGAGTCTTACATAGCACCAAATCCTTAATTAAACACATTAATAGGGATAAACTTTATGATAGCCCATAGTATACAATTTATTATACATATGTATGCCCACATTAGATTAAATCCAACAGTTACCACTTGTGCCCCTTCACCACCTCCACTGGTTTGAGCCTGGCTAGTCCTACCACTAACATTTACGAACCTGGGTGATCTTCTTGGGCCTTGCTTACAACATAACTTTCAATATTATGTACAAAGCAAATCAAATAGACCAAATACAAACCTTAATTATAATACAAACTTACTTTCGGGCCACAGTTGTGGAACCTACGCCAATATCTGTAACTGCAGATTCTAGTCTTAGGAGGGGTTATTTGCAAGTAGTTTTATGGTGGCCCCATTGTCCACATCTTGTGCATTTATGGTATCTCCTTATTACCTTTTCATTTTTATCAGCATCTCTAATCTTCTTCTTTCGAGTGCGACCTCGGGGTCTTTGGCAGCGAGGAGGAAGCACCTCAACACATTTCACAGTCTGCCACATGCTCTTACCTGGCAATGGTTGTATGGATTTTACATATGTGGCTTTATATGTCTCAATTGAATAACATCTATCAACAAATTGATTAATTTGGAGGCCCCTAAGTGCGTCAATAGCAGTAGCAACATGTTGGCAAGGCAGCCCACTGACTTGCCATTTTCGACAAGAACAATACATCTCGTCCAATTTAACAATACATCTCTCATACGGACCTTCCACCTCTGCCATAAAATCAGTGGAATATCTGACTGCATATTTTCCCAACTTCCTAACAATTGCATTTAAATAGCCAACAGCCCATGGCACAAACTTTTCTTTGATCCTGCGTGTATGTCTCCTCTTGTGATCCATTTTCACCATAATTTTCTGCTTAATTCCATCTAACATGTCTACAAGTGGCAGGCCTCTCGTATCACCAACAAATGAATTGAAGGACTCTGCTAGGTTGTTAGTGATGTAGTTTAGCTTACCCTTGTCATTAAATTGACATCTTGACCAAGCACAATGTAAAATATCTAAATAGGAAGCAGCCTGTGCATCTAGTTTCTTCATGTCAAATAGAGCTACTTTATATTCTTGAATTGTGTAAGATTTTGCTACTGCCCATGTAACATTCTTGAAAACTGGGCCCGACCATTTCTTCTTAAAATTCTGTAAAGGTGCCGCATACAAAACCTACAAGCAATTTGAAATTACAATCTCATCAGTAGTCAATGTCATTAAAACATATAGTCACTGAATTCAGACATTATTTTCATAATGTGATCAGCATTCAGACATTATCATTGAAAATAAAACTAGCAGTACCTCAAGTAGTTAAATATTGTACTTAGGGATTGTTTGTAATTGATAAACTTAATTACTTATGCTCGGCACCTGTAAAGAAATCTGGGACAGCTACCTCAATGCCCTTTTCTATATCAGAAATGAATGTAATCCCTGTAGGATGTCCAATAGCCTTCTTCAAAAGGTGCAAAAATCATGTCCATGAGTCTATACTCTCCCCCTCAACAACACCATATGCAACTGGGAACATGAGCAGGGGCAGGGGGAGGGGCATCATAAATAACCTCATCCTAATGAACAACCTCAGCATCATGACCAACCTCATCATGTTGACTAACCTCAGCATCATCATCCATCCCAGCAAGATCAACAACTGTCTGGGAATGGGCCTGAGCAGACTGGTTGGCCACACCTTTCTGTGAATTATCGGTTGGCTGCAAGTCTAATGGTCGATTGTCCAATGTGCTAACATATATTATCATCTTCCCTACGGGCAAATGGGCTTTCATCACCTCATACAATTGAGCATCTGAAACTATTTCCTCATACTGAACAAGTCTGCTATTAGACAATTCATAATGAAATTCTAAACAATGTGTACTTGCCCACTTAGATATATGCCACATATCCTCAATTAGTATACATCTACTGTAGTAATCAGGATATGTCACTACTGTCTTACTCTGACCTAATGCATATGCCATCCTCCCAGACTTAAGAGTTTTCCAATAACCACCAAACTTATACGTCAACTTTAACGATGGCTCCCTTTCCCCTATTTTCACAATCTAAGAATCTGAAGATAGAAATAAACTCTTTAGAACAGTTAATCATCTCAGAAAATTACACCAAAAATGACATAACAGCATTCGTAATCCGAATAAACAAACTAGACAATGTAACTACCAAAAATGAAATTGAAACCCTGGCCATTAAAAAATCCCAATGCTCAATGCTCAAACTGAAATCCTTACCTGAACAACGATTGACCCTTCACAATTGGTTCAAGGAGACCCAAACTACATTATCCACATTAAAAACTTACCACGCATACACAAGAATCTGAGGACAATAATAAAATGTTTAGAGCATTAAATAATCTCACAAAATTATAGCAAAAAATGACGTAACAACAATCTTAACCCTAAAGCCTAAACATACAAGACAATGTGCACGGTGGCGGTGGTGGTCGGAAGGCGCCACTCCTTGTACACGGGGTGGCCCAATGCTCAACGCTCAAACCCTAATCCTAATGCAAATGGCTCAAACTGAAATCCTTGCTTGAACCATGCTGGCGAGGCTCCTGAGCGATGGATAATTGGAGGAGACCTAGGACATCTTCTCTGTGGTCGATAATGACTTCTCCTTCATGGACAGCCGTGGTGGCGGAGGACCGAGGGAGGAGCAGCAGGATGGCGACTACGGCGGGTACGTTCTTACGGGCAGTGCCGCGGACGCGCTCACCACCGATGTTGACTGGATCAACCGCCTCTTCGATGCCGTCGTGCTCCTCCACCGCCGGATTCTGGCGTGACCCTAGACCATACTCATGTTTCGTCGCATAGATGAGGAAAAGGGATCGAGGTCATCAAGGTAGTACCAACCAAGGGGTGGGTTGGTATTTTCATAACCTATGGTCAACTTAACCTCACTTGGGTTTATTATCGTCAACATTAAAAAACGGCAGGGATTTATGTGTTTAATAGTAATGATTTCAAGGGTTTTTTAAACAATAGTGAGATTTGAGGGACTAAAAAGTAATTTGTCATGTTTGTAGGGACTAATGTGCAAAAAACCCTTCTTTCTTTGCTCGTAAATATTTTTTATGACGATTAATTTGACGAATCAGGAAATTTAAAACCACACATCTCTCAGCCCCGTTTAGTTGGAGGATAAGAGGGGGATATTCCCATCTCAACCCCGTTATTTGTTTGATAAGGTTAAAATCGACGGAAATAAAGGGGTTAAAGAGAATGAGATTATCCCCAAAAATAATATTCAGACCAGAGATAAGACTTATTCTCATCTTCTTATCTCTGTTTTTCTCCCTCTATTATTAGAGACAATTAATCTTATTTATGTTAATTAATAATATTAATATTAATTAATCATGCTAATTAATCTCTTTAGTGTTAATTAATAAATATATTATTTGATTATCATTAAATAATTAATTATATAATGCTACTTAATCTTATTAGTGTTAGTTAATTGTATTAAGTAATCTTATTAGTGCTAACTAATCATGCTAATTAATCTTATTAATATTGATTAATAAATATATTATTAAGTATTATTAAATAATTAATTATTACAATGCTAATTCATCATATTATGCTAATTAATATTATTAGTGATAATTAATTATGTTAATCATTATTATAAGGACTAATTAATGATATTAAATAATCTTATTTGTACTAATTAATAAATATATTATTTCATGATCATTAAATAATTAATTATTACAGTGTTACTTAATCTTATTATTATAATAAATGTTATTAATATTAATCAATTATGCTAAATAATGTTATTAGTGTTAATTAATCATATAAATTAATCTTATTTATACTAGTTATTAGATATAATACATAATTAATAATAACTATCTCGTTGTTACTAATGAATAATTAATCATGTTAGAATTAATAATATTAGTGCTAATCATGATCATTAAGTATACATATATTAAATATAATTAATAATATTAATGTTATTTATGATCATTAAAGAGAAATATTAGCACTAATCATAATCAATAAAAAAGTAAAATATTTTTTCCGTACTTATTCTTATATGTATCTTTATTTTTTACCAAATCAGTAATAAGGATATCATAATCTCTCTCTCTCGCACGTCAAACGTACCTAAAAATAAGGATAGAGATAAATTAACTCTTCTTCTCAAAACTTATCCCCGAATCAAACAAGACCTCAAAAATTAAACACGTGATCAGATAAAACCTCTCCGAGGTGAATACAACTTGAGATCTCCTGCCTTTTTTTACATGAATTTTCTACCATCCAAGTCACCTCCAAGTCCTCTGTTCACAAATATCTTGCTACAGTGGCCAGCGAATCTCCATCCCGCGTACGTGTCCACGGGGAAGGAATGTTGAGAAATGGAGAGATATAAGTGGGGTTCATCGATTTGTTCTAACTCGGGTGACTCGAATTGTATCTAGACGAATCCAATATGTGATTCACTTAGTAAAAGTCACTATAAATTATTTTAATAATAATATAATATTTAAAAATTAATCTAATTTTAAATAATAATAATAATAAACATATAATAATATATCTAGAGTCATAGATCTTACATTGACAAAGAACATTAAATTATATTGTCAAATTTATTTATTTAGTAATTATTAAATACTGATATAATATTTAAAAAATAACTAAAATAAAAATATATTAAAATAATACATATCTACTCTAAATTGATGAAACAGTAATTTTACAACCTAAAATATAGAGTAAATAATCTAAACATAAAAAAATATCTTAATTTTATAACAAAAATTAACAAAAAATCTCAAACATAATCGGAGTTGGGCCAACTTGTATCGGATCAGTTGGGATCCGATACAAATTGGCTCCCTGCGGCGGCAAACCTTGGGTCTAACCGGATTGAGACACAAAAAGTACGCGTGTAACCGACCAATAAGCTCTGAGTAAGTGGTCACTAGAGGGCTTTTGGTCCATACTGTTATTCAGTCAGTTATGATAGAAAAACGTGTGGAATCATATAAGATAGAATATGTAATTTAATAAGAAAGATAAAATAAATGGACGTCAGATTTTTTTATGTGAGTCGGTAATTTTGTCCCGGTGCTGAGTACAGGAGTTCTTTCTTCTATTTTTCTAATACTTTTGCTGGAATATTCTGGCTATTTTATTAGACAGCCCTAAAAGTCGCTATTAGGAGTACTTCATCACGTACACTATTGAACATGCGTTTCACATAGGTGTATGATGCCCATGTTCCATGTACATGTATCCATAGGCATTTATACTTGCGTCTTAATTTTTATTCAATTAACCTCAATCAACAATTTCTTAAGATGTTCCCTCTTCTCCTGCCTCCTCCGTCTCTCCACAACGTTGATGTTAGCTGCAGCCGCGGAGCACAACATTGTAAGTTACCAGCGTGCATGTTTTACGGTGTGGATTAACATTTCTGATATCATATAATATCTAAGTTTTGACATTAGATTTAATAAAGAAGATTAAATAGATTGAGTTGAAATTTTAACACTGAACTATGTGATTTTAAAATTGATGACACTGATAGTGTTGGGGAAGAAAATTTGGGTTACTGCCCAAAAATACCAAAAGAGATAGATACGAGTGAAATACTGAGAGTAAAACCAAAAAGGTGCGTATGTGCAGACACATAGTGCCGTGGACACAAACACGGTATCGTCTAATCACATGCCTGCTATCCGGATCTGAACTGACAGGTACTCTTGCTGTCCGGAGACTATGTTGTCGTCGTCGTCTCCCACCCAGTCGTAGTGGCCTGAGACTATGTTGTCGCCGCTGTCCGACGCCCTCCTCTCTTCCAACTCCAGAAGCCAACGCCGCTGTTCTCTTTTTGCTCCGCCGCTGCACTGCCCTCCTCCTTGCTCGCCACCACCACCACCACCACCACCATCCATTTATTGGACGCACTCGATATTTATATCATTTTATGATGTCATTTTATCTTTTATTAGTTTATCAGTTTATCGAATGTAAAGGCGTGTCATTCATCTAGGCGACAATATGTTCAGACTTCGAGACTAGAGTGATTCGAAGACTGAGGTGCGTTCCGTCTAATTAACCAGATAATTGTGAGCATCGAGTCGGGACTAAGACCTGCCGTGTCATAAAGGTCACGGCGTCAATTAAATCCCCTCGGAGAGAGAAAACTAGACCTTTGATTAATCGTCAAGATAAGGGGCCTCACGACTTAAGTATCGATTTTTATTAAAAGAGTGAATAGTGCATTGGAAAGTATTAAAATCCCTCGTATTGGGATGACGAAGGACATTTAAAATCATATTAGTCATATATCAACTACTTTATGTTCCGACGTGCGTCCGGGTTGAAAATATTGCAAGCATATACGTAATATCGGGACACATGTATGTCGGAATACGGTAAAATTGATTTTTGAAGAAAACAGAGAAATTCGGTTAAAATCCGGTCAAACATTTCAAACTCAGTGAGCTATTGGCCCAGTGCGAAGTCAGGCTATGACCACAATGGGGTAACCCCAGGGTCGAGCATGCCTCGCAAGGGCATCTTTGATATTCCCTTCTCATAGGGTTAAGGGGGAGGAACCCCGAATAAACGCCGTTTGATCTCTTAACGAGGATAGTTTTTTTTCTTTTTTTTTTGAAATGGGAGGGGTTCGGTCGACCGATGATTCAGTTCAGTCGACCGGAGCTTCCAGAACTGGGAGTCTGTTGGAGGAGTCGACCTCAGCAACGCATCGAGTCAGCTCCCTGATGGATCGGTTGACCGAAATTATAATTCGGTCGACCGAACTCAGCAGCACATGCAACTTTATTCTTTGGTTTGGTTCATTTTCTTTGTTTTATTTGAATTATTTATTTCTTTTTATCTTTATATCTACTTATTATTGGATTCATTTTCCTTTATCCATTTCTTTCATTTTTTTTTGTTGATGCATAACATGTGTTGGTGGAAATGCCCTTGAGAGAAAGGGCTGGGAGTTTAGACAAAGGGGTGCGTCGACGCAGGAGGGGGCCTGCGTCGACGCAGCCCCCTAGACAGCAATGCCTATAAAGGAAATCAATGTAGGGCATTGGAGTGAATTCAATGGTTCTAACTTTCTCATGAGATGCAAGAATGTTTTTGGTGGATCAAATGCACATGGCATGCAAGGATGATTTGGGTTTTCATGAAGAGTGACCCTTGGTACATGGCGGAGTTCTTGACTCACGCATAGTGAGGGTTTCCGTCAGGACGTGGTTTGGATTTCCTCCACACACCATTCGATATACTCAAGAGGTCGTGACATGCCATCACTCAAGAAGAAATGGAGCATACACGCAATCTTCTTCTGAATTTTATGAAGTCATGAATATATGACGAATGCAAATGCCGTGTAGACATAACGCAGATCTGGGATGAACCGATGAGAAATGCCATGCGCGATTACTTTATGTGAATTCAGTGAGGCCTTATCACACTTATGCAACATGAAAATATTCCTGATGTAGAATTCAGTAGGCAAATGAAAGCGTTGAGCTCATGAATGCAAGAAACACATTTTTTGAACCAGTGCGTGTGGGGGATTGCATTTTTTTTAAAGAGGTCTGCTGGTCTACCCTCCAGAGTGGGATATGGGCAGTGGATTGCCCACTGCTATGGGAAATCAACAGACTTGAGGTCTGCTGGTCTACCCAAGCAACAGGCCTCCCCCTACCTTGATCTTCCATGTGTTGGCTTTCATTTGATTCTTGGCTTCGTTTTTTTTTTGTTTTGGGTTTTAGTGGAAAACCAGCAGATAGGTCTATTGAACTTCAGTTGAATATATATACATACATATATATATATATATATATATATATATATTGATATTTACATCTGTTATCCTTTGATTTATCATTTTTGTTTTGTTTGGTTGCTTCCTTTGCAAATTAATTCTTTTCCATCCAGTGCGTTTTTTTTTAAATGAGTTGGCGTTTAAAAGGGGGGGTCCATTAACCTGGCAGGAGAGTGGGTCGACCCACTACTCTGGGTGGCTCGACCCACCTCCAACAGGGCAGCAAGCCCAGCAGCATTTTGGTTTGTTGTTTCTTTTTTTTTTGATTCATGTAATCAGTTCATCACGGAGTTTTAGGGGTTGATAAACCCTATTTTTTGTTTTATCTTTCATTGCATTTATTTTCTTCATCATTCACTTCCTTCCTCTTTCTTTCTTTTGGTCTCTCTTTTTAAGGGGGGGGGCAGATTGGGCCACTTCTGCACAGGGGTCGACCCTCTTGTGTATAGGGGTCGACCCCTGTTCAGAGAAGCTGCCAGATAGAAACAACTACAGGGAGGGTCGACCCTTGCCCCCCCCCCCCCCCTTTGCAGCAAAAAGTCCTGTAGTCTGATTTTTTTTGGAGAGCATTAACTGCTCAAATAGCACATGTATATGAGATGTCGGTGGAAAATTATATGCACCTTCGGATGATGGTATTGAATGCATATGGAACTTTGTTTGCATTTGAAATTTATTCATGAGGCCATGTGTACTGTGCATGCTTCAAAAAAAAGAATGCATGGAGTTTTGATCCCCATTCAAGGGGATCCAATGGAATGCACATGAGCTGTTGAACTTGCTCGTGGAATGACTTCCTGGACTCACCTATGGATGTAACCTTCATGACCTTATTTATGCAAATGACCCTCCTAGGTCCATCCATACACATGGAGTTCTTGAAGACACTCATGTGTGCAAGTTTTATGGGTAAATGCATTCAGAATGAGATTTCTGCATTTATGCACGTAAATCTTTTTTCTAAACTTAGCTATGTGCCAATGAGGCTTCTGAGTTCGTATATGCAGATGCATTTTGGAGAGGCATGCAAGGGTCCAAAGGGGGTCGACCCCTTTAGAGAGGCAGAGCTTCAAAACTGGTTTTCTTTTTTGAGAGGAGCTCCAAGTGTTTAAATGTAAAATGCATATGCAATTGACCATTCAAGACTTCCAATCTCTGATTTTTTTTTAATATGAGTATGGGCTTTACATATATTTTCCTTGGTGGGGACACCGGGCCCACTACCAGACGCCGCACCCTCGCACCGAGCTTGTGACTCAGAGATTCGGCTGCCTGAAGACTCGACGTCACGTATTTATGTATTGCGTGTGTATTGTGTGTAAAATACATGTAGTAATACATGTATTATTTACTTTTATTGTATTAGGCTAGTCATAGTCAAAGTGTGTATTTTACTTTATTAAACCCACAAAGTCAATAGTTAGGTTGGTAGGTTTTGTCTTGTTAGGCCATTGTATAAACACAATTTGTGAAAGTTGGACGGTATGAATGTTATAGCATCCTCCTATATAAGGAAGGCTAAGTGTGTATATTTTGATATGATGAAATTGAATGAAAGAGTGTCTTACGTGAGAGCCATTCTCACTTGTTACTTTCCCTTCCCTCATTCTCTTTTGAGTGTGAGTCTGTCGCCCGGTGTGAGGCCGTCCGGCCTGAGGCCGAGCTGCGCGAGGTAGCAAGTTATCCATCATGTTCGTGATATCGGAGTGCCGTCGATCCTGCCCCCGACGCCGTGCCACGTCATATTTGGTATCAGAGCCTAATACGGTGCCTCCCTCGACCCCGACGTCCCCGACATCTCTCTCTTTCTATCTCTGAGTTGCTAGAAGTGAAAAAAAAAGAAGAAAGAAAAGAAAAGAAAAAAATGAGAAAGTAGGAGCTCACGGTTGAGAGAAAGGATTGAAAAAAAATATAGAGAAAAAAACATTTAGAAACCGTATCATTCGGTTGAGAGAAAAGGGTGAGAAAAAATTAAAAAATAAAAGGGGTTACGCCCCCTCCGGCATCATCACCCGTGCCGGGATTCAAATCTCGGCACGTCGCAACGGGCGCGCCCCGCCGCCGCGCTCCGCCAGCGCACCAGGCCCCTCCCCACCACCGCTGCCGCCGCGCCTCGGCGCCCTCGCCCGTCGGTGCCGCCGCGCCCAGCCAACGCCTGCCCGAGCGAGCCCCGCCCGCGCTCGCCAGGCGCCCGCCTTATCGCTGCGCGCATGTGCCCGCGCCCCCGCACCAGGCCCCGTCGCCTGCAGCACCCGCTCGAGCCCGCCTCCGTGCGCCCGGGCCCATGCCCACCGCGCGCTCCTGCGCGTCGGGCCCGACGCTCCTGCGCGCCCTGCCGTCCGGCTCCGCACCCCTGCGCGCCCAGGCATTCCGGCCCCGTGCCCCTGCGCGCCCGTCCCTGTGCACTACGCGCCCGGCCTCGCGCTTCCCATGCGCCCGCGCCCGCACCTGCGACGCCCTGTTAACCCTCCCTCCGCCAGCCATCACTGGCCACCCACAGGCCGCACCGCGACCACCGCCACTCTCCTCTCCCGGCTCTCTCCCGCGATCCCACACCCAGCCGAACACCTCCGCCACTGTCACACTGCTCTCCACCGGCAGCCCTCTGGCTCCGACCCGGCAGCCACCGCCACCGCGAACCCCTCTCCCAACCTCCCTCTCTTTCTCCATGTATACGGCCGGTCTCCCTCCCTCTATTCTTAGCCGCAGTGAACAACCCCAACACCGGACCCCCCTCGTCTCCACACCCGCGGCCGCAACAACCGTGTCCCAGCACCGCCTGTGCCACCGGCCGGGCAGTCTCCCTCTTCCCCACCGGCCGCACGCCCCAGCTGGTCCGCCGGCCCGCGTTGATCGCCTGCCGACCTGCCCTCTGCCTGCGTGAATTGCGCAGCAGACATGTTTGAAACAAAAAAAAAAGACAAAAGATTTGAAAGAAAGGAAAGAGTGTGAACAGTCAAGAAAAGGAGGTTGAGAGTTTGAAAAAAAAAGAGAGCGTGAAGAAGTCAAAAAAAAGTAGGTGAGGTTGAAAAGTCTACAAGTTTGAAAAAAAAAAGTGTTTGAAAAAAAAACGTGTGGAAAAAAAGAGAGAGATTTGACAAAGTCAAAAAAAACAAGAGATTAAAGTTTAAGAAAAAAAAGAGTGTGTTAATTATATATATAATATATATATTTGGGATATATATAATCTTATATATATATATATATTTATATATATAATCTTATATATATCTATCTATATGTTATTTTAACAAGATTGAAGTGGCGCCCGAAGTCCACAACGGAGGCTCGAACAACACCCGAGATACTGGGTCGTCGACAGACGTTCCGTAATTTACGGCACGTACGTTCCTATGAGTCTCCCTGCGCGGAGAAATTAGGCTAATTGTTCCCCTGCGTGGGAAAATTTTACATCCATTTCCAAAGTCTATACATCCACTCCAAGTCTACACATTCCTTCCAAGTCTACACCTTCCTTCCAAGTCTATACATCCACTCCAAGTCTATACATCCATTTCCAAAGTCTATACAGTCATTCAAAGTCTACACATTCCTTCCAAATCTATACATCCATTCCAAGTCTACACATTCCTTCCAAGTCTACACATTCCTTCCAAGTCTATACATCCATTCCAAGTCTACACATTCCTTCCAAGTCTATACATCCACTCCAAGTCTATACATCCATCTCCAAAGTCTATACATTCATCCTCAAAGTCTATACATTGGCTTCCTTAGAGTCTATACATTGGCTTCACCAAGCCTGTACATCCCCTCAAAGTCTATACATTGGCTTCCTCAAAGGCTATACATTGGCTTCACCAAGCCTGTACATCCCCTCAAAGTCTATACATTTGCTTCCTCAAAGTCTATACATTGGCTTCACCAAGTCTGTACATCCTCTCAAAGTCTATGCATTGGCTTCCTCAAAGTCTATACGTTCCTATCTTTACCTACGTTACAAAGTTCAAAGTCTATACATTGACTTCACAAAGTATGTACATCATCTCAAAGTCTATACATTGGTTTCCTCATAATCATCCTCACATCTCTTTCTCTATTGACTACCTCTCAAAGTCTATACATTGTGTCTAGACATTGACTACGTTACATCCTCACGTATCTCTCTCTCTCTCTATTTTCTTCCCTCTCTCTCTCTCTCACGTAACCCCACTCACTGTTCTCACTCCACTACACACACATGACACACACCCACACCCCTCTCACTACACACACCCTCACTCACTGTTCTCACTCCACTGCACACACACGACACACACCCACACCCCTCTCACTACACACACCCTCACTCACTGTTCTCACTCCACTGTACACACACGACACACACCCACACCCCTCTCACTACACACACCCTTACTCTCACGGCACACACACGACACACACAGACACGGACCACATCTCCTCTCCCACTGCCATCGTCCTTCCACTCCCCCTCTCCCTCTCTTGCCCATGATACTACCGCCACTGCCACCCCCTCGACAGAACCCCGGGCGACACCACAGCCACTCACCCTCTCTCCCATCTTCCTCCTCTGCATACTCACGTATTCCCCCTCTAAGCCCACTCCTCCACAGCCGTTCCATCCACGTCCCCAGCCGATTGCCACCGTCCGCGAGCTCCACCTCCACCGGCTTCCTCCCAACACCGTCACCGTGAAGCCTCTTGCCACCAGCATCCCCACACGACCGCCGTTGCCGCACCGACGCCACCGTGCCACTGCGAGTCCGCCTCCAAGCATCTCTCCACCGACGTCGCCGTGCGAACCCCCCTCGCCGCTCCCACTCCGGACACCGTCTACCGCCGCTACCGCCCCTCCTCCGTTGTCGCTCAGCCATCCACGCCAGCCGGCCACCAACCACCGCCGGACGCCAACCAGCCACCGCTGCCGCTACTGCACGCGTGCCACCGACATCGCCCCCGCCGCGACCATCTCTCCCTCTCCTTCTCTTTCTTCCTCCCTCGCCGCACCCCCCTCTCTCTCCTCCTCTCCTTCTCTTCTATTTCTCTCCCTCTCCCTCTCCCAGTCGCTCTCTCTCTCTCCCTACCGCTCCCCCTCCGTCTCTCTCTCCCTCTCTCTGTTCTCTCTCTCTCCCCCGTGTTCTCTCTCTCTCCCTCCCCCGCGTTCTTTCTCTCTCCCTCTCTCCCTTTCTCTTCCCTCCCCCGCGATCTCTCTTTCTCTCCCTCTCTCCTTTTCTCTCTTGCCGCCAGCCTCCCGCGGCGAGCTCCTCGCCGCACCCCCTCTCTCTCTTCCTCTCCCTCACTTCTGTCTCTCTTTCCTCCTCTCCCTCTCCCGCTCTCTCCCTCCTTCTCTCTCTTCTCCTCTCATCCCGTTTCTCTCTCCTCTCTCCCCCTCTCCTCCTCTCTCTTCCTCCCACCGCGATACCTCTCTCGCATATCTCTCTCTCTCCTCCCGTCTCACATCTCTCTCCCTCTTCCTCTCTTTCTCTCGCCGCTCTCTATCTCTCTCTCACTTTTATTATTTTTTTATTTCCTTTTTTTCTCCCTCTCTCTTCCTCCCGCCGGGATCTTCTTCTCTCTCCCTATCACGCTCTCTCTCTCTCTCTCTGTCTTCTGTCTTTCCCACACTCTCTCTTTTCTTTTCTTTTTTATTATTATTTTTCCTCCCCCTCTGTCTCATCTCTTCTCTTTCTCTCTCGTCCCTTTCTCCCCACCCGATCTCTCTCTTTTACTCTCTCTCTCAATCCCCCTCTTTCACGATCTCTCTCTGTTTCTTTTTTTATTTTATTTTATTTTATTTTATTTGCTCTCCTTCCCACCTATCTATGTATACTATTTTGTGGTTATAATTGCTTTACTCCATTGCATTCTATTCTCTTATTATTTATTTTATGTATCTTTCTTTCAAAAAAAAAGCAAAAAAAATTAAAATATAAAAAGCATCCAAAAAAAGGAGGGAAAGTTTTCCTCCACTTCCTTCCTCTCTTCCTCTCCATTTTATACATATATCTATATATATATTCACATAAGTATTTGTGTATATAGATGTGTATATTTATATATAAATATATACATATATTTGTGTGAGTGTTCTTGCAGGTGCGTGTGTAAGTGCTTGTATGTGTCCGTACGGAATGGAAAGAGATGCTCCTGTCCGGTCGGTGTTGAAGTCCGTGAAACAAAGAAGGTCGAGTTCCCTGGGCGGTCGAGTGCACTAGGAAAGGCGTTCTGCTGCGCCACGTGCCTGTTTCATCCTTGCCTTGCTGAAGAAGTTCATCCAAAGCCCATCATCCACCTCTAAATAAGTTTTCTCCCTCTCCTTGTTGTCTTGTTTTCGTTCAGTTAGTCGCATATGCATGCATCATTTGTTGTCTATATTGCACCTCTCTCCCTGAGAGACCTTCATTTGGTTATTCATCATGTCATCTGCCTATCTTGGTGTCTAAAAGGGGTTTCAAACAATACCAACCAGGTGCGCGTTCGAACATGACTCTGCTATTTTCATATCAGGGGACCGGTACTACACTACTTTCATTCTAATCCACCGTCCATTTGTTTCGTCTGCTGTGTTTTGCAAGGGTAACCGAAGGAAGCCCTCTTCGTCGGCCGGCCGACAGAAGAGGAAGAGAAGACCCGCACTGCTCCCGCTCCTACGGCGAACGCAATCAGAATACTTCCTGTGGGGTTCTTAACCCCTGGCGATCACACCCCCTCCCCCTTTCTTTTCTGTCACTTTTTTCGTTTTGTTTAAACCCCCGTGGACTGAAGTAATTCCTCGCGGAGGTCCCTGCGACGGAAGTAATTCCTCGCGAATGTGTACGTGACGGAAGTAATTCCTCGCGAAGCCTTTTTATTTTGTCATTTTATTCCTTTAATTTCTGTCTAAACCCTGCGACGGAAGTAATTCCTCGCGAAGGTGCACGTGACAGAAGTAATTCCTCGCGAAGCCTTTTCATTCTGTCATTTTATTCCTTTAATTTCTGTCTAAACCCTGCGACGGAAGTAATTCCTCGCGAAGGTGTACGTGACGGAAGTAATTCCTCGCGAAGCCTTTTCATTCTGCCATTTTATTCCTTTAATTTCTGTCTAAACCCTGCGACGGAAGTAATTCCTCGCAAAGGTGCACGTGACGGAAGTAATTCCTCGCGAAGCCTTTTCATTTTGTCATTTTATTCCTTTAATTTCTGTCGAAACCCTGCGACGGAAGTAATTCCTCGTGAAGGTGTATGTGACGGAAGTAATTCCTCGCGAAGCCTTTTCATTCTGTCATTTTATTACTTTAATTTCTGTCTAAACCCCGCGGAGAGTAATACCTCGCGGCGGTCTTATGTATATACTTATATTTATTACTTATATTGCAGTAAAAATCCCGTAAGGCCAATGTCTCGCGATGGTTTCTATATATGTACACACATTCATTATTGCTGGTATTACTATATTGCTGTTAAAACCCTGCAAAGACCAATGTCCTGCGGTGGTATGTTTTTGTTCATATTATTCTTATAATTGTCTGATTAGTGGCATATCGTTACAAATTCCGAGTCTACGTATCTCTCAAATTCTATTACGTAGGTTCTCAGACTCTTCGGTATATGAAAAGCTGCTCACGGAACGGTAAGTCACGCTTACCGGGAAAGGGTTAGTTTGCGCGAGAGGATCTTCGGACCCCTATCTCCGCCACGTACCGGAGTCTAATAAGTCTACCTTCTTTATGTTCCACCAGAATATTTTTTGCAAGTCACACTTTCCACCACTTTTCTCGTATTACACAGTAATCCATTCCTCGTTCCTCTTTTCCTTCCCTCTCCATTGCTACGGTCTCGTCCTACACATCTCTTCTCTTGGGACTCGACGTTGGTGCGATTTCCTCATCCACACCCATGACGGTTGATTTGTTTAATGAAGAAAAGGTCTTTGAACAAGAATGGGCCAAGCCTATGAGGGTTGATTTCCTTTTGAAAAAGAAAATTTTGTGAACAAGAGTGGGCCAAGCCCATCAAAATCTTTATTTGTTCCCGCCCCCCTTTCTTTTTAACATTAAGAGATGGGCCAAGCCCATTGACATTTTTATCTTCTTGTGTAGGAGAGGAATGGTCACAAGCCCATTAGCGAGGGTTTCGTTCATTTTGACAAACAACACTTGACTTTCCGCGAGATCGAATAAAAAATTGGAAATCATTCAAATGGTTTAACTGTGCGAGCCGCTTTGGGGCGTCTTAGCGTAATACGGGGTTTGCTCATCGTAATGCTTAAAATGCCGTGTCTACAGCTACCCCGCCTTGGCGTCTGCTTTGCAGGGGAATGACACGGAGTGGAATAGAATAGAAGTGTAATGAAATGGAGTGGGGAGTGGACTGAAAAGTGGATGCCAAGGCGTGATGAGACACACTTTTTAACACTACGTGATTGGAATCTTTCTTGAGTTTCAACGAGGCAACCTTGAAGAAGGTCCTCCGAAATCAACGATTGTTTGGCCGGAAATAACAAAAGACTAACAGAAATAGGGACCAACTTCTCGGCGTGGAAGTACCTGGGTCGTAGACCCGCAGGTTTCGCCTTGGGGAGCGGTTACCAGCTAACGTGGAAGTGCTGCAACCAAGACGGGTCCAACGGAGTAAAAGGGAAAAGAGTAGCTGATAAATCCAAAGAAAGGTTTCTTTCGGCCGACTAGCCCAAGATGGTTTCGCAGAAACTCAGTATTCGATTCAGAATGGAATATCCCGTATTAGTCAAGAATTTAAGCACAACGGCCCTCACAATCGAGTTAAATGAATGATCCTTCATAGTGGAATCAAAGTCCTACATGAATGCATGTTGGGTTAAAAAGAAAAATTAAAACAAATTAAAAGTAGAAAATAGTCAGGGATAATATTGTTAAGCTGCTAAGTACGGGTCAGGATACCGATTCGGTGAGCCGATACTGAGCCGGGGCCCGTTTATCCACGCACCGACTCACCGAACGGAACCATCATTCTCGAGCTACCACAACCTAACGGCCTATCCGTACGTCCTGAACTCCTCTGAAGTTATCACTATTTTTGTTGGAGGGGAACTCAAACTCCAGATTCATCCAAAGCATAAGGTCCTTGACGTGCTCTAATAGCGTAGATATCATATAGTAGGATGCATGACACAGTGGGGTCAGTCATCGGGGTGACTGATGGTGGGACATGGTAGGGCAATGGCGCCCTCTTGCTCTCTTATTTTCATTTTATTCTTGGAACCTGCACCGAATAGAAAGCAGTGAAGAATGATTATTTCATAAGAAGTAAAATTACATTCGACTGTACTGGACGTCCGCACACCAATACAGGAGCAGGGGAAAACATGACGCAAATCAGACAAGATTCATCTGGTTAAAATTCACCACGGTAACTCGTCATAAATGCTTTACATTTACCTTTTTTACCTCCCCCCCCCCTTTTCACTATAAGTATCCCCTATGATCCTTAGCAAAAGATCATCCATTGGTGGTTCGGGGAGTTAAGCTCTTTTTGAGATGGGGGGAGAGAAATCCTGCCCTTTTGAGATGTAAGGTGGGCCTTCCCGCCCTGCCAAGAGGAGCAGGTTCAGCCACGAATTCAAGAGGCTGACCGCCATCGAAGGTCATCTGAGCGAGAGGATACTTTCACGAGTGGTAAGTTGGTTCTTCCTTTCCCTTTCCCTGCATAAATTCTCTCTCGCTTCTTCATTCTTTTCTTTTCTTTTCTTTCTTTTCCAGCCATATCCTCTCTTTCTGGGCCCAAGGAAATTCTCAAAGCTACCCTGGCTGTCAAAGCTCACCTCCAACATAAATATCGGCATGACGGCTGTTATTACAAAGTGGCACCTCCAAGGTCTCGTCATCCATGCCAAACATTATAACAAAATTCATACGGACTGGGTGGCCATGGGTGCATTGGTAGAGGTTTGGCACCCTGAAACCCACACCTTCATCTTCCCCACTTTTGAAACGACGGTCCTCCTTGAGGAGGCGGAACTCCTACTCGGTTTGAAAAGGTTTAGAAGGGACGACAAGATGAAGATTTTGCCCTTGCAAAGGAGGATAACCTCCAAGGAGGTCCTTGAAAGTTTTATGCCGCCGAAGGCCATCAAGACCGTACAAACTCAAAGGGGCATCAATTTACAGAAGCTTGCGGAATGGACTATGAATGCCCTGGGAGAGTCAATAGATGATGATCATTTGGAAGCCCTCATGAAGGGCTTCACGATCTGTTTGGTGGGTGCCCTCCTATTCCCTCACACTGACAACATTATGGAAGGAGATCAGCTAGGCGCGATTTGTGGACTTTGGGAGAGCAAGAGTGTGGGGCCCACTGTCCTTGCGTATCTCTATAGTGGTCTCACGGCTTCCAGCATGGGCAGGCCTCCTTATGGGTGCATGCTTCTCCTCAATTGCTGGGTTGATCTCCATTTCAAATTTGATCAGCACGAAGGGGGACAGACGGCCTCTAGGATCTTCGAACAAAGCCCCCTTCATTACATAGCCGATGTGTTGGGCTTTAGCGAGAAGGTGGCCAATCGCATGCCCCATCTGAAGACACGCAGAGACTGGCGTACTCACTTCGACACCTTGGCGCAGAATATGTTTACTGGCGTGCCAGCAAGTTTACTTCCATGTGAGCTTCTCACGCGATCTTCTCCTGATGCTGAACTCCAGCTTATCGGTGCAACCGAATTTGTTATTTACAATTCGCACCGGTGTTACCTGCAAATCGGCCTTCCTCGACACACTTTTCCTACGCCATCCAACCTTCCTTTGATCAAGGAAAGGGAGCTGGGCACAGAAGGTGACGCAAAGGACTTGATGGCGATCAAAGCATCGTGGAAGGCAAGCACTCCACGGAAGGCGACATTGTCTGTGATCGAGGACCAAGAGCTATGGAAAGTTTATGTAATTGAGCTCGGGAAACTGAGGCCTGGGGTGTCCAAACCCTAATGTATCTTGTTTTAAAATAAATGCCAAGCCTTAATGTCATTGCATGCTCTTTGAATATCCCCTTCCCCTTTTCTTTTCAAGAGGCGGCTAAAATGATGGATGCCAGGCGACGGCTGACCGTCCCCGGACGGGAGCTGGAGGATCAGGGCGACTACAGCGTGAGGAGTCACCCTGAGACATCCTAGAGCTTAAGGTTTTTCTCCAGGTGTCGAGGAGAGAGGTAAATTGGGAGAGAGTGGATAAAGCGACATCGGGATCGAGACGAGAGGAGGGCACGTGAGGCCCAAGTGATGAAGCTCCGGAAGAAACAGCGCTCGGACACGTCACTCCTTCATAGTCACTGCCGATTGGAGGAGAGTTGGAGCTCACGGTGGAGGAGCTTCTGGGGTTGGTGTAGTCTCCATCGCAGAGCAGGGGGCGGCTCAGCCAACGGCCTCAGGTTCAAGAGCTTCGCGGCCGTCGGGGTCGCGAGAGAGGCCAGAGGAGGGTTAGGAGTGCTACCAGAGAGGGTGGGAATGCACGATGCGATGAGATAATTGCAACGTCGCAGATCTCTAGATGACCTCCCAGGGACCCCCCCTTTAGGAGAGGAGAGAGACGACCAAGAGGGTGGTGCGAGATTTAGCAAGTTGCTCGTACACCCGCTCTCTTCTCACGGTGAACATGCCAATTTATATAGACGTATGAATGGAACGACTTGCTCTCATGTGACGGGTTTGCCCTCCATGCGTTCCTTCTCTTCTACGCCTCCTCTTTTCATGCCGTCCCCATGTGACGTGTTTAACAGAACTTCTCTGAGATAACGGATCGTGTCTCAGACTCATTGTGCATTTCTTTCGGGAGAATCCATCACAAATTTTAATGATGTGCCACCGAATTCAAAGATGCCAACCGCCCTTCTGTCCTCTTTCCATGTAGACGAGTCCACTCCCATATTCAAAGATATCGACTCACACTGTCCTTTCTCCTGTGGATGAGTCCACTCCCAAATTCAAAGAGGTCGACCTGCATTGTCCTTTCTCCATGTAGATGTCCTCATCTCAAATTTATTTGAATCATGATGAACACAGGGAACCTAGACGTGTAGGGTGTGAATCAACCCGCTACGCCCCCGACCTCGTTTACTTCGAGTGAAAGATGGGTGCTTTGTTACGAGGCCCATTGCAAGAGGAACTGGGATAGATCTGGATCATATCCCTTCAATCCTATAAATACTCCCCCCGCCTTCTTCACTTGAAAGCACGGAGTTGTGGAGACTGGTTAGAAGAGTGAAAAGTTGACAGAAGGGAGTAAGAGTTTCTCATTTTCTGAAATGGAGGGAGAGTCCAGTTTCAGGGTGGAGGGCGAGTCTTCCCGCTCCTCGAAGAGGAGCAGATCCAGTGGTAGTTCCAGGAGACTCTCCGATGTTGAAAGGCAGCTCAGTGAGAGGACCCAATCGGAGCTTGTAAACGAGCCAGTTCTTCCCTCTCATTCTTCATGATCCCTTTCTTCCTTTCTCATTCTTTTTCTATTTTTTTATTTCAATGATGCACCCGCTTCTCACTTCCTGTGTAATCCACAGAGTATGACGATGTCACACATCTCATGGGAATTAGTGGTGGCTGCCTATCGAGGCTTGCCTGACTTCCAGAAAGACCGGCTGGATGCGATTGGGTTTGGTGCATTCCTCCGGATCGAACCCATTAAACTCGACCTCACCCTCATCCAAGCATTGCGCAAGAGATGGGACCCAAAGAGTCGTGCCTTCTTGATGCCCTAGGGGCACATGGTGCCTAGTCTCGAAGATGTGGCCCGAATCACTGGCCTTAGAGTGGATGGCGAGGCGGTGACCGGGGTCACCTACCCTGATTATCGCGAAGTGGCTCAAAAGCTTCTTGGTTTGGAATTAAAGGACCAAAAGAACAGGTCAGTAGCCAAGGCGTCTATCATGGAGGCATTGGAGCTCACTGATACTCGTCAACATGATAACGAGTCCTTGGAGGAATTCATGGAGAGAGCAGAAAGAGGGTCCCGCGCTGTGTATTGCGTGGATGCCAGTAGCTGGGAAAGGTCAAACACGGACTTGAGGATATTCCTCCTCTTCCTGCTGGGAAAATTACTGCTGGGTTCCAAAGGAGATGACATCCATTATCTTTTCCTACAATTTTTGGTGGACCTAGAGAGGGTAGGGCAATATGCCTGGGGAGCCGCCATGCTGGCGCATCTGTTCGTAAGTCTGTCCCAAGGGACATATCGAGAGGTGACTGCGAGTGGCTTCATACCGTTTCTCCATGTAATTATTTATTTATTTGTTAATGCAACTAATCTATTTCATGAAATACTTATGACATGTGACGACACAGGTATGGAGTTATTACTACATCCCAATGGGGCGAGCTCGACAGTGGCGTGTGGCTGTGGCACCACTAGCTCGGCGGTGGCAACCCATTATTAGCACATCCTCTCTGTCTTACCAGCTGATGGTATTAAGGCGTGAGCTGCAAGAGTTCCCCGCATAGATGGTAGGAGTCCATTTTTTTTGTCTTTTCTTTTGTCTCTCTTTTTTGGTCCTTTTGAGTGATTAAGGAGATATACGCATGCCAACATAGGTGATCTGGAGGCCTTACTCGGGCTTGGTCGATGTCGACCAACCGTGGGTCATCACAGGTCGCCCTCGATTTGGTCGGGACCTTTGGGTCCACTGCCTGAATGAAATCGAGCCACTCCGGCTACGATTGGTCATGAGGACTCTAGGGCTTGCCCAGGAATGTGTAGATATGACCACACCACCCCGCGTCGGGAGGAAGACACGTGGGCCGGTAACCTGTGTTGACTGGCGGGTGCGCTTTCCCAAACAATATGAAGATTGGCAGCGGGGTGGCATGCTCGTGGAGTTGCATGCCCGGGATAGTGAAGATTATCTACGTCTCTATAGGGCGATGTATGCAGAGCGACTCCACCCTGAGGGACTTGTGGAGGTGTATATCCTTTCTCACTTTTTGATCATTTATATATATATATATATATATATATATATATATATATATATATATATATATATATATATATATCATTTTTCTAAATGTAATGCTGACTCCTATGACATGGGTTTAAGATGCCCGTGATACCATGATAGCGAACTTGCGGGCTCGCTTGGCGGACACGGAGGAAGAGTTGGGTGACACCCGTGAGGCTTTACATGTCTCGGTGAGTATGTATGCAAATGCATATTCCTAATTATACCCCTAGGTTTCTGGTGTTTAGCCACTCATTGTCACTTCTTGCTATCATAGCGCGCTCGGCTCGACGCAACCCTACCAGCAGTAGGGGCAGAGGGTGCTTCTTCTAGTCTATGGATTCCTTCGTCGGAACTAGATTCGCTCCACGAGCAGCTTGCCCGTATAACACAGCGCGCTGCGGAGGCAGAGGGAATGCTTTTCGCGCAGGTGAAGGTTCCTGTTATCCGAGTTTCTCTGTTTACGTCTCATCACACCCCTGAAATGATGGATATGGCAGGCCGAAGAAATGCAAGAGATGTTTGCTCGTGCAGCACAAGGGGAGGCCAGGATAGCGGAGCTGGAGGAGAAATTGCAGCGTCGCTCAGATGAGAATTTTTCTTGGGACGCCATGGAGCTGAGGATCACCCTCCAACTGGAAAGGGAGGACAGAGAGAGAGAGAACGAGCGGAGAAAGAAAGGGATAGAGAACGGGAGAGGGCCGAGAGATCGGCAGAAAGAGAAGAGAAGAGGGCCCTGTAGACCCAATTATTTGAACTCTGGACCAGTCTCGGTCTTGCTGAACAGTGGCTGAGGGACGGTGAAGAGCGCTATCGAAGAGCACGCGAGCGCGGCTTTCGTGTTAGCAGTTTCTTTGCTGCCCCTGCAGAGAGGCGGCGGAGCGCGGAGAGGGAAAGGGTAATGCAGGGCGGCAGAGGCACCATCTTGTATGGTTTGACGACACCCTCCAAGACTTCTCGTCCGGAGAGTGGTGAGAGGAGCGATGCTGGGAGGGAGGGAGGAACTTAATGTACATAATTTTAGAGAGAATGAAAAGGGAAGGTTCGGTTTGCAGTTCACTGCTTCTTTTTGCCTTTTCAACTCCTGCATACATCACTCAGAGAAAAAAGTTAGTTTTTCTGTTCTGGCTTGGCCCCTTGCTCAATAAGTGGGTGATTGTTTCGAAACTAACCTTGGTAACGGGTCAAGGGGCCAAGCCTTTAATCAACTAAGGCGAGTAAAAGAAATTGACTTCGAGTAATGCAATCATGCAAGCAGGCAGATGCGAACGGGAATTGAAAAGTGATCACACGCATGATGCGAGCAGGTAAATGATGACTTTTTTGTTGTTTTTCTTTTCCTTCTCTTTTGTTTTGTTCTTTTTCCCTTTTTGTGTTTTGTTCTCTTTTATGTTTTTTTTACTCTTTTTCCTTTTTTTTCTCTTTTTTTGATTTTTGCTCTTTCTCTTTTTTTTGGGTTTTGGGACTTAGTGTATTTTCGTTACTAATGTCGGGTGACCACCCACATGACACTTAACCTACATGAGGACAAGGATTTCTTACTAACCTCCTAGGTATCCTAAACGCACATCTAAGTTGATTTGGGCCTCTAGACTACTCCAATGATAATCTTGCCAATTAAGACTTACTCTGATGACGATACCGTCATGCCACGCTTATGCTCCCAGTTGCAGGGATACACCCAAAAAGCGTTCGAGGTAAAAGTTTTTACCCAACCCGGGTCTATTTCCTCATAATTCTAGATGGTGTATAGCGGAACACCCTGGATCCCTAATGACCAACCGCGCGACGCTGACCCGGAATCAGACACTGTCGCACCAATAGGTGATGCACTTGCATTGACCTAAGCCCGAGGTTAGATAAGAAGACATCAAGGTGATAAACAATGGTCTTGACCAGTCAGAAACACAAAGACTCCTTCGCAGTAATAGCTTTTACTTTTCAAAGTAGGCAACCATATGGGTATGTTAAAACAAGGTTGCAAACCTTGGCGGGTCTCACCCTTCGGATGCTCCATCGAGCTTTCATCTTCGGGGGAGAAAGAAGAGTGTAGGGGGTAAACCTCCCGAGAGGACCAGCAAAACCGTTAACCCAGCGAGCCAATAAGGACCTACTCAATTCTCCCCTTTCGGACAACTTCGGACCAAATCTCGAGCATTTACATCTCATGACCCATTTTTTGATTTAGAATTTTGCTTTGAGAGGTCTCACTTATCTGAATCAGGCACGGTTATGACCAGGTTTTTCTTTTGATTTTGATTTATCCTTTTTTCGAGGGAAATATAGTCATTTGACATTGTAGAATCCCTTTTGCATGCCTGCGGGGACACTACCCTCTTCTCGTGCTCTGACCGATGCTCGAGAAAATGGATCCTACTCTTGCCTTGAGTGATTTGAGTTTCAGTTTCTTATGCTCAGCGTTTTAAGGGCGCCGGCTGTCTCATTCGGTCGAAGAGAAGAGAATAAAGATTACAGCATTATGGAGACTTCCTGGGTGAGGCCCCACCGTAGGTGATGCTACCGATTTTAGAATAAAACACGCAAGCGTGTATATGTTGGCTTCCTTTGAGTGGTCATAGGCCGGTGTGACCGGACATGGATCTCCACGGTTCTGGCAGACCAAGACCCGAAATCTACCCAGTCTTAATAGGCCATGTCCCAACATGGAGGTTGAATGCAATGACTTAAAGACATAGTGGTCTCCATGCATTAGCATTTTGAATTTTGAATTTTTTTTCTTTTTTCTTTTCTCTTTTTTTCTCTTTTGTGGTTGTATATACATATTTTTGTTGTTTTCATTGTTTTCTATTTTTTTATTATTTTTTGTTTTATTTTTGACACTATGTACACCTATCTAAGGGTAGTACTTCTTAAGATAAAGCCCATTCCAAGGGTGGGATAACTCGATCCCCTCAGCATTAACTAGCCTGTAGGCGTTACCAGGATGCACAGCCTGAACCACGTACGGTCCTTACCAATTGGGTTGGAGTTTAGAATGCGGCCCACCAGGTTTTACAAAAACTCTTTTAACTACCATTTCACCGACTTGAAATTTCCTTTCAATGACCTTCTTTTGATAAAAACGTGTGAGTTTGTTCTGATATACACGTGCATGCTCGGCAGCGGCCAGCCGTTTCTCATCTAAGAGTTCCAATTGGGTAAGGAGTGAATCACGACGTTCGTCGAGGGGAAGCTCATTGTCCAACTGTACCCTGAGAGAAGGAACCAAGATTTCATACGGAACTACCGCCTCCATCCCATAAGTAAGGGCGAACGGAGTTTTCCCAGTGAGAGTACGAATTGAAGTGCGATAGGCCCATAGAGCTTCAATCAGCTTTTCTGGCCAATCCGAGAACTTGTTTGACTCACAAGTCTTTTTTATGATTTTAATCAATGTTTTATTAGTGGCTTCTGCTTGGCTATTACCTTGTGGATAATAAGGTGATGAATGATGCAATGTAATTTTATACCCTTTGCAGAGGTCTTGAAGGTCCTGAGAAATGAATTGTGGCCCATTGTCGGTGATGATTGTGCTTGGAATACCGAACCTGGCGATGATGTTCTTCATGATGAATTTGCAAACTGTTGATGCTTTAACCTCCACGTAAGCTTCGGCTTCGGCCCATTTTGTGAAGTACTCCGTTGCAGTAAGGATGAATGATTTTTGCTTAGTGAGGGAGTTAGGATTACCAAGAGGACCAATGACATCGAAAGCCCACATGGAGAAAGGCCATGGGGAGGGCACTAGATGAAGTGAAGAAGATGGAGAATGAATTTTATCGGCGTGACGTTGACACTTGACACACCTGCAGACATAGACGGCACAATCCTCTTCCATGGTGGGCCAGTAAAAGCCTTGTCGAAGGATTTTCTTGGCAAGTATTTGGCTATTCACATGGCCACCGCACACACCAGAGTGTGCTTCCTCGACGCATTTCCAGACCTCCTCTTTGTCGAGACATCTTAGAAGAACACCAGTAAGACTTCTCTTGTATAGCACTCCTCCGATCAGCACGTATCTCTGTGCCACTCTCCTTATGGCTTTTCTATCTTCCGATGTGGCTTCTCCAGGGTAAGACTGATCTTTGCAATACTTGGCAATTTCGTAAAACCATGGCTTTTCCTCATCAGCGAATTCATCTCCTAATTCTGCCAACATGATTTCCCCCTTCTCAAGGATTTCTTCCTGTAAGACCTTCCTTGCTATCCTGTCCTTGATATCTACGTAGGAAGCGTCATCGATTGCAGGGGCGTGACGCTTGTAGATGGAAATGGAATCAAACCATCTTCCTAGAGAGAACCTTAAAGATGATGCCAACGAGGCGAGGGCATCGGCCATAATATTCTGATGACGAGGGACATGGACAAAGATCAATTTGGTGAACAGTTTGGCAAAGGCAGCAGTGAGTTCTTGGTATGGCTTGAGTTTAGGATCGCGAGTGCGATATTTGGTGAGCACCTCGCGAAGAATGAGTTGACTATCACCTACGACTCGTAATTCGGTGATACGAAAAGAATGAGCGAGTTCCAGGCCAGCTAGAAGAGCTTTATATTTGGCTATATTGTTGGTAACTGGGAATTTGAGCTGGTATGCTAGTGGGAATGTAAGGCCTTCAGGCGACAGGAGGGCAATGCCGATTCCTTTCCCTTGGGAATTCAGAGCTCCATCAAAATGTAACGTCCACATGTAATCATCTGATTGGTTGATGGACATTAGTTCCTCATCTGGAAACTCTGATTGGACAGGGTCGAATTTGGGAAGAGGATGGTGAGCGAGATGCTCAGCTATGGCATAACCCTTAATCACTTTTTGCTGAATGTAGGTGATGTCAAACTGAGAAAGAAAGCTTTGCCAGCGTACTAATCTATCTGTAAGGACATATTTTTATAGAAGGAACCTGATAGGGTTCATTCGGGCAGTCAAATGGACTTAATGAGCTAAGAAGTAGTGTTTTAATTTCTGCACCACCCAGACAAGGGCGGCACATGTTTTCTCCATCGCCGTGTACTTCTGCTCACAGGGGTTGAGGAGTTTGGACAAGTAATAGGTCGCCCTTTCCTTGCCCGCTTCATCGGCTTGTGCTATGACAGCTCCCACGGAGTCGTTCAGGACTGAGATGTAAAGGATTAAAGGTTTACCTGGCGTGGGTGGAATTAGGACGGGTGGATTGGCCAGATATTCTTTCAATCCTTCAAAACCTTTTTGACATTTAGAATTCCAAAGGAATTCTACTCCTGACTTAGTCAACTCGTAGAAAGGTTTGCACCTTTGCAAGTGCTGGGGCACAAACCGACGAATGAATTGCAACCTTCCGATGAACCCTCGAACTTCTATCAGGTTTTTCGGAGGTGGCATATCCCTAATTACTTTAGCTTTGTTGGGATCTATTTCAATACCCATCTTACTCACAATGAAACCAAGTAGTTTGCCCGACGAGACACCAAATACGCACTTTTTTGGATTCATTTTCAAATTGAACTCCCTTGATCTTTGCAACACCTTAGCTAGAACTCTCGAGTGTTCTGCCCTAGTCCTGGATTTTACCAGTAAATCATCTACATACACCTCTAAATACACATGCATCATGTCATGAAATATTGCCATCATAGCCTTTTAATAAGTAGCTCCAGCATTCTTCAAACCAAATGGCATGACCAAATAGCAATAGGTTCCCCAAGGTGTGGTAAATGATGTCTTCTCCTGATCCTCTTCTGCCAAACGGATCTGATTATATCATGAAAATCCATCCATAAATGAGAGAGTTTCATAGCCTGCTGTGTTATCAACCAACACATCGATGTGAGGCAAGAGAAAATCATCTTTTGGACACGCGCGGTTAAGGTCCCTAAAATCGATACAGATTCTCACATTTCCATCCTTTTTCATGACCGGGACAATGTTTGCCACCCATTGATGATATAGGATGACTCTAATAAACCTGGCTTTGTGGAGCTTATCGACCTCCTCCTTCATCTTCAAAGCTATCTGGGGGTGGAAACGTCTTAACCTCTGCTTTACCGAGACAGACCCTGGTTTTAGCGTTAGGCGGTGTTCGACCAGGGTGGAATCCAATCCCGGCATATCCTCGTAGCTCCATGCGAACGTGTCCCTATACTCCTTGAGAACCTCAATCAATGCCTCTTCTCCAGACAATGGCAAATTATCACTTATGAGGACGACCCTAGGGTCCTCCACGGTCCCCAGGTTGATCTCTTTGGTGGGTTCTTCTATAGCGGCTGATGGTTCGTCAAACCTCTTCATTTCGCTAGCATATGCGTCAGCCGCGTCCTCATATTCTTCGTCCCCTTCTTCAATAGGGTATTCTCCATCTATGAGCTCATAAACTCCATATCCCTCATCAATTGTGCAATCCTCCTCACATTCTAACTCCGGTAGATGGATGGGATTTTCTAGCAGTTGAGGAATAGCTAGGCATGTCTGGCACCTATTGGCCAAATCTAGAAGAAATCGGCGAGGAACTTGCCTACCCTTGGATTTTCTTCTAGGTACTACATTTGACCCATTATTGCTAGATTGACCTATCTGTCCCACAGACGAAGGGGAAACTAAAGAATGTACATGAAAAGACCCCTCAGTGGAGGGGTAAAGAAGGTCGCTCAAGGGACCTTGAACGAATGGCCCATAGGTCGGGACGCACTCGTGGGAGATGTAGGAGGTCTCCTCAAAGGAAATACACTGTTGAGGAGTTTAAAAATTGACGTTTTTTTTATTTTCATTTTCAATCACAAAGCAATTGAAAGAAATCAAAGAATGGGAGACGAGGACTATAGCTAAGGGGTTGTAAGACTCGTTGAGCAGATCATGGTTGAAAATTTGGCGCGGGCTGAGAAACCTGCGCAAGAATGTGAGTAGAGAAGGGGACCTAGGGATATCATCAGATAAACATCTAGCCCAAGAAAGAGTCAGCAGCAACGGCTGAGGAGAATGATTAGATAGAATGACGAAAAGTGATCCGTCAGTGGCAACGTCCTCTTGGCGAGGAAAACTTGGAATTTCGACAATGTCAACGACACCTTTTGGGACCTCGGAGATCAAAAGCGGCCCCTCCAAGTCCGGAGGCGAGAACATCTGCTGTAGTGCAATAGAAATATCATGTATATCGAACCACTTGTTCCACTTGCAGTCCGGGTCATCGTGCTTCCCCTTCTTTGCAGCCCTCAAGCAACTTTTGGCTAAGTAGACAATCCGAACTTCCCCATGTGATTCTTGCGGCTGATCCCCCAGCTGTATAACTGGCCCTTTTATGAAATGAGAGTACAAGGTCCATGTAAGAGGTTCTCCATCTTCCTCAATCGGGCCTTAAAAGCCTAAGCCAACTCTGAGGATTACCCTAGCCTTCCCTATCGGTCTCAGTCTTCCTTGTAATTGTGCTCCTAGACCTTTGCCTTGATGGTAACCTAAGTTGTTCATGATCTCTCATCCCTTGGAATGGGAAGGGGAGCGTGGCGTCGGCCCGAGAAGTGGCTTTCTTTGTGTTGGTGAAGGGCGGCTAGGGTCACACACATCTAGCAGGGAAAGGATAGGCCTATGGGTCGGCCAGACAGAGGGCAATGAAGTGGTAATAGCATCCACCGTAGGGAGCAGGGGCATGCTAAACACCTTGATGATCCGTCCCTTGTACGGGAATTTTAGGCATTGGTGGTTGATGGAAGGGACGGCATTCAGCGTCTCTATGTAAGGACGACCCAATATGCCCTTGAACGTGGGGTCCATGTCGAGGATGTGAAACTCCATAAGAACAGCAACAGGACCCACATCTACATTAAGGATAATCCTTCCCTGTGGAGGCCTCTTGCTATTATCATATGCGGTGACTGTGATAGCCGATGGCCTTATCTGTTCTAAATCAACCCCACATAGCAAGAGAGTGTTCATGGAGATCACATTGATTGAGGCACCCGTGTCCACTAGGCACGGGTTTACGGGCATCCCGTTGATCTTCACTGCAATGCACAAAGCATATTTCCGAGCTTCCTGGGGGGCAAGCTCGCAGTCATAGAATGTGATGGCCGGTTGCGTGCTCGTCGGTGTCAGCACCGACGATATCTTCTCTACCGGGAGATCCTCGTTCACCATGACCATTTGGAGATACTTCATTAGTGCCTCTTGATGGGACGTGGACCTCTTAATCAACTCCAAGATGGAGATTCGGACAGGCGTCTTGTCCAGATGTTTTAGAAGATCATATTGTCTCCCGGGGATGGATTCCTCTAACTGCTCTTCAATTCCTGTAATATCCCGGACCTTTCGGATCCTTCTTCGTGGGTCCCGGATTTGGTTTTCGGAGCGTCCAGCTCTGTTGTGTCCAAAATTTCGTTTCGGACATCTTTCGTGTTCGGATCGGCGCGATCCGGAGTCGTTTCGGAGGCCCGGAGGCGTTCCGCGGCTTTTCCGCGTGTGTTTTCCGATTCCCGGTGTGTGTTTCGGCTTTTCCTTCGGACGCTCGCTGCGGGTTAACTGGGCCGTTCACCCGGGCACGAGTGGTACCGTTGCGATTGGTGCGTTCCGAGGATTCCAGAAATGTATTTTTCTATTTTTTGGTATTTTTCCAAAAATTCGGATTTTCTATAAATCCTAATTCCTTTTTCTTTTTCTTTCCCTTTTCTCTTTCTTCTTCCTCCTCTCTCTCGCGACCGTGAGCCCCCTCTCTCTCCCTCTCTCCCATTCGGACGCGGCGAGCCCCTCTCCGGCTACGGACGGTGGCGGGGCGACGGCGCGGACGCGTGGGCGACGGTGAGGCGATCTCGTGGGCGTGCGGCGAGCGTGGGAAGCGTGGGGAGTTCGTGAAGCTTCGAGCATTCTTCGTGATTCGTGATCGATCCGGCGGAGCATTCGCTCCATTGAGGTAGGGTGACGTTCCTTAGCCTCATGCCGTTCTTTTCCGTGATTTGTAGGCCGCGGGGAGGCCGAGAGGGGATCATTTGAGCGTTTTTGGGTTTTTCCATGATTTGGGGAGAGCTCGCCCGATCTATGGATTCAATGCATGGATTCGTGTTTTGAGGGCCTAGAATCATGCTAGGGGTCCCCAGGGGTCTTCCCCTTTGTTTTCCCCCTCTCCTATGGAGGTATGGGGGCGTGGTTAGAATTTTTGGGCGTTCTTACCGTTTTCGGCCGCGGACTGAGAACGCGCTATACTCCAGTAGCGCGTTCTTGGAGGTCGCGCTGCCCCGACCGAGCGCGTTCATCGGAGAAGATGAACAGTTTGGCGGTTCGTGTCGCGCTATGGGGCCCTAGCGCGATCATCATTGTCGCGCTAGGAGGACCTAGCGCGATGGTCCCTGTCGCGCTAGGAGGACCTAGCGCGATGGTCCGTGTCGCGCTATGGGGCCATAGCGCGACAACCCTTGTTGCGCTAGGGGACCCTAGCGCGACATGCCCTGTCGCGCTAGGTATCCCTAGCGCGATTTGGTTCGTTGTTGGGTGTTCCCCTTGGGCCGTGCGTGCGTTTCGGGCACCCCGTGGAATTCCGTGACCGTGTCTTTGGTGTCCGGAAGTCCCGTTTGCCTCGGTTAGGCGTTTGACCGTGGGCAATGCGTCTGTTTCTTTTCCCACCATGGTCACCGTGCGACGGGGCTGGTGCGTGGGGTGATTCCCACACGTTGTCGGTTTCGGACGTTGTTTTCCGTTGACTCGATAGTCTACTCCTTCAGTGACCCTCCACTAGTCGTAGCCCACCAGTACGAGGTGCTGGTCTCACCTGGGAGTGGTGTACGGGCACCCACCTTTCGAGACGGTTTGTGGACCGGTTACCGTAGGCCCCTCGTCGGTAGCCAGAGTCCGGCTACTGGGGAAAACCGGTCAGAGGACCAGACCTAGTGGCGCAAGGTCTGTGTGTGCACACGTGGTTGGGGGCGGTTGGACCCACGTCGACGGGCGTGACCTCAGCTAGTTACTTGTTTGCGGTTACTTGTACGGTGTTTGCGCCTCGGGTAGGACCTACCACGTCAGGCGGTTCACCTGCGGTGCGGTGTAAGACGTCAGGGGACGCTACCGGCTGTGCTTCTAGTGGGTGGTACTCCTGTCGAGTACGGAGTGTTAGACTGTCAGTCGTGCGTTTCCGACCTTCGGGTTTTGACGGTTCGATCGTTGAGTTTCGGTCTTCTCGTACCGTGGCACGTGTGTCGGTTTGCGTGCCGTAGGGTCTAGTTCTGTAGAGTACAGGGCTTTCCTTTCCGAGGTACTTTTCTACCGCTAGAGTAGTGGTTTCTCGTTTTTGAGGTAGGGTTCGAGTGATCCCTACTGAGTCTTGTTCTGAGACTCATTCCCTGCGTGTTTTCACCGTGTTTCAGGTGAGGCGCCACCTTCGGGGAGCGCATCAGGAGCGCAGCGTGGTGCGGGTGCCCAGAGGTAGTGCCAGAGGTCAGAGCCGGGGTATGCCCCGTGTAGCTGTACTTTTCTTTCTTGTCACTGTACTAGTCGTGGACTACTGTTGCTGTTGTTGTCATTTTTATTGTGGACCATGTAAAATGTTAATTTATTTCCTGCTTAATATTATAACTGTTTAATTTCTGCAATTATCTGTGATGCTTATGTAGTTTCCACACCATCCTTTTAACCCTTCCGAGTCTTCGGACTCGTGGGTGGCGGTACGAGTCTCGGGTTATCGGGCCTTCCCGGTAATCGGATTCTCGGGTCGTTACAGCTGGTATCAGAGCGCGGTTGTGGAATTACATGAGAATCATAGGTAATTGTATTGGTCCACTAGTCCACAACGATGATGTACATGTGACGCTGGCATTGGGCACCGCGTGTTTTATTCTGACATTGCCGTTTCCGTGTTTCTGTCTTGTGCTTCAGGAGCGAGGATGGCGCCGAGGAGGAGTTCTCGCTCTCAGCAGGGGCAGTCGGCTGGAGGTCAGGAGATCCAGCAGGGGGTCCAGAGGGACCAGGAGGAGCATAGCAGAGTTCCGGGAGCTACCGAGGCCGCGGATGCTGCGAGGGCTCCGGGGGCCGAGGATTTCTTCCGTGGCATGTACCATCTCATGTCTCAGCAGTTCGGCGGAGAGACTGGTGAGGGCTCGTCAGTCAGGGGTGGGCCGGGCCGAGCGGTGAGGGACTTCATGCAGTTCCATCCACCTTACTTTAGCGGCCAGGCAGACCCTGATGCGGCTCGCGATTGGCTCGATGAGATGGAGCGGGTGTTCAGTTCTGCGAAGAGTACTGCCGAGGACAGAGTGGGGTTGGCCTACAACCAGTTGCAGGGTACGGCTCGGAGGTGGTGGTCTTCCGAGTGGAAGACGTCCTTTCAGTTTCGTCCACTTGAGCAGGTCGAGTGGGATGACTTTGTCAGTGCTTTCGAGCGTACGTACTGTCCAGACGTCGTTGCTACGCAGCGGATGCGGGAGTTTCTGGAGCTGGTGCAGGGTGACATGTCCGTGTTGCAGTATAGGGCCCGATTTGTCGAGCTGGGTCGGTACGCACCTCATATCATGGAGCATGAGAGGGTGAGGACGACGCAGTTTGTGCAGGGCTTGAGGCTGGAGCTGAGGCACCATTTGATCGCGAATGGGGCCACTGATCTAGAGACAGCGTCTCGTGTTGCGATTTCCCTGGAGATGGATATGCAGAGGACTCGAGGACCGATCAGCCAGGGGCAGTCTTTGTCAGGTCGCAGCCAGCAGTCGGCTACCCAGCAGCAGGGTTCCTTCCAGCATGCGATGAGTGGTTCAGGAGTGCCAGCACATGCAGCTTCAGTGGCAGGATCTGCGTCCTTCGGCTCGAAGATCAAGAAGTTCTTGAAGAAGAGTCTTCGGAAGAAGCACAAGGATCAAGGGCAAGCTTCATCGGGCAGTGTACAGCAGCCGATTCCTTTGCAGCGTCAGGGATCAGTGGGTGGATCGCGAGGACCTTGTCCACGATGTGGTGGGACCCACCCAGGCAGGCAGTGCACGGCGCCGATCATCTGTTTTCGGTGTGACCAGCCAGGGCACATGGCGCGTGACTGTCCTCAGAGGCCGCCGCAGCAGCAGGTTCCCCAGCAGCAGCAGCAGCAGGGACAGTATCCGCCGCTACCCAGGTCAACTAGTGTGGGAGGCAGGCAGAGGGCTCGTGGCCAGATCACGCACTTGACCAGGGCAGAGGCAGTGGCGTCGCAGCTCGTGGAAGGTACCGTTCAGATTTTGGGTTGTGCGGGTCGGGTTTTATTTGATTCTGGCGCGTCTCATTCGTTTATTTCGGAGGATTTCGCGTCGAGCGTCGAGGAGCCGGTGACCCAGTTGTCCTGTGATTTGGCAGTGGAGTTGCCGTCGGGTGATTTTATGGTCACTCCGTATTGCTTCGACCAGGTTCCGGTGTGGATCGATGGGCGGAGTATGCCAGGCAGGTTGTATGCATTGCAGCTTCGGGATTACGACGTGATTCTAGGCATGGATTGGCTCGAGACTCATGGAGCGGTGGTGGATTGTGGGATGAAGAGGGTCTACTTCCAGCATCCGAGCAAGAGGACCTTCTATTTCCAAGGTATCCGTTCCACCTCTTCTCGATTTCTTATCTCTACTATTCGAGCCCGTCGATTGCTTGATTCAGGTTGTCAGGGTTTTCTCGCGTCTGTGGTTGTGTCTGACCGAATGGAGCCGGATGTCGAGGACATTGCGGTGGTGCGCGAGTTTCCCGATGTTTTTCCTGAGGAGTTGCCTGGATTACCTCCCCAGCGGGAGATCGATTTCGTGATCGAGGTTGTACCTGGTACGGGACCTTTGGCGAAGGCTCCCTACCGTATGGCCCCCGCTGAGTTGAGGGAGTTGAGGGCGCAGTTGCAGGAACTGTTGGCCAAGGGGTATATTCGTCCGAGTTTTTCCCCTTGGGGTGCGCCCGTGTTATTCGTGAAGAAGAAGGACGGTAGTCTGCGGTTGTGTATTGACTATCGGCAGCTGAATGACGTGACCATTAAGAACAAGTATCCGTTGCCGCGAATTGATGATTTGTTCGACCAACTTCAGTCTGCGCGAGTGTTCTCGCGGATTGATTTGCGGTCCGGTTACTATCAGCTGAGAATTCGCAAGTCCGATGTGGAGAAGACTGCGTTCAGTACGAGGTACGGGTATTATGAGTTTCTGGTGATGCCGTTTGGGCTCACCAATGCCCCAGCAGCCTTCATGGACTTGATGCAGAGGGTGTTCCATCCGTATTTGGACCAATTCGTGGTCATCTTCGTGGATGACATCCTTGTTTATTCGCGGTCTGCTGAGGAGCATGCGTACCATTTGGGTGTGGTGCTGCAGACGTTGCGAGATCACCAGTTGTATGCGAAGCTCAGCAAGTGCGAGTTTTGGCTCAGCGAGGTGCACTTTCTGGGGCACGTGATTTCTGGTGATGGCATTTCCGTGGATCCCGCCAAGGTCGAGGCTGTGATGCAGTGGCCGAGGCCGAGGTCGGTGACGGAGATCCGGAGTTTCTTGGGGCTTGCGGGGTATTATCGCCGGTTTATCCAGGATTTTTCCCGCATTGCGACCCCGATGACGAGGCTCACGCGGAAGGATGTGCCTTTCGTTTGGTCCGAGGAGTGTGAGCAGAGCTTCAGTGAACTGAAGAGGTTGCTCACCTCGGCTCCGGTGTTGGTTTTGCCTTCTGGATCGGGAGGTTTTGTGGTGTGTACAGATGCTTCCGGCGTTGGATTGGGTGCTGTTCTGATGCAGCATGGTAGAGTGGTGGCTTATGCATCTCGGCAGCTAAAGCCCCATGAGGAGAACTACCCTACCCATGATCTTGAGTTGGCGGCGGTGATCTTCGCGCTGAAGATCTGGAGGCATTATCTGTACGGTGAGAAGTTCGAGGTGTTCACTGACCATCAAAGTTTGAGGTATGTGTTCTCGCAGAGAGATCTGAACCTCAGACAAAGGCGTTGGATGGAGTTCATGAAGGACTATGACTTCACCCTGTCTTATCAGCCGGGCAGGATGAATGTCGTCGCCGATGCCTTGAGTCGGAAGGTTGCGGTCAGTACCTTGATGTTGAGGAAGTGGAGGCTCTGGGAACAAGTGCCCGAGGTATCTTTCAGGCTCAAGATTCCCCAGGAGCGAGGGTTGGCAGTGCTTGCGAGTCTGACTGTCACTCCTGCTATCCGTCGTCAGGTGACAGAGGCTCAGCATGCGGACCCTGAGTTGCCCCGGATTCTTGCGATCGCTGACGTAGAGCTTGGCGAGGACGGTGCTGCGAGGTTTCGTGGCAGGTTGTACGTCCCAGCGGAGGAGCAGGTTCGTCGTGCGGTGTTACGCGAGGCTCATGGGAGCAGGTACACTGTGCACCCGGGTGCGACGAATATGTATCGGAACTTGCGGAGGCAGTTTTGGTGGCCTGGCATGAAGAGAGATGTCGCCGAATTTGTGGCCAGGTGCCTGATCTGTCAGCAGGTGAAGGCGGAGCATCAGCGACCAGGAGGTACTCTCCAGCCCTTGGATGTTCCTGCTTGGAAGTGGGACCATGTGACCACAGATTTTGTGGTGGGGTTGCCAAGGACCCCGAGTGGGCAGGACAGTATTTGGTTACTGGTGGATCGGCTGACGAAGGTGACTCGATTGTTACTGGTCAAGGTCAGCTGGAGCGTGCCTAGGTTGGCTCGTCTTTATGTGGAGCGGATCGTGCCGTTGCATGGGATTCCCATTTCGATCGTGTCGGATCGAGATCCGCGCTTCACTTCTGGATTCTGGAGGAGTTTCCAGCGAGCTCTTGGCACGGAGTTGACATTTAGCTCGGCGTATCATCCACAGTCAGATGGTCAGTCTGAGAGGACCATTCAGACTTTGGAGGACATGCTGAGATCCTGCTGCCTGGAGTGGCAGGGGAGTTGGATTCATCACCTACCGTTGGTGGAGTTTGCCTATAACAACAGCTATCATTCGAGCATCGGCATGGCTCCCTATGAGGCTCTGTATGGGCGTCCTTGTCGGACTCCACTTGATTGGTTTGAGGTGGGTGAGCGTGTTTTGACGGGACCGGAATTGGTGCAGCAATGTGTGGATGTTGTGCACCTGGTTCGTCAGAACATGTTGGCGGCCCAGAGTCGGCAGAAGAGCTATGCTGACCGTAGGAGGCATCCTCTCGAGTTCGCCGTGGGCGATCATGTGTTCTTGAGAGTTTCTCCGATGAAGGGGGTGATGCGTTTTGGACGGCGTGGGAAGCTGAGTCCCCGCTACATTGGTCCTTTCGCGATTGTGGAGCACATCGGTGAGGTTGCTTACCGGTTGCAGTTACCTCCTGAGTTGGCGTCGGTGCATGACGTGTTCCACGTCTCGATGTTGCGGAAGTATATGCCCGATGACTCTCATGTGCTCGAGTTTTCTGTTTGGCCTGAGGTGACTCCAGATCTTTCTCTCCCAGAGTTTCCGATCCGTGTGGAGGATAGGCGAGAGCAGCGCCTGCGGAACAAGGTCATTCCCTTGGTAAAGGTCGTGTGGCAGCGACACTCTGGTGGTGAGGCTTCGTGGGAACGTGAGGACGAGATGCGTCAGCAGTTCCCGTATCTGTTTGAGTGAGTCTTCCTCTTCTTTCCCCGTTGGTTGTTCTCAATTTCGAGGACGAAATTCCTTAAGGGGGGAGGGCTGTAATATCCCGGACCTTTCGGATCCTTCTTCGTGGGTCCCGGATTTGGTTTTCGGAGCGTCCAGCTCTGTTGTGTCCGAAATTTCGTTTCGGACATCTTTCGTGTTCGGATCGGCGCGATCCGGAGTCGTTTCGGAGGCCCGGAGGCGTTCCGCGGCTTTTCCGCGTGTGTTTTCCGATTCCCGGTGTGTGTTTCGGCTTTTCCTTCGGACGCTCGCTGCGGGTTAACTGGGCCGTTCACCCGGGCACGAGTGGTACCGTTGCGATTGGTGCGTTCCGAGGATTCCAGAAATGTATTTTTCTATTTTTCGGTATTTTTCCGAAAATTCGGATTTTCTATAAATCCTAATTCCTTTTTCTTTTTCTTTCCCTTTTCTCTTTCTTCTTCATCCTCTCTCTCGCGACCGTGAGCCCCCTCTCTCTCCCTCTCTCCCATTCGGACGCGGCGAGCCCCTCTCCGGCTACGGACGGCGGCGGGGCGACGGCGCGGACGCGTGGGCGACGGTGAGGCGATCTCGTGGGCGTGCGGCGAGCGTGGGAAGCGTGGGGAGTTCGTGAAGCTTCGAGCATTCTTCGTGATTCGTGATCGATCCGGCGGAGCATTCGCTCCATTGAGGTAGGGTGACGTTCCTTAGCCTCATGCCGTTCTTTTCCGTGATTTGTAGGCCGCGGGGAGGCCGAGAGGGGATCATTTGAGCGTTTTTGGGTTTTTCCATGATTTGGGGAGAGCTCGCCCGATCTATGGATTCAATGCATGGATTCGTGTTTTGAGGGCCTAGAATCATGCTAGGGGTCCCCAGGGGTCTTCCCCTTTGTTTTCCCCCTCTCCTATGGAGGTATGGGGGCGTGGTTAGAATTTTTGGGCGTTCTTACCGTTTTCGGCCGCGGACTGAGAACGCGCTATACTCCAGTAGCGCGTTCTTGGAGGTCGCGCTGCCCCGACCGAGCGCGTTCATCGGAGAAGATGAACAGTTTGGCGGTTCGTGTCGCGCTATGGGGCCCTAGCGCGATCATCATTGTCGCGCTAGGAGGACCTAGCGCGATGGTCCCTGTCGCGCTAGGAGGACCTAGCGCGATGGTCCGTGTCGCGCTATGGGGCCATAGCGCGACAACCCTTGTTGCGCTAGGGGACCCTAGCGCGACATGCCCTGTCGCGCTAGGTATCCCTAGCGCGATTTGGTTCGTTGTTGGGTGTTCCCCTTGGGCCGTGCGTGCGTTTCGGGCACCCCGTGGAGTTCCGTGACCGTGTCTTTGGTGTCCGGAAGTCCCGTTTGCCTCGGTTAGGCGTTTGACCGTGGGCAATGCGTCTGTTTCTTTTCCGACCATGGTCACCGTGCGACGGGGCTGGTGCGTGGGGTGATTCCCACACGTTGTCGGTTTCGGACGTTGTTTTCCGTTGACTTGATAGTCTACTCCTTCAGTGACCCTCCACTAGTCGTAGCCCACCAGTACGAGGTGCTGGTCTCACCTGGGAGTGGTGTACGGGCACCCACCTTTCGAGACGGTTTGTGGACCGGTTACCGTAGGCCCCTCGTCGGTAGCCAGAGTCTGGCTACGGGGGAAAACCGGTCAGAGGACCAGACCTAGTGACGCAAGGTCTGTGTGTGCACACGTGGTTGGGGGCGGTTGGACCCACGTCGACGGGCGTGACCCCAGCTAGTTACTTGTTTGCGGTTACTTGTACGGTGTTTGCGCCTCGGGTAGGACCTACCACGTCAGGCGGTTCACCTGCAGTGCGGTGTAAGACGTCAGGGGACGCTACCGGCTGTGCTTCTAGTGGGTGGTACTCCTGTCGAGTACGGAGTGTTAGACTGTCAGTCGTGTGTTTCCGACCTTCGGGTTTTGACGGTTCGATCGTTGAGTTTCGGTCTTCTCGTACCGTGGCACGTGTGTCGGTTTGCGTGCCGTAGGGTCTAGTTCTGTAGAGTACAGGGCTTTCCTTTTCGAGGTACTTTTCTACCGCTAGAGTAGTGGTTTCTCGTTTTTGAGGTAGGGTTCGAGTGATCCCTACTGAGTCTTGTTCTGAGACTCATTCCCTGCGTGTTTTCACCGTGTTTCAGGTGAGGCGCCACCTTCGGGGAGCGCATCAGGAGCGCAGCGTGGTGCGGGTGCCCAGAGGTAGTGCCAGAGGTCAGAGCCGGGGTATGCCCCGTGTAGCTGTACTTTTCTTTCTTGTCACTGTACTAGTCGTGGACTACTGTTGCTGTTGTTGTCATTTTTATTGTGGACCATGTAAAATGTTAATTTATTTCCTGCTTAATATTATAACTGTTTAATTTCTGCAATTATCTGTGATGCTTATGTAGTTTCCACACCATCCTTTTAACCCTTCCGAGTCTTCGGACTCGTGGGTGGCGGTACGAGTCTCGGGTTATCGGGCCTTCCCGGTAATCGGATTCTCGGGTCGTTACAATTCCTTTCTCTTGTTGGGACTATTCTGGACTCTGACCGTTCTGGGGAAAAACTTGGTGGAAGATCCTTCCACTTCGGAGCACCATGGCTTGTTGCTTTGGTTGCACCTCGACGGGGTTAGGTATGGGTTTTATCAGAGGTTTAAGTGGGGGAGGGATGGTTGGCGAAGCGGAGGTGATGACGGGTGTAGGGATCCTGATGAGGGGTTTGATTGGGAGATATGGAGGCGGAGTGGATGGTACCTGGGATGGATGGTGGATGATGAGAGGTTTCGAGGGTAGGGGTGAAGGAGTGGCAGAGGTGGATGGGGCCTCGGATGGGTGAGGTAAAATTAGGGGTTTTTAGGGTGTAGGTAGAGGTGTGGTGGAGGGCTGGAGCGGGAGGGAACTAGCGGCGGGGGAGCGGATAAGAGGGCGTGATGACTGTGGGACAAAAAGAGGTGCACTCAGGGGGTTGTGACGTGGTTCGAGCAGAAAGAGGTGCCGACCGGATGAGGCGAGGGTGTTGGCTAGGAACGTGATGGGCAACAAGAATGGGGGTGCCCTCCGCGTGCCAACCTTGCCCTCTTCTGATTTCTGGGAAGGAAGAGATGGGGTTGACTTGCTGATTGGGTCGTTGGTGCTCCGGAAGTGGGTTTTGAACAATGCCCATGTTCGGTTGTTACTGTGGGACCTGCTGAGGTTGTTGTTGTTGTTGTTGTTGTTGTTGTTGTTGTTGTTGTAATTGCGGTCTGGGGGGAGGTCTCCTTGCCTTCAAAGTGGCGACAACTCTCCTCATTTCATCCCAATCAATTAAGTGTCCATCATTCATATCATAAATGTAGTCCTTAAAATCAAAGCAGTTCTCCACTGTATGGCCCGGCTGCCTATGGTAAACACAATATCTGGGCGTGTCAACATTCAGTGGCCATATGTGTCTTTCTTTTCGCAAAACGAGTGAATTAACAACCATGAGAGCATTAAAGATGTCCGGTAGTGATTTCGGCAATGGTGGGTAGTGAGCTCTCTTCGGGCCAATCGGCATTCTCTGTTGTTGTGGGGGGCCGTAGTTCCCCGGGGGTGGAACATGATGGTACTGAGCAGGTGGCTGTTGTTGTTGTTGGGGACGGAAGGGTCGTGCCACATTGTTCTGATAGAAGTTGTTTTGTAGGGGAGGACGATAGGGTTGCTGACCCTGTTGGTTCTGATGGAAGGGGAGTGGTAGGGCTTATGGAGGCCTGGGGTCGGCCTGCTGGTTGGGATTGCCAACCGCACTCACCTGCTCATTTGTCACTACCCCTTCTGTCACCCCACCTTAGACACCAGTGCCCGGCTTCCTAAACACCCTTGGCTTTGGTGGCTCGAACATATGCATGAGAGGGGAATCTTTCAGTTGTGTCTGGACATATTGAGCCCTCTCGTACAGTTCCTCCATGGTGTTAAGCTTGTTCATTGCCAGGATATGCCTAAATTGGGGGGTAGCATTTGATATAATCATCTTCACCTGCTCTGGCTCTGAGATGGTATCCTTTATCCTCTCTGCCAGGGACCTCCATCTATCGGCATACTGGATGAAATCTTCGTCCGACTTCATTTTTTCGGCGACCAGGTCGGTGATAGAAAGAGACGGGCCAACCCGGTCCCGGTACCTATGTAGGAACTTCCTCTGAACCACGTCGAAGTCCTCAGCCTCACTTGGCTCTAGGGCGTAGAACCATTCCAGCGCAGGGCCATCTAATGATCTCCTAAAGAGGTATGCCAGGGATCTTTTGTCATTCTGCCAGAACGAGGACTCATACATGAAGTCCTTCAAATGGGTAAAGGGGTTGCCAGTGCCATTGTACCTACGGTACGTGGGCATCTCAGAAGGGGGAAGGCGAAACATTGGTAGGATAGGCAGAGAAACTTCAGGGGTGGATTTTACATCCACCATTTTCTGTAAGTTTCGGAATTGCTCATCCATCTTGTTCAGCTTGTTTAAGAGGGACTGGGTGAGCGGGTCAATTGGTGAAGGTGGCACTTGCCACGGAGAAGCGGTAGGCCTCCCGGAGGCCTGAGAAGGAAACCTAGGACAGGAAGGGTATTGGGGTCTACCAGTGGATAGGCTCGATTGGATTGGTGTTTAAAGGGCGGCTGGCGCCGGAGATTGGGAGGGGAATTGGAAGGAGGGAGGCTGTTGATTTGCCTGCCCGAAAAGTGAGGGGGAGGGAATGGCCTGTACAGACTCTTGGACAGGAGTAGCAGTCGGATTCGGCTCCGTGGGAGAGGGGGAAATCGATTTCCCTTTCAGAATGGCCTGGAAGGCCTGGAGTTGCTCAGGGTTGAGCTGGGTGTTGGCGAGGACACCTAATAGAGAGGAGATGTCCTGAGGGGAAGATGTATCCCCGGCAACATTCGGCACCTCATGTGAGGGCTCGTGGGATGGACCGGCGTCCATGGCGTAGACATGGGGCTCACCTTGGTAGCCCTGGTCCGGGCTGTATTCTATGTAAGAGCCATGACCTGGGTCATGCATTTGGGGCTCATAGCCGAAGGCGTCAGCCTCGAAAGCATCGTAATTATACTCGGCCATCCTTAACACTTTTCCAGAACGTAATAACATACACCAGCATACAAGTAGCAGAGATTAACACACAAGTGGATGCTTTACGTCCCTTTTTTTTGTTTTGGTTTGTTTTCTTTTTTTCCCTTTTTTTTTCCTTTTCTCTTTTCACAAACGAGGAGTTCACGCAAAAGACAGGACTCTAGTTAGAATTTTGGCCATCGCCGTGTCAGCTAAGGTCGCTCGCCTCACCACGAATGGGTAACTAAACTCCGGGGAACTTCAGTGGTACAACCTGCCCAGTGAACGAAGAGGGAATCTTTCGCTGTCAGGGACTTACGGATGTCCCGATGAAGGTGATCCTTGTCCGTCGAGAGGAATTCCCGAACGGAGAGTCCTTCCTTCACCGAGAAAGGGTGATCCTTAGAAAAGAAAAGGGGGAAAATGCATGTAATGCAGTGCAGTATAACTGAGATATGTGAAACACAAATAAAGCAAGGAGAACAGGGATTATGCATGACAAAATAGAACTAAACAACTTTAACGAGAATAGAACTTCGGACATGATAGAACTAAACAGATTCAGGATCAGAACTTATTGCAGGACAGGACAGAACTAAACAATCTCACAAGACCAGAACTTATGCAGGATGGGACAAAACTTAAACAATTTTTACAAGAACAGAGTTTATGTGGGATAGATTAGAACTAGACAATTTATCACAGGATAAAACTTATGCAGGATAGAATAGAACTAAACAATTTATCACAAGATAGAACTTATGCAAAACAAAATAGACATAAATAATTTCCACAAGATAGAACTTATGCAGGACAGAGCATAACTAAACAATTTTCACAAGATCGAAACCTATGCAGGAAATGGAACTAAACAAATTTTCACAAGAATAGAATTTAAGTAGGGTGGAATAGAACTAAACGAATTTTCACAAGGTAAAGGAAAATAGGAAATGTACCTGATAGAGCACCATTGAGATTTCTTTTTCGTTCTTTTCTATCTTCTCCCCTTTTTTTTCTCAATTTGGGGATGCCATATGGGAAGTGCCTTTGGGAGAACACGTCCACTTGTCAGGACGTGTCCGCACAACAGCTGACAGTTGCTGAGGGCGATGACGTGGAGTACGCACCTGGGGCTCCAGGCACGCCCTCGAGCTGAAGCCCGTTTTTCGGGAAACAACGGAAAGAAAGGGAATAACGTGAATCTCTCGAGAAATCAAGGGAATGAGGGGGAAGTGCACGAGGTGCACAAGAGATAAACGCAAAGCAAGGTACTGCTTGGAGCACGACTGTAGCGCACGCGGGTGCAATAGGGAGGGGCACACGCGGGTGCCAATGGGAAACTGTAGCGCACGTGGGCGCAATAGGGAAGGGCACACGCGGGTGCCAAATCACACGGGTAACCGAACGGAAAGCAAAAGAGATCCTACCGTGATCGCCAGAGATGTGGACGGACGTCACAGGGTTTAGGAGAGGGGAGGGAAACACGTTACGCTGGGAAAACGCGGGAAAGGGACTCCCGGGGAGGGTTGTCTCTACCGGGTTTAGAGGCGGAAAATATACGGAATGAGAAAACCCACAGAATGGAAATGTACAACGAAATGAATTGACATACGGAAATTACAGAATGGAAACCACCGCGAGGAATTACTTCCGTCCACGGGATTTAAACAGAAATTAAAAGAACAAAGTTGCGGAATGAAAAGGCTCCGCGAGGAATTACTTCCGTCGCAGGGACCTCCGCGAGGAATTACTTCCGTCACGGGGTTTTGACAGGAATTGAAGGAATTAAAATTACAGAATGAAAAGGCTCCGCGAGGAATTACTTCCGTCACGGGTACCTTCGCGAGGAATTACTTCCGTCGCAGGGTTTAGACAGAAATTAAAGAAATAAAATGACAGAATGAAAAGGCTTCGCGAGGAATTACTTCCGTCACGGGAACCTTCGCGAGGAATTACTTCCGTCGCAGGATTTAGACAAAAATTAAAGAAATAAAATGACAGAATGAAAAGGCTCCGCGAGGAATTACTTCCATCACGGGAACCTTCGCGAGGAATTATTTCCGTCGCAGGAACCTCCGCGAGGAATTACTTCCGTCCACGGGGTTTAAACAAAAGGAAAAAGTAACAGAAAAGAAAGGGGGAGGGGGATGTGATCACCAGGGGCTGAGAACCCCACGGGAAAGCTGTGATCGCGTTCGCCGCCATAGCGGGAGCAGTGCGGGTCCTCTCTTCCTCTTCTTTCGGTCGGCCGACGAAGAGGGCCTTCCTTGGTTATCCCGATTTTGTTATTCCTTCTTTTGGTTTGTTTTAGTTTTTCGTTGTTGTTTTTAGTTTTCATTTTTGTTGCCTTTATTATTTTTTGTTCTTTTATGTCTTTTAAAGGGACAGGAGAAAATGATGAGAGGAATCGAGATATAAGAAAATAAAGAGAGATAGTGGGGTATAAAGTAGAATAATACAGATATTAAAGATTGCTAAGAAAACACATCGAGTGAAAGATTCTTTTTGTTTGTTATTTAGAAAGGAAATAGAGAGGGAGAGGGACAAAAGCCCAATAACAACTAATGAAAATAGGGGAGCGGAGAAGATGGAAACGAGGAAGGTGACGGTCGAGTACCTCAGAATAGGGGGCAACGATTGCTTTTCATCTCTGGGCTGGGGGATTCCGTAGGCTCCTCCTCCTCCTCCTTTGGATTACCCTTGCAAAAGATCAGACAAGGAAAGAGCAACGAAGTAAGAACAAAGGTAGTGTAGCATCAATCCCATATGCTAAGCAACGATGAAATCGTAAACGATGACGCACCTGGTTGGTGCTGGTTTTGAAACCCCTTTTGGACCAAAGGGGATGGATGAAATGACAATGGGACAAATGCAAAGACATTCACAAGCCAGCCCTTCTCGAGGAGAGAGGTGTGGCACAGATTATGTATGATGCATGCAAATGACTAACAGACTGAATGAAAGTAAAAAAAAGGGTGAGGAGAGCTTATTAGGAGGGGCCGGTGACGGGCTTCCTCAGCAGGATGAGGACGGAACGAACGCGCGGTGCTGCAGAGCGACTTTCCTCGTGCACTCGAACGCCCAGGGACCCGACAGGATCTTCCTTCATTCCACGAACTCCGGGCGTCGGTGCCGCCGTGAGAGACCCTTTTCTATTTTTCTTTTTCTTTTTTTTTGTTTGCTTTTGGGGGAAGGCCTCTTGAGAGGGGGATAATAGAAGAGAAGGATATATATATATATATATATAAAACTAGGGAGAGATGGATGAGAGTTCAATAATAAAAATAAAAGTGTACATATATATACAGATTAAAACCCAAGTAAGTGGATGTGGGGTAGAGGGGGGAGAGATAGAGAAGAGAAAGAGGGTGAAAGAGAGAGGGCGTGAGTGGGAGAGAGAGAGAGGGGAGAGGAGAGATCTATTAATAGTATATATATATATATATATATATATATATATATATATATATATGATGCCAGAAGAGAGAGAGAGAGAGAGATAGAGAGAGAGTAGAGAGAGGGGGGAAGAGAGAGAATGCGAGAGAGAGACAGAGAGATGCGAGAGAGAAGGAGAGAGACAGCAGAGAGAGGGGGAGAGAGACAGTAGAGAACGCGAGAGAGAGAGGCGGCAGAGAGAGGGAGAGAGAGAGAGAGAGAGAGAGAGAGAGAGAGAGAGAGGGAAGGGAAGGGAGAGAATGCGAGAGAGGGGGAAAGAGAGGGTGAGAGGGGAGAGAGAATGCGAGAGAGGGGGGAGAGAGACAAGAGAGGACGGTGGCGGGGGCGTCGTGGGGAGACGACGACGGCAGCGGCGGCGGTGGCGGCGACCGGCGGCGGGTGTCCGGCGGCGGCGGGCTCGCTGGCATGCAAAGGGGGACGGCAGCGGCGGTGGGCTCGCTGGCATGCAAAGGAGGACGGCAACGGAGGTGGGCTCACTGGCGTGCGAACGAGGACGGCAGCGGCGGTGCTGCAGTGGGCGTGGACGACGGTCGCGGTGTTGGAGGCAGTGGTTGACGTGGCGACGAAGGGCGGCCGGTGCGGCGTGCGGCGAGGCGGTTGGGGTTGCACCGGCGGTGAGGTGTCGCTCGCGGCGGCGTGGGTAGTAGAGAGAGGGAGGGGTGCGAGTGGGAGGTGGAGGTGGCTGTGGGTGGTGGGTTAGCCAGAAGAATGGAGGGGGAGAGATGGCAGCGATGGGGAGACGGGAAGGAGGCTCATGGCGAGGTGGGGGGTGCGGCTGGGAGAATGGATGGATCGGGAGTGGGGTTCTGCTGTGGGGTTGGAGAGAAGGAGAGGTGGTGCGGTGGTTGGGTGGCTGCAGAGGAGAGAAAGAGAAAGAGGGAGGGGAGACGGTGGAGGTGAGGGTGGTGGCCGGAGGTGGCAGCGGCGGTTGACGGTGGTCGGAGGGAGGCGGCGTGGTAGCCGGAGGGGAGCTGCCGGCGTGGTCTACGGTGTGTTGGTTGGGAGGAAAAGAGAAATGGGAGATGGGGAGTTGGGTCGTGGGAGAGTGAGAGTGGAGGGGTTCTGATGTGGGGTTCGGCAGTGAGGCGAATGAGAGGGAGTGTTGGCTGTGTGTAGGGGTTGGTTTTGGGAGAGAATGAATGGGAGAGATGAGGGGGCTACATGAGTGTGGTTGGGAGAGATGAGAAGAGAGTGGGTCTGTTCCAATCGAATGGCCTGGGGGGTGTGTATGAAAAAAATGAAAATCAGTCCATCTTACGTAAGTGGTGGTGGGTGTATTGAATGGGGGAGACAAGATCCGAGAAATGAGGAGGGATTTAAGGAGAGGAGTTAATAAAAATAAAAGAAAAATATTTATTTTATTTTATTTTTATTTAGAGGTGGGCCCAAGCCATTTATATTTATCAATATTTGCATATATGTTTATTTATACAAAATAAATGATGGGCTACCTATTTAGTGTTATTATATATTTTATCCTTTTTATTTTTGTTTGTATATATATGTATATATATATATATATAGTATATATATATATATACATATATATATATATATATATATATATATATATATATATATATATATATATATATAGAATGGGCCAAGCCCATTAGAATTGTTTTTCTTGGTTTAATGCAAATTTTGAACAAGAATGGGCCAAGCCCATTAAAATTTCTCTTTCATGTATATGTGTATATATAGGGGAGAATGGGCCAAGCCCATGAGGGTTGATTTGTTTAATGAAGAAAAGGTCTTTGAACAAGAATGGGCCAAGCCCATGAGGGTTGATTTCCTTTTGAAAAAGAAAATTTTGTGAACAAGAGTGGGCCAAGCCTATCAAAATCTTTATTTGTCCCCCCCTTTCTTTTTAACATTAAGAGATGGGCCAAGTCCATTGACATTTTTATCTTCTTGTGTAGGAGAGGAATGGCCACAAGCCCATTAGCGAGGGTTTCGTTCATTTTGACAAACAACACTTGACTTTCCGCGAGATCGAATACAAAATTGAAAATCATTCAAATGGTTTAACTGTGCGAGCCGCTTTGGGGCGTCTTAGCGTAATACGGGGTTTGCTCAGCGTAATGCTTAAAATGCCATGTCTACACTGAGCTCTCAGAAATACCTGCATCCGATTTTTCCAGTAGGCATAGTTAGTGCCATCAAAGAAGGGTGGCCTATTCACTGGATACCCTTCAGGCATGAGCCCCTTATTTTTCATTCCACTAAATCTCTCTGGGTTGTGAGACCCTTGACAAGAGAGCCGAGCTCTGATACCATGTGTTGGATTAGGTGGAAGGTCAAACTAGAGGGGAGGGGTGAATAGATTGACCCTTTAAAAATTAATGCAAGATCACACTTGCTTTAGAAAGCAGAATGCTAATTAGAAGTTCAGTAAACAGACAGTATGAAGATCGAGCCTAATCAAACATCTAACGATAGGTGGATAAAATGAGAAAGCAAACCACAAGAGGAACATAGATTTTTATGGTGGTTCGGTCTCCCTGTGGAGGCCTACGTCCACCCCTCACTAAACCAGTGAGGATCCCTGCTGAGCTTTACAGCTTAGCTACACCGAGGAACTACCTCCTCAAACAATGCTGAGCAGTACAGCTTGGCTTAACCAGAGGAACAAATCCTCTAAACCGCTGACAAACAGCTTGCAAGCAACACGCCCAATCGCCCTTGATCCAAGCACAATCTGTTGGATCAAGCCCCTCCCTCTACTCAAACCAGTACGAGGGAGACACAATGTAACAGTGTTATAATTGAAAAACAGAAGCAATAAACGAAATCACTCAAAGATGGAGGGACATCTCCAGATCTGTGATGCTGCTGGATCTCAAGCTCGAACTCAGATGCTGGAGGAAGATGTTTCAACGATCAGCTGGCCTTCCCGTTCTGAAGGGTAGATGGACTCGCATTGATCCACTGCCTCTGGATCTCTTCTAATCGTCAGTGTATGCAGCAAGGTACCAACAGGAAGACGATGAACTCCACGATTCTTCTCAAGGGCTTCACTCTCTCTCTCGTTCGACTACACTCTCCAAAAACCTTCTTCAATGTTTTTCGTTATCGCGCTCACTTCCAGATCCATGTAATATAAACGTCTAATGGGCCCCAACCAGATTTTCTGGTTAGCCCAATGATTGCTCTGCATAGAGCCTTCTGGAATCGTGAGGGAAAACCATATCACAAGCACTTTTGGCTGATGTGGCCTTTGACGTCACTTACGATTGGGGTCAACCCAACTAATCTCGTAAGTAGTTCAGATGGCGTCAACCCATTGAGTTCACGAGGTTGACGTAGCCTTGAAATCCCTCACATGGCTTTGAATGTAATGCTGGATGCGTTGACGCATGGGGTCACTGCGTCAACCCACTGAACTGACCCAGAGCCAATTTCATATTCAGAGTGAATTGCTGCGTCGACGTTATCATGCTGTAGCGTTGACGCACTGGGTTATTCCAGTGAACCATAACTCTGCCTTTTTAACTGCTGCGTCGACGCTGCTCTACTGTGGCGTTGACGCAGTGAAGTAGATCTATGAGTGCCTCTGCTTCTTAAGCTGATGCGTCGACGCTGCAATAGTGTGGCATTGACGCACTGAGATTATATCAGTGACTTATGATTTTGCCTCTTCAACTGATGCGTGGACGCCTTGAACTCCCAGCGTCGACCCTGTTCCTTTCTTGCATCAAAGATGAACCAAATGGAAGCGTTACTGAATCAAGATTTAATTCAACATTTAGAGTTGAATTCAACATTCACATCTCATGGTTGTCATCATCAAAACCAGGGGCACAACATTATGTTCTATAGACTTAATCTCCCTCTCAAGAATTCTATCAGTAACTTCGGTTGGCCCAGGTCAGACCCGCAGGAGGGGTAGGAGAGGTACCACCCAAGGGAGAAGTACTAGTAGGGCCAGCAGCACTGAAGGAACCAGCCGGGGGAGAGGTAAGTTAGCACACATTAATGCTCAAATATGAAAATTTAGGGTCATGAAGTAGACTGATTTTATTACAAGTATAACTCATGTAGGTCGCACAATTCCAATGGAGGCAAGGGGCTCCACAAGCACCAACGGTGGAGACATTCGTGTGCACACGGTGATAAATATGGACAGTCAAGCATCCATTAACTTTGACACACAGTCATCCATGTTCAACTTCCAACAACCTCCGCCAAATTTTGAGTTTAAAATCTGAATTTAAAATTGTAGGTAAAGATTATGTTATTTCTAATAGTTAACACTCCCTCTTTGTCACATGTACATGACATTGACTGTTGTGAAGAATGTTGCTGCTGACTGGGTGGGGAATGTTGCTGACTGGGTGGGGAATGCTATTGTGAAGAATGCTGTTGAAGATGTTGCCCACGATGTTTTATGTGTTGTTGTCCACAATTGTTCTTCGTGTAAAACTAAAGAATGGTTAAACTGTAAATTCATGAATATGGATTTTGTTGGTGATTTGAATGAGACCTAGAGCATAATTTATGTGTTGTTGTCCACAATTGTTCTTCATATATCTTGTTCAGTCACTACATGTATGTGTTGTGCCCACATACACAACTAAAATTTTCTAGTTCAGTCACTGCATGTGGCCTGGATTTATTTGATGCCAAATGCAAAAGAGTGAATGTAGGAAACACAGGAAATGAATACCATCATTTATATCACACGAATTGTTATGTGGGCATATCACTCGTATACCACTCATATATATGATACATCATGCTTCCAAAAGAGTTGTTAGATATACCCAGTCTTTTACGACGAAAGCCCATGTGATGAAAATGTGTGGCACTAGCAAGAAAAATGGAGTCTGCAAAAAGAATAAGCATGATTAGCCCAAGTGTTGTTCTCATCGAATGGAGTTCGCAGCAACATATACCCCAAGGAAAATTAGTGAAAAAAGACATGAAAGCCCATGCAAAAGACACTTAAAACCACACCCAACAATGTGTAGAAACCCTAGGGATGATGTGGTAAAAAGCCATGGCAAAAGGCCCAAGAAATGGGCAGTTTGAAAATAGATCCGGAAACGGTATTCGGATGCACCAGAAGAAGTGTCGACTCAAGGAGTGGACACTTTCTTCAGCCCATTCTGTCCGATATATCAAAAACCTGACCCAGGCAAAAATGTCGACTCTTAGAGTCGACACTTTTAGCCGAGTAATCTGTCAACTGCAAAAACAAAGCCCAGACGCTCAAGAGTCGACTCTTAGAGTGACTCTTGCTGTCTGCTGCACTCAGGCAGCAAGCAGAGCCAAGAGTGTCGACTCTAAGAGTCGACACTTACATGAACCAAATTGAAAAATGCCTAATGCAGCCAATTAAAGCCCAATGCCATGAAATATGCAATAACCCTAGAGTGTTAGCATGATTTTACCAAGAAAATAACATGCATTAAAGAGACTTAAAACCATCATTCAATGCATATGAAGAATTGGTCAGTGCACATGAAGAAGTCATCAACTGCACAGGTCGATGGATATGAGGAACTACGAAGGACCAAGGTCGATGCATATGATGAAAGTATAAAATGAAGGTCGATGCATATGAAGACACATGTAGATGCATATTATGAATCAAGGTCGATGCATACGAAGACACAAGTCTAAGCATATAAAGAACTAAGGTCGATGCACATGAACAAATTATTAAAGGAAGGCCGGTGCATGTTCAACATAGGTCGATGCATATGAACAAAAATATATAGTGGAGCAAAATCATGCACACATTCTTGCTGCTTTGATGCATTTTTTGATTCCCAATAAGTAATGAGCTGGTACACGAAATGATTTTTACATAATCCTCTCATCCAAAAACCACAGAAAAGGGAGGAAACAAAAAGACCAGACACAAATCACACTCTTCCTAGAACTTCTTATCCATTAAAGTTATGATACACTCATTTTAAGGCTTCTATTTTTTCCGTTCGGGAAGCACTCATCTTAAAGCTTCTACAGTTTTCTTTTCTCTATCTTCTTAAGGAAATTTAGGAGCATACATGAACACTTAGAGCAGCGTATAAGGCTACCGATGATAAGTGATATTACATTCCACTAATGCCGATTACATGTCCAATATAGGACTCATATTACATGCATATCTCTTAAACCATATTCACTTGAATAGGCAAATGACAAAGAGTACAAATATGACAAAATATAATAGTAATTTTAAGTTTCTCAATTGTAACTCTATCCTCTCTAATTTCTTTGTCATGCATTCTTCCATCGCCTTCAGTTGATATTTGACATCCACAACATTGTAGGTAGTATCATCAACCCACTCAAAGGAACCGCAATCCCCGTCAGTATTTGCATACTGACAACAATAGAAGCGCTTGCCTTTCGGCCTCTCACGATTTGAGACGTAAACCTGACAATTACCCCTTCTACAATTGCATTCCATCGGCGGCACACGAGATGAGACGACAGCACCTCGCGACAACTGCATTCCACTAGCATTTGATGACTGTATATGACATGAACAAATTATCAATCACCTGTCGTGCATGAATATTCTAGCCATCGAAAAATCATACCGTTTCATACATGGGGAGAATAACAGGCGCCAATGATCTCGTGTTGGGCGTGATGGCAAGTGAGATGGCTAACTTTGGGTGCAACAGGGAAGGGAGATGCCAGTGTTCTACGCTGGTCGTCCTACGTGACGATTTGTGATGGAGCTCTGCGGGTGGGGGCGGTGCGTCGCGATCGTCGGAGGAGAGGGACGAGAGGAGTCGCACGCAGCTCCGTGAGAGGGCGACCGGCAGAGGGCCGGTGGTGGGGCGTCTGTAGGTGGGAGCAATGCGTCGCGATCGTCGAAGGAGAGGAGTCGCGCTACAGATGCGACGACGGAGGAGAGGAGCCGCGCGCAGCTCCGTGAGAAGGCAGACGGCGGTGGGGCGTCTACGGGTGGGGGCGGTCCGCAAAAAATCCCGGCGGTGGGGCGTCTACGGGGGAGGGCGGTGGGGTGTAACTATTGAAGAATTGGTGATTTTATAGGGAGAGGGTGAAAACGAGGGTAGTTTAAGAATTTCACATTTTTTTAGACGGGATGATGGAATATTTCATTGAATATCCATTTTTTTAATGTCGATGAATTAAATGGACCATTCTACCAGAGTTATATATTTTCAAAGATTTTTTAAATAATAATGAAGTTTGAGAGATTAAAAAATAAGTCGTCATATTTGTAAAGACTAATACGTAAAAATCTCGTGAAAAAAAGAGTGGAGAGAGGACAAATTTGGTTGTGCTGTTGGGAAAGTTAGTCACGAGTTGGGAAAGCTAGTCACGGTTTATTTCTGTTCTTGGTTGGCGAAGAGAAAAGGTCTTGTCGTACTCGATCATCGCGTGTCTGCTTCAAAAAAAGGTCCGGTATCTTTTAATGTCTTCCACCTATCCCGGTTCACATCTCCGGCACTCGGCAAACATCGTTTTTTTTCTTGTTTCTAAGTGACACAAGAAGGAGCGGCTCCACCCCTTCCAAACAGAAGTATCAGTTATTCTTAGCTTTTGGGAATTTGGTGGGAATGCCAAGAAAGAGAATGAACAATTCTCTACAATGGGAAATTGCTTAACATCACTCTTAAAATTTTGAGAGAATGTAATGGGTAACAATATATATATAGTGTAAAGGTTTATGAATAGATTTAAAAGATCTCATATTAGAAATTATAAAGATGAGTATGTATTTATAAATAAGATTCAAGTCTTTGCATTTAAAAATTTTTTTATCAATAAAAAAGATAAAACTCTAGCCGTGTCCGAACATAACAGATACAATATCTTCGTGTATATATATATATATATATATATATATATCATCTTAACTCTTAAGGACAAATATATCTTGTTTATATAATCTCTCTTTGGTAATCGGATGGCTTATGCCAGATTGGCTATGTCAAGATTACTTGCACTAGGATAAGTTACCTTTTGCTTTTATTATCGTAACTTTTATTCAATCCAGAATAAGAAAAATAAATTAAGTAAGATAGGAAAAAATAGAATAAATAAAAATAGTAAAAATCAATCCCTGATTAGGATGAACAATTCAAACTTTTTCGGATGAATTATATAAATATTCCTTTTTTTCATCTACCATGCCACCAAAGTAAATAATTTGAGTTACTTCGGTGGAACAACCCAATCTGTTGGGCCTTCTTTGGTTATCAGAAGGGTGTCTTTGTTAACCGGATGCGATTAGCATGCTCCACCCCGGGAGGTCGAGCGCGTTAACCGAACCCATTTAACGTGACTAGGTGTGAGGAGAGAGTGAGATCCACCGCTCTCTCTCTCATCTGTCAGGTTATCTTACTCAGATGTCAAACAGACCCTAAAGATCGTTGTGGACCGACTGGATTGTACATGGATTTTGGAATGGACAAACACCGCTCGACCTAGATTTGGGAAGAACGTAGTGTTTTTTTTCTTATAAAATTGAGTTAAATGAGTTATTTATGAAAATCAAAATAAATTGAAGCAAACCATCGATTTGATTTAGTTCTGTTAACGCTTGTGTAAAAGAATTAAAGGATGGAAAGAACTTGTGATAACATATGCCACGACAATAAATCCGTGTCATCCAATCAAACCTTTTCACTCCAGCATTCTTTTTCACGAGTAAATCATGGTTTTTTGAAAGGATCTTTGAATCTTTATAAATTCAAAGTCACATCACTATTTACCACACTTTTTAGAGAAAAATATATTTTTAGGATGAATTCATATATTTTAGAATTCCATTATATTTAAAACTTCTATATATCAGAAACCAACACTCCTTTCACTATCCCTTCTCAAACTTTTATGTTTTTTTTATAATTTGAGTTTTCTGAAGTAATTTTTTCGTTGATGATAACATTGGTAACATTGATAACATATAAGGGTTAATATTATATATATCATCCTTACATGTAAAATATCAAAAATGTCACTATTATAAACACAATATCATATATATCATCCTTAGAAAACTATGGTATCAAAACCTTTTGGTTAGTGACTAATTTCTGCATCTCAAATATGTTGGGAATGTTCCTTAATAAAAGAGATACAATGTAATGGTTGACCGATGAGGGAAGATAATATGTCTAAAATATCCCTCACATCCATATTTCTTAGTTATAAAAAATAATATAATCTTTTTCTTTTTTTTTCCGCTGGTGCTCTTCCGATCTCTAGCCCACAGACCCAACTTACTAATGACTCTCCTCATTTTGAGATGACGATAATGGTAGCCCTCTAATTAGTTAATAGGTAAATGAAATTTTGTAAAAAATTATTCTTACAAATGTATTAGTAGACATTTCACCGTGTAAATTTAAATTATGTAAAAACATCATATTTATCTATAATTATATCACTTTTTATGAAAAATTTATTAAAAAATTACATTTAAATAGTATTTATACATTATTTGAATTAACACAGTGATACGTCTACTAATATATTTTTAGAAATATTTTTTTTTACAAATTCACATCTAACAATAATTTTTATATAAAAATATCTCTTTTTTATATTATGCATGTAAGGGTGATATATGTACCAAATTAACTATATGGATAAGGTATAGAATAATTGGACCTAATATATCTATCTATCTATCTCCCAGTCTCCCTCTCTATATATAATCAATTTATTTTTTGATTTGATTTAATGTTTGTAATTCTTGAATTAAAATTAAACCAAAAATCGTTCCAAACTTTGTAGCCTTTCACAATTTGAGCAAAATAATTCAAAAATCATATCCAAGGAGGGTATGTTTGTACGTACTCAAAATTATACAGTGAGATTATATTAGTTGACAAACATGTGAGAGTGACATTTCCTCATTTATAATCCGTACACATGGTTGGGGGACTAGTTTTATAATCATCCCAAAAAAGGATGATTTTTTTAAAAAGTTAATAAAGGTAAAAAAGATAAAAAATTATCTTAATCCGATCTTCGTTAAAAAATATTTTTTTATAGAAAAATCATGACTCCACCGAACATTCCCATTAAAATTTTTGTAACTCCGGAGACCACAATTCTTCCCTGTTACTTCCTTGCTACATCTACGTTGGGCCCCACAGCCCCTCCGCCATGGTCAGCCATCAAACGTTAAAACACAGAGATCCCCACTCTCAAGGGCAGCGGACCCAATCCAGACCCCGCCCCTCCAGACGACACCACCAGGCGCCACCACGCCAGCCCCGCCAATAAAAACGGGTTGCGGTAGCGGATGATGTGTCCTCCGTCTGACCGACATCCCCCCGGCTTCCCAGCGTCCGGAGACCAAACACGCCCTCCCACGAACAAAAAGGGCTGGGGGGGGCAGATCCACGCGCCCCGCGATGCTCGCCCATCTCCACCTCCTCCCTTCCTCCCCTCGCCTCTGCCGCGCTGCCCTCCTCTCCGCCCTTCCCCTCGCCTCCTCCCCGATCCGGCGTCCCACCTCCGGGAGGACCCCCGCGGCGCCCGGCAGGGGCGGACTCGCATGCCGGCTCGCGAGGGGATCCGCCGGGTTCGCGGAGTCCCCGTCTAAGGAGCGGGATCGGGCCATGGAACCTGTGGATGCGCCTGCGGAGGGCGGCAGGGAGTCGGGGAACTCTAAGGAGAGGGGGCGGCTGACGCTCGAGGAGCTTAACTGGGACCACTCGTTCGTGAGGGAGTTGCCAGGGGATCACAGGTCTGATACCATCCCCCGAGAGGTGAGCTCTGTGATTTTTTTTTGTTTTGTGTGTTTTTACTTTACATCTGACTTCTCGTTTGTGATTTTGTTAGCATGTTATTAGCATCCACGGCGCTTCTGTTGTCGTAATTTTGTATCGGCAGTCAAGTCTGTTGTGTTGGATGGTGGTGCGTTAATTTTTCTTGCGATGGTTTATGTGGATTCTTGCTGGCTTTCGTCTAGAGGAAGACAGACACTTGTTGGGCGGAAATGGTGGGAGGAGAGAAAAAAGGTTGTTTCAGTCGGACAAAACAAAGATCAGTTACAAAAGTTTGTGGACGACGATTGTTTGGTGTGATGTGATCACTTGGATCTACGCCGTACTCGTACCGCTACTTCGAGCTGCTGTTTAGAGTGGGATTGGACGAAAAGGTGCGAGCGAAAGGCTGGATATCCAGGGTTTAAGTGCTAAGATATATTCCACAGTTGTCTTCAGATCTTTAGAGTGAAAAGTGTCATGTGAAGTTATAAAAACCATACAGTTACTTCGGGGAATCTTAGGTTATATTGTTTGTCCTAGTTCGAGGGGAGCATATAGAAATGCAAGTGGATGAAATTTTTTGTTCCTCAAGTCCTATTAAGTAATCCTGACAACTAGTGAGAAAGAGATTCTCAGAACGACTATGTTCTCTGTTCATTGTTTTGTTCTTGCCTGCTTCTAAGACATTAACTAAGAAAGTTCAGGGGATTTGAATGTTTGCCGGCCATTTAGAAATGTGTGACTTTAGCATCCGGCAGCCTCTTATATAAAATATTTACACGTCATTTCCAACCTGCTTTGTGGCATTAAAATGAAGGATGTATTCCAAATGACAGAACGAGGAGTTGCTATCACAATTTCCATTTTGTTAGCTCGAGAAATTTACTGGGAGCTAATGTGAACAGAATCAGTCTTTTTGAACTAGCATGGAGCACAATAACCATAAGGAAACGAAGTCCTGTTGTTAGCTGCTTGAATTGAGGGACTGGTACGTGGAAGATTCCTAATGTCTTTCCCATTTCAGTGCTTAGAGTTAAGGATAAAAGATTATAACTTATGGATACTCCTGCTGGACCCCTTTACACAATGGAAACCACCTATGCTGGTCCCTTAGTTGCACAGAGTAGGAGAGGCAGTGGTAATTTCTGACATGTATAATGTGGAGAGGATCCCATGGGCTGCAATGGTCTTCTTGTTTCATCTTTTCAACACCTTGCAGGGTGGAGGTGCAAGAATTTTCCTCATGTCATTCCCTCGACCCATCATTCTTAACTTTTTTTTTCTCCTTTCTGCTTCCTTTTCTAGTTTTGCTCCCTCTTGTCTTGTGTCTTTTTATGGGGATTACCTCCCCCACCACACACACCCACCCATTGGCCCACGCACATGGTCATCCTGGATTTCGACACATACATTGTAAGCCTACATTGAAAACAGATCTATAATACTCATTTGATAAATTTGTGATCTTTAATGCTCAATGTAAACATTCTTTAGATTATGGACACATTTTTTTCTATTTTCTGTTTCCTATGTGAGCCTCGAAATAGGGTCGGTCTCTGGCAATATTGCGATGTCTGGAATCAGCCCTGGATAAGCCAAATCAGGTCAGATTGTCTGGTAGAGGTTGGCCTAGGGCTGGCCAATTGCATGCCTCATCCTGATCCTTGGAACCTTGGTTTTTCCAATGCCAACATTTTATGTCAAACATGAAACTCCAATAGTTCATCAAGATCATGGATTTTGAAATCAATATGGATTAAGTGTGATGGATGTTGAGATGGGGGGGCACGACTTATTAGGTTAAACATGTGAGATGTTTAGTGTGACATTGCCTCCAGCTTGACCCAATCCATCTATTCAAGTTGTTGGGTATTTGGCTGGAGACCCTGTCTCGTGACTAAGGAAACAGCACAATCCTTATCTCAGAAGTCAGATGGCAGCCTATAGACACCCTATTCCCCATAAACCATGATTCAGGTGCTTTACATAAATTTTGCTGATGGATGTCAAAGTTCAACTGGAATTTCTAGGTTCATTGGTGATTCATTTAATGTTTCACTTTAATCTGGCAATGGTCATTACGCTTGATAGAAGTCATTCTTTCTTTCTTTCCTTTATTGTGAATCTTTGTCTATAGAAGTTGAGTAGATGTTGCATTCACACATGCATAAATACAAGTGAGACTGGGGGGCCTTCATGCAGCCCTGTCACATGCTAGACTGGGCTGTTTGATCTTCTGCCTATAGAGGGATACGTTAAAATTGTGGAACCATCTATTTTCTGTATATGTGTGTATGTATATTGAAGAAGAATTATTGTGCAATGGATAGATATTGCTACCCTCGGGCAAATTCTGATAAGTTTTTTTTGCATATACCCTCCTACAAAATTTGTGTACATGAGAGGGAAAGGGGCTATGCCTTGTATATAAAACACCCCACATATGATCTTTATATGTGCTGTTATCCCCTTATTGCCAGTCAACTGTGCTTAATTGGCTGTACCATCAGTTCCTTTTTCTTTTCAGATATACACAATTCTCTAGGGGATTTATGCAAGAATCCTTACCAATATTGTCCATGCTATGGTTTACATGGAAAATCTATAATTTGGCTTGCAGGTTTTACGTGCTTGCTACACGAAAGTGTCTCCTTCTGCTGACGTTGAGAAGCCTGAGCTTGTTGCTTGGTCAGACTCTGTTGCTGCGTTACTGGATTTGGATCCTAGAGAGTAAGTCATCCTATCAAGTGGTTAGAATTTTTTTGTTCTCATGTGAAATACTTTTCTTTATGCAGATCTTGCAAACAATTGAAAATGTCATCTTTTTTGGGGGAAAGTGGCTGATACCACATATGTATAAAATTAAAGCCTTTATCTGTTGCAGCAAGTGAAGTATAATTAATCTCTATTATGTAGCATTGGCATATTCTTTTTCAAAGAGTATCTGTACTAGGGTAATAGGTACATCAGTATTAAAACAGGTGGAGATTATCTGTCTTTTCAGCTTTCTGAAACTCATCCATGATTGTGACGCTTCGGACATGGTGCCTTGATATGAAGTCTCACTAGGAACAACTGTTTCGCAGTCAAGCAAAATGTCTGAATGACAATTGGACTTGGATCCAGTTACAAGTGGCGATATAAGCTGAATTTCAGGAGGAGAGGTTATATGTTCGCTGTTCCACTGGAAGGATTCTGTATGGTTATCTCTTCACAAATCTCTCCCTCTGTGGAAGGTTGACTCTACTGTTGACAGTGAGCTTGTCCATTATCTTTATAGAAGCTTTCGCCTTATCATCTCACCTTACTGGGAACTGGTTGATTCTGGTGTTTCTGACCAACACTTTGACTTAGCCAAGAATGGGGAAAAGGAAGGGTGAGGAAGCTGGAAGAGATAGGAAATAGATAAAAGAAACCTAAGGAGAGAGGCCTGAATTAAAATGAAGAAAAGCAAATTGGAAGAGAAAAAGAGAACCCTTCTGAACCCTTCGAGAAGCAGCAGCAGGAGTAGCAGACAAGCAGTATGGAGCAGGCACAAAGGATAGAGAGGAAGAAAAGGGGGACCAAAAAAGGGACAACATTTGGGAGTTGTTTGAAAATAATGAAAGTAGAGTGGAGAGACTAACAGGAAAAGAAAGAGAAAAGAAGAAAGTTGGGAGCAAAGGTAGAAAAATTAAATAGGAACTTTACCACTTAATCCGCATCATTCTGCCTCTTTGCCCCATCAATCTGCTTCAGGTGTTGCCATGGGTCCACCCTAGTGGTAATGGCAGCAATCTCCAGCAGTTGTGGCAGGGAAGAGCCTTCCCCCTCCTCCTCCTTTTACTCTACAAGTCTACAGCTTCTTTCTCTTTCCTTCTTATACATCAGTGGCAGCAGTCATAATGATGTTAATGAAATTTGGCATTCATATGCGATAGGATTCCTCGTCTTTCTCCGTCCCTTTTCTTCATTTGCTGCTGCCACTGCTGCTCATGCTGTGTTCATGTGTAGCACAACAGTATCAAATACTCAATTCATACTGGGTTGTATTGAAGTTCAGTCAGATATCTCTTTCTTTTTACAGTTTGTTCTGTATGACACAAAATACATTTCTGAATGTAAAGGATTTTCATGTAATATATTTCTTAGTTTGTGGAATAACAGTTGCTAAGAAACACCATGGTAACAATTACTTAAAAGTCACATGATTTTGTGAGAATATGCAGTATATTTGTAAAAGTAAGGAATTCTATCTATGGCATTATTAGTGATCTTAGTGTGATGTTATGGTTTTTAATATGCTCTACAATCAAATTGCCGTTACTTGTTCCTATTGGAAACTAATAGATCTTTGATGGACTTTCAGTAATTGGATCCTACAGCCAGCTTATGTTACCTGTGTTTCCTTTGATTTGTGATGAGACCAGAAGGAAACTGAACTATTACCAACTTTAGCTTAGGCCATGGATTTGCCCTCTGTTGCTTTGTGTTAGGAATTACAGTCGATGTTCTTGTCAAAATCCTGATAGTATGCAATGTATTCGGTGCATATCTGGGGTCTACTAGAACTTTGTTGTTAAACAATAAATGCAGTTTCTGCCCGTCTGACTGACCGCAAATGTTCTCCACAGGGAAGATGGTGCTGCATATATTTGTTAGTCCACCATGCTTATATGCTTGATGTGCTCTGCTTAAAGTAAATTGTGATTTGCAAGCATGCTACATTATGAGATGGACTTCGACTCATATCCATGCCTATTTTTGATTTCAGATTTGAAAGGCCAGATTTTCCACTTATATTTTCTGGAGCGTCGCCTATGGTGGGAGGGTAAGTCCAATTGCTACTGTGTAAGAATTTTCTTTGGATTGACATCTGCTGATTCATTGATTTATTTTATCCCCTTGATAGGATGCCATATGCCCAGTGCTATGGAGGACATCAGTTTGGTGTATGGGCAGGCCAGCTTGGGGATGGCCGTGCAATAACTCTTGGAGAATTGCTGAATTCTCATGGTGAAAGGTGGGAATTGCAGCTCAAAGGTGCTGGGAAGACTCCTTATAGTCGATTCGCCGATGGCCTTGCAGTTTTACGCAGTAGCATTCGTGAGTTCCTATGCAGTGAAGCAATGCATGGATTGGGGATTCCCACAACTCGTGCTCTCTGTCTTGTTGCAACTGGCAAACATGTTGTCCGAGACATGTTTTATGAGTATGTCCTTTTAGCCATCTTGCTCTAGTTGCATTCTCTTTTATATGTAAAGTGCCTTGCTGACTAGACCAATTATCCATGCATATTCATATTTAAAGGGAGGCTCTGAGTTCAAGAAGAGGGGGAAAAGAATGCTGAGGGACATTAAAATCTAATAAACTGCTGGGATATCCATGTGTTCCTTTTGTAAAATTGGGGAAAATGTATGAACTAGTAAAATTTCAGTTCTCCACATGGAGAAATCTTTAAATTCTCCATGTAACTAACACATTTAAAACTTAACTAACTAAAATCATTTGACAATTGACATACAAGTGGTGACACTGATATTATGTATATGTCAGTGTGCAAATTTAGAATCAACCTTAGTTACTTGCACTTTTGTGTAGCCTTGACTAAATTATACTATGAAACATGTGTTGACGCATGTTCTGCTGCTGAATGGTGTTAACCATAGTTACCAGCGTAGGAAACGAAAGCGGGAAACGAAACGTGAAACGAAAGCAAGAAACGAGGCTCTAAAATTTAGTGAGAAACGAGAAACGATATAAGTATGGGAAACAAGGGGAATTTTAATCATTTTAGAAAGGTTTAGCTTTTGAAGTGTATCTCATGTATTTTTAAAATGATTAAAATACCCTTAAGTTACTAACATACCTTCCTAAAATGATTAAAATACCCATAAAATACATATGGGAAACAAGGGGACATAAAATACATATGGGAAACAAGGGGACGTTTCTCATGCGTTTCCCAAACGCATCGAATTCGTTTCCTGAACGCATTTCCTAGGAAACGCGTTTCCCACTTTCCCGAGTGTTTCCCTGCAACTATGGTGTTAACCATAGTTGACAAGGCGACCCAAGGCGAGCTTGGGTCCCTCGGGCACCTAAGCACTTAGGTGGTGCCTAGATGGCAAGTTTATAAGAGAGAGTGAGAGGAGGGGGGAGGGGAGAGAGTATGTGCCTATTATTTCTAGCATGTGAATATTAGTGGGGCTTTGACTGACACTAAAGTTAAGAAGTTGACGCATGTTCTGCTGCTGAATGGTGTTAACCATAGTTGTCAAGGTGACCCAAGGCGAGGTTGGGTCCCCCGGGCACTTAAGCGCTTAGGTGGTGCCTAGACGGCAAATTTATCAGAGAGAGAGAGAGAGAATGTGCTTGTTATTTCTAGTATGTGAATATTAGTGGGGCTTTGACTGACACTAAAAGTTAAGAAAAAAGATGAAGTAGGTGAAAAGGAGAGGGGAAGAGGGAAAAAGCATAGCTGGATGGGGAGGGAGCCAAATAAAACTGGAATAAGATAACATGAAAAAAATATAGATTTTAATATTAAAAATTGAGAGAGAGGGAGGGAGGAGAGAGGGGCCAGAGAGAGAGAGATAAGTGGGTGGAGCTTTATCTACCTATGACTTGGCCTCGCATCGCAGATCGACCCTTGCCAAGGGGGGCAGCAGCCACCCTTGCCAAGGGGTTGCTAGGTGGGTGGAGCTGCCTGGCCTGAAAAAAAATTAGGGGTTATTATAGGCTATGCCCAGGCCAGGCAGTCTAAGGTGCCCAGGCAGGGCGAGCTTGGGTTTAGGGCCTAGCCAGATGGCTCAAGGTGGCCAGGCAGGCGCCTTGGATGCCTTTTTAGGTCCAGAAAAGGTGCCCCAGTGCCTTGGGTCTGGATTAGTGCCTGGTCGCCTAGGCACCACCTAGTTGGCACCTAGGTGACTGCATTGACAATTATGGAACTGTTAACCATGGCATTTCTCACCCTTATGACTTGGAGATGTGTCCACCCCTGCCCATTTGCTGCCAGCATACCAGTCTTTTGGTGCACCTTAGCTGCAGCTTATGTGGAATCTTTGCTGCAATCCACAACACATCTACCATTCACTCAAGCTTCTTACAGGAAGAAAATGCCTTGAATCCCTGTCATGCATTCTTTTCATGTTAAATCTTTCTCTCTCTCTTCGTTCATAAGTATTGATACTTCAAGACAGCACAACCAACCCAACACAACCTGGTCCTGTCTATCCACTTTTAGTGCTCATGCATCATAGTGAGTCCAAACAATCAGGTAGAAAGCCACATAGGATTTCATCTACCCAGATTCAACAGTCTTAAGCAGTGCAGGTCTGTCCTCAGTTTGGTCTCAGACATTGGGCAAGTTTCAGGTGCATTATTTAGGCCCATCAACAGATATATCTTGTCTAACAGTTCAGTAAACTGGCACTTTCTTTTGGGTGCAGAAAGCCAGCTATATTGTTGTACCTGAAGGGGAAATGCAGCTCAACATTGGAAATGGTAAAGCAAATAACCAGTGTAAACTACATTTGACATGAAATTGCAAGCAATGAAAATTCATGTTATCTTAAGAGCTCTGCAAGTTAGATGGTCAGCATGATATACAAAAATGACACAGATTGTTAGGGCTGTCATACATCAGATCTATGTAGTCTGAGGCGTGAGGCGAGCGAGGCGACTAGGGGGGCACCTCACGTCTCAAAGGCCTAGGCGATGGCCGAGGCGTTTGAGGCGAGAAATTAATAAAAAAATAAAAATAAAATTATATGTCACAATATCACAAAAATATATATTTTTGAACATTAAATATCATAAAACTGCATATACACTAAACAAGAAATATCATAAAACTGCATATACAACTAACAAGTGTAATATTATAACAAAACAAAAATATAACAGATATAAGCCCACTGCCACCCATGAGAGTGAGAGATTGGAGAGAGTGAGAGAGTGGAGATTGGAGAGACAGAGAGTGAGAGATCGGAGAGAGTGAGAGTATGAGATACAGAGAGTGAGAGATCGGAGAGAGTGAGAGAACGGAGAGACAGAGAGTGAGAGGTCGGAGAGAGTGAGAGTCTGAGAGAACAGAGAGACAGAGAGTGAGAGATCAGAGAGACAGTGAGAGAGTGGAGAGAGTGAGAGTCTGAGAGAGTGAGAGATCGGAGAGAGTAGAGAGAGTGAGAGAGTGGGGAGACAGAGTGAGAGATCGGAGAGAGTGAGAGAGTGGACATACAGAGAGTGAGAGTGGCCGGAGGAAGCCGGAGGAAGAGATTGGCAGCCGCTGCCGCACGCCGGAGGAAGCTGCTGCCGCACGCCGGAGGAAGCCGGAGGAAGCTACAACCACGCCGGAGGAAGCCGCTGCCGCTCGCCGGAGGACAGGGTTCGGGTCGTCGCTGCTGCTCAGCTGCCGTGCTTGGAGGTGGAAGCAGCGAAGGGAAAAATATAGGCAGTCGAAACCCTCGGGGGGGGGGGGGAGGTTAACATATCCGGACGCGGCTCTTTAACGGGTCGTTGAAACCCGATACGCGGATCGGTCTTCGGGCGAGCGGCAGCGGCGAGCGGGTGAGCGGGCGAGGCGTGTGAGGCGCGCGCGAGGCGCTCGCCTCGGCGAGCCGCGACGACGCGAGGCGGGGGATCGACGCCTCGCCCCGCCTCACCGCCTAGGCGGGTTTTCAATTACACAGCATCAGATTGGTTAGAGCATCTTATCCTGTGTCAGAGAGATTATAGTTGGTGTCTGTGGAGATAAAAACAAGAGAACTGATTGACGTTGTTTGGGCATGTGTAGTTTTATCTGTCATAGGCTCATAGCCATTGCTAGGAGGGGAAAAAGGGTTTATGATGAGAGCTAGCAAACGGGTGACATGAGAACCTAGGTGGGTGTAAGTAAAGCAGGCTCAAGGAAAATCAAAGTGTCTTGAGGACATAAAGGAACTGCAGATCGATCAAAATTATAATGGTCAATCCCGCAATTACCAATTGAGTATTCCTATCATGCATATATTGCCCTTGCAGTGGGAACATCAGATTTCCTTTCCCTTTTCAGACACATGCTATTTCACAGTTTAGGCTTGTGTCGTCTTTGTCAATATATGGATATGTTTTATATATAATGCGGTCTTATTTTGTCTTATCCTGAGTGCTTCTCTCTTTCTGAGAACGACTTTGCTTCTATTATTGAGATGGTAACTGTTAGATAGACATCACTTACCCGCCAACTGCTCTTAAGATGGGTGAGTGGTAAAACCTCAGAGGTTGTAGACCAATTTCTATCTCAGAGTTTAGGGATTGACATTAGATTCTATCTGGGTTAAAATGATGGGATAAGGCTTGTGCTTTCATTTACTTGTTTCTGTGCCTTTCTAATCTCAATCAAATTTGAAACCATCCTTCTGATGCAGATTGCACAAAATGTGCCTTGCTAAATGATTTTTTTTCAACTCTCTTGTCCTATGTCACAAGTTTTATTCCACGTTTCAAAAAAAATGTCACAAGTTTTATTCATATCTGAAGTGTGCTCTGTATTCTAATGCTTGTTTACCTGACAAAACTATCTTCATCCAAAATTCAATGGAGTTTGCTTCTCTCTCTCTCTCTCTCTCAAACCTTTACATTTGATTACAGTGGCAATCCAAAAGAAGAACCTGGAGCAATTGTTTGTCGGGTTGCCCAGTCTTTTCTACGATTTGGTTCATACCAGATACATGCCTCTAGGGGCAATGAGCAACATGAGATTGTCCGCACTCTGGCTGACTACACTATTCGGCATCATTTTCCCCACCTTGAGAAGATGAGTAAAAGTGAAGGTTTATCATTTGAGGTTGGCCAGGAGAACTCTTCGGTGGTGGATTTGACATCCAATAAGTATGCAGGTATTAAATTTTCCTTTCTGTATGTTCCTACAAATGAAACCCAGTTGCTTATGGATGTTAACTATCCTGGTTGGACCATATTACTGAATTGGGTCAATACCAGCCTGGGCGGTGGAGGTTGCGGAACGTACAGCATTCTTGGTTGCCAGGTGGCAGGGGGTTGGCTTTACGCATGGTGTGCTGAATACAGACAACATGAGTGTGTTAGGTCTTACAATTGATTATGGACCATTTGGCTTCTTGGATGCTTTTGATCCAAATTATACTCCAAACACAACGGACCTGCCTGGACGAAGGTACTGCTTTGCTAATCAACCAGATGTTTGCTTATGGAACATTGCACAGTTTACCACAACTCTATCAGCTGCCAAGTTAATCAGCCAAGATGAAGCAAACTATGCTATGGAAAGGTAACATGATTCTTTTGTTCGTAAGAATACATAATAATGCCAATATATCAAAACTCTGAAATACCTATATGCATATTTGAAAGTCTGAAATACCTATGTATGACAGATATGGGATCAAATTCATGGATGATTACAAGTCCATAATGACAAGAAAACTGGGCTTACCAAAATACAATAAGGAACTCATTGGCAAGCTTCTCAACAACATGTCTGTAGATAAGGTTGACTACACAAATTTTTTCCGGCTGCTGTCCAGCATTAAAGCAGATCCAAGCATTCCTGAAAATGATCTGTTAGTTCCCCTTAAGGCTGTTTTGCTAGACATTGGCCAGGAGCGAAAGGAAGCGTGGATCGGTTGGGTTAAGTCTTATATTCAAGAGGTATGGTTGGGGGGATGTACTTTTGACTATTTTTTGTCCTTCGTCTATATTATGCTTTATTTTGTCAGTCATAATTTGTTGTCAGATTTGATTTCTTTTTGAAACTTTTTGCATCTGATTGTTCATTGTGCACACTGCAGATTGACTGGATGTGAAACATTCAATCTCATACCTTCTAATGATTTTACATAGAGAAATTCCCATTTTATGTTTGAGAAGAGGTTCATGATTGTTAACGATTCAAAAGTAAACTTCTATGATTAAATAATGTGAACTGAGGTTTTAAATGAGATTCACTATTTTATGTGAACTTGCAGACGTAGATTGAAGTTCAGAATAAATACCAAAACCAGATCCTTTCAACCTTTAACTATGGACGTGGGCCCTGCGTTAGAAGTTGTTAAATGATCTCATCAAGGTTTTTAAAGACTTGAGGCGGTCATGAGGTGTTTTGCCAAAGCCTCATGAGGCGTAAGCCTCAAAGCGTAATGAGGCATAAGTCTCAATAAATATGAAAAATGATATTAATAAAATAAATAAAATATTTTTATCTAAAAATGTTGCCTTTCTTCTATGGCAGAGGGTATGATTGTCAAGTAAACTACAAAGTTGTGGATTCAAACATTCATATCACAGTCGCAGCACATGATCTTTTAACAAAACTATTAAAATTACATCTAATAGAAAATAAAATATCCAAATGTCAAATTCAAAAGTTTCCAAATCATTACAATACATGACTTATTGTCCATATTCTATATTCTCCTAAAAATTGCACCATGTAAAGTGTTCTACATGAAAGACTTGAGAAATCAAATCTTTATATGCATCCTCTTTGCCACTACTAAGATAATCATCCATGGAATCATCCAAATATCTAAGATGTTCATCATCTTCATTTGTTTCCTCATCACATTCACTTCCATTAGTAGAATGCTCTTCTTGTACTATCACCTCTTTGCCTTTACCTACATATAATAAAAATGATAAAAAGAAACAAGTAAGCCAATGTCACAACAACTCACAAAATTGTTTTTTGAGTAAATAATATATAATTAGACATTACTCACTACCACGGTCACTTTCTCCAACTTTCCTTCTTTTTAATGTCCTGCCCTTGTCTCCATTCCAAGTTCTTTCAATTCAACATCTTCATCCATAGGTAGATTATAAATGTGAAGGTCATCATTTTCATGTTGGAATTCTGCAAGCCACTCATCATCAGAGTCAATGTCATTTTCATCTACAGAAAGAGGATTCTCCATTGTTTTCTTCTTAGATGCTCTCTTTCAACTTTGGATTGAACATGACATACACCAAATCATTTAAAAGTGCTCCAATTGGGTTCACTGCTAGATGAATTACATGGAAGGCTCAAAATTCTAACAGTAAAATTCTTCAACTCAGGAGTTTCATCTCCGTATGCCAACCACCAATCAACTAGTGAAGAAAAACATACATTAAAAGGCAAGTCAAACTCTGTAACAAAATATAATAATTTATTTTAAAATAGATCATAATAATATGCCATGTAAACTTTACCTGGAGTCCTCAACTTTCTAGATTTTATAGCCAACCTTTCTCCAAACATACCTCTTGCATTGACAAATGCATCTAATTGCAAATTAGCTTTTAACTTATAATATTCTTCTTTGATTATCCTGTCCATCCAAATGTATAAACCAAGTATAACTTCAGGTTATTTTGAAAGTGTGGGCTCATATTGGAAATGAGGATTGAGAAAATAAGCAGTTGCACGTAGAGGCTGGTGTAGTTGGCATGCCCATCTTTTATCAACGATTTTCCATATTGGCTTATATTTCTCCTTTTTTTCATCTACAACCTCTGCAATCTTATCCTTCGCTCTATCCATAGTCTCATAAATGAACTCCATGTGTGGATATTTTTCCCCATCTGTCATCCCCAAAACACTCATCAAAGGATTTGTAGTCATGGCAACATAAGCACTCTCCAAAGTGTAAAGTGTTATTTTTTGAGCATGATATGTTTTGCAGCTTTTCCTGCAGGCTTTTTTTTTGCATAAGCACTTTATGTAAATAATCTACAAGCAAACATTTCTTGAAGACCTTTTTGGAATCAATAATACTACTCAAACTAAGAAATGCAGTAGCAAATCGAGTGATAGCAGGCTTCAAGAGTTCCTTTTTAGCATCTTTTTCATTAATGCCTTCATCCATGTATGAGCATAAATGAAGTTAATGATTCTCTTTGCCTTCTTGAAAATAGTTGCAGACAATGGTAACTCAAAAATATCATCCAACATTAAATCAAGGCAATGTGTGGCACATGGAGTCCAATACAAACCTTTTCTTTTCTCTATTGACTTTTGCCCTGCTGACTTATAATTTGCTGCATTGTCTGTGATTACTTGCACCATATTTTCCTCCCCAATCTCTTGAATCACATCATCAATAAGATTAAATAGCATAATTGCATCCTTGGTCTCTACAGTTGCATCCACTAACTTGAGGAACCAAGTTCCTTTAGGATTATTGACCAAAAAGTTGATCAATATCCTTTGACTAGTGTCTGTCCATCCATCTATCATAATTGCGCAACTAGTCATTTTTCACGATTCCTTGAATTGTTGTAGCAAGCCGGTGATAGTCTTCACATCCTTCTGTAAAATCCATGTTCTCAATTCATATATGGATGGGGCTTTCAACCCCCTTCCATATTGACCCACATGTTCTAACATTCTTTTGAAAGATGGACTATTTGCGATAATAAATGGAAGACCATTTAAAAAAAAAACTCCCAACAGAAAGGCAACTCCAGTTCTTTCTTCTTTTTTCCAATGCATATTTAAGTTACTTTGCTGCTGTGTCAACTTCTCTTGTCCTTTTGATCCAAGACTGGAAACAAATCCATCTATTGGGCCTCTAACTTGCTACTTTACAATTGAAGTAGTGTTAGTGCCATCATGAGTTTCAATAGGCATAGAGGAAACATCCTCCTCCTTGTATGAGCCAATTTACAAAGATTTTCAAAGCTTTGTGCAACCAATTGTTTTTTTTTTTTTTCACGGAGGAGTCCCATGTATCCCTTCATTTCTTCCTCAACTTCTGTTGGCACTTTAAGACAGACACTAACATTCTTATGGGTTTTAGCTAAATGATCTTTCAGTCACTTTATCCCACCAATAAATTTTTACCACAAAATTTGCATTTCAGGTAAACATAAATTTTTTTTCGACTATTGGAATTTCAAAGTGCTCTCTATATTTCTATGCTGGATCAGACCTATTTCTTGTTTGTTTTTCCTTGTGACATTTTCATCTTCGCCTCCTGACATTCTGAAATAAAAAAATAAAAAACTCACAAATCACAACTGCATTAAGAATTTGGATTCATAAAGAAATAAATAAACAATTCACAACAATTCAGAAAGTAAAGACCACATAGAATTGATGCAGTCTTGGAGAGTATTTTTGCTAAATGATTTACAAAGAAATAAAAACAGAAAATGAACAGTTACTCATCAGTTACAAACAGGTTACTATTTACTAACCCAAGTTGTCATCAGTTACAGATAGATTAAAACAAACAAAAAAAACCGTAATGCACCTGTTGACAGAGACTACAAACAAGAAAAAAACACTCCGTAAACATTTCTGTCTTTTTAGTTGGGGAATATTGGGAAAAAAAACCAGAGCATTACCTGAGTGGTGGTCGCCGGCCGCTCCCTGGCTGGAGTTGCGGCTCGCTGATAGGAGAGAAGCAGGAATAGGAAGAGGAAGAAGACTTTTGAGTGGGGTACGTAAGGGGAAAAATGGAAAGTTACCTGTAGCCACAGGTGCTGTGCCTGTCGGACCGCTGGTGGTGGTCGCCGGCAGCTCGCTGGAGTCGCCGCTCGATGGAGAGTTGGAGACACCAAGGATGTCACTGCTCACGCAACCACCTGCTGCTCGAGGATGTTGGAGTCGTTCATCGTCACCGGCCGCTCGCTGTAGTTAAGACGAGTATTGCTGAGAGGAGAGGAAGAAGAAGAAGCCGGTGGTGGTTACCACCTGCCGGCCACTCAGTGGAGTCGCCGCTTGCCGGAGACGCCACGGGCGTCACCGTCGCTCACTCGACCACTTGCCGCTCGAGGACGTTGGAGTTGCTCACCATCGTCAGCCGCTCGATGAAGGAAGGAAAAAGAAAAAAATACACAACATTACCTATAGGCTGTAGCTGTAGATGCCGTCCCAGATTGCCTGTGCTGGTCGCTGACCGCTTGCTGGGGTCACCGCTCGATGCTATGTAGTCAGAGGTGCGCCTAGGCGCTTGCCTAGGCATTTGAGGCGGTGAGGAGGTCCCAAACTGCCTCGCTTTCGTCTCAAATGCCTCACTCTCAGTCTTCTTCTTCTTTTGGTTCAGTCTTGGTTTAAACTTCCTTTATTCAAATCTTATCTTATTTGTATGTATGTATTTTTGCCTCAAATCTTGATTATTGTTAATTTTATTAAAAATCTTGATTGTTTGTACGTGTTTTCTTTGATATTTAGACATATATTTATATTTAGTAATGGATGTCACTATCTCTAAATTCAAAAGAAAGATCATTATAAATAATTATTCCAAGATTAAATGGTGGAATTTAAAAGGTAAAAGTTTAGAAACATTTAAAAATCATCTATTAAAGAAAAATATTTGGAATGTAGAACAAGAAACTAATGTAATGTGGAATAATGTTACAAATTGTATAACGAGGGTTGCAAAACAACTCTTAGGTGAATCTAAAGGTAAAAAGAATTTAGACAAAGAGACTTGGTGGTGGAGTGAGGAAATCCAAAATACCATTAGAGTAAAAAAAGAATGCTTTAAAGTTTGGCAAACTAACAAAAATGATCAAACCCTAGAAGCCTATAAAATCGCTAAAAAGAGAGCTAAGAAAATAGTTAGCGAAGTTAAATCAAAGGCATTTGAAGATTTATATAATAAATTAAGAACCCGAGAGGGTGAAAAGGACATATTTAAACTTGCTAAATTAAGAGAAAGGAAAACTAGAGATTTAGATCATGTTCGGTGCATTAAAGGTGAAGATCAAAGGGTTTTAACTAAGGATCTTGAGATTAAAGGGAGGTGGCATAGCTATTTTCAGAAGTTACTTAATGGAGATTCCGTCAAGGATTTATCTTTAGAAGGTACCCAAGAGTCCACAATATTTGATAAATATCAATATTTCAAGCGTATTAAGATGTCAGAAGTGGAGGATGCTTTAAGGAAAATGAAAGTGGGCAAGGCTTTAGGACTAGATGGCTTACCTATTGAAGTATGGAAAGGCCTAGGAGATATTGGTATTCAGTGACTAACTAAATTTTTTAATAAAATTTTAAAGGAACGGAGAATGCCAGAAGTTTGGAGAAAAAGTGTTGTAGTTCCTTTCTATAAAAACAAAGGAGATATTCAAAGTTGTAATAATTATCGTGGAATTAAGCTTATGAGTCATACTATGAAACTTTGGGAAAGAGTAATTGAAAAACGTCTCCGATGTATGACTACTGTATCGGAAAATCAGTTTGGTTTTATGTCAAATAGATATACTACAGAAGCTATTTTCTTACTACGGCAGCTAATAGAGAAGTATAGAGAGATGAGAAAAGATTTGTATATAGTTTTTCTTGATTTAGAAAAGGCGTACGATCGAGTACCGAGAGAATCGATTTGGTGGACATTAAGAAAGAAATGAATCTCTCAAGGATATGTTGATTTGATTAAAGATATGTACGGCAGTGCTATTACTAGTGTTCGAACTATTGCTGGGGAGACTGGTGAATTTCCCGTTTCTATAGGTTTGCATCAAGGTTCTGCACTAAGTCCGTATCTCTTTGCCTTAGTTATGGATGAAGTAACTAAACAATTACATGAGGATATCCCTTGGTGTATGCTATTTGCAGACGATATTGTTTTAATTGATGAGAGTATTGATGCTCTAAATGCTAAGTTAGAGCGTTGGAGACTTGCCTTGGAGTCTAAAGGTTTTAAAATTAGTAGGAGTAAGTCAGAGTTTATGCACTGTAATTTTAGTAATTGGAGAGTGATTCAGGAAGACATGGTTCTAATTGATGGACATAACATTCCGAAGAGTAGTAGCTTTCGATATTTAGGGTCTATCATACAAGAGAATGGGGAGATTTATGATGACGTTACACATAGGATTAAGGCAGGCTGGTTAAGATGGAGAAGTGCATCAGGTGTCCTTTGTGATCGTCGTATGCCTGTGAAACTCAAAGGGAGGTTTTGTAGAACGGCTGTGAGACTTGCTTTGTTATATGGTACCGAGTGTTGGGCAGTACGAAAGGAACACATCCACAAAATGTGTGTAGCAGAGATGAGGATGTTGAGATGGATATGTGGCAAGACTAAGAAAGATAAGATTAGGAATGAGCGCATCCGTAAGGACTTAGGGATAGCTCCAATTGATAGCAAAATGAGAGAAAATAGACTCAGGTGGTTTGGACATGTGTTTCGTCGCCCTAACTCAGCGTCGATTAAAAGATGTGACCAAATCTTAGTGGATGCTAGTAAAAGAGCTCGAGGAAGGCCTAAAATGAGATGGTGCGATGTTATTAGGAATGACATTAGTTCTTTGAGTTTAAATATGAATATTCCACTTGATAGAAATCTTTGGCGGAACAGGATTCATGTAGCCGACCCCAATTAATTGGGATAAGGCTCTGATGATGATGATGATGATGATTTATATTTTTTAAATTATATATATATATATTTAATAAAATACCTCAAACGCCTAGGCCATCGCCTAGGCATTTGAGACATGAGGTGACCTCTTGGTCGCCTCGGTTGCCTCACGCCTCGGACTACATAGGCTCGATGTAGACGCCAAGGATGTCGCTGCTCGGTGCACCCGCCAAGGACCCTGGATGTGCTGGGACGTTGGCAGCTTGGCATCGCTTCATCCACCGGTAACGACGTGGTGGGAGGAGTCTCTGAAGGTTGCGAAGGACATAAAGAGGACTCCTGGAGGAGAGTCTCCAAACTTTGAAGGTTGCAAAGGAGGAGACGACGCTACGACTAAGCCTGCGAAGAAGAGAGACTCTTCGTATTCACACACAGGGAGGGATCCATTGTTTAAGACCCTATTTTTTTATTAGGTTACATGCAATCCTCACCATTTATTTACTCTCATCATGAAGCGTGCGCCTCCCCACCGCCGCAGCGCCTCACGACCTCTCAACACCGTAGCAAAGAAAAAATGTAAGCCTCCCATTTTTTGACCAAGGCGCATGCCTTGAGGCTATTTTGGAGCGTCTTGCCCTCCAAGGCGTGCGCCTCAACGCCTCAAGGCAGCGCCTTTCTAAACAATGGATCTCATAATATCTTAGCTGTAACCATGATTTTACATTTGTACTTCCAGTCAAGACCCATTCATGTTGTTTCACATAGTTTTTTTGATAGTGTAGTTCCGTTTGATTTCTATAATAAATGCTGGTTATATATCTTATAAACTATATTGACATTTATTTTCATAAAGCGTGTAATGTGCTTAGGTAATCAATGAGAAAGTTATTTGGGACATGTTCTTGATTGTAACAAAACTACTGGACTTCATTCATTACCGAAGAACTTATTCACAAATCATTAAACTGCTCGAACACTTGTACTAGACCATGGTTTGTTATCTCTTACGAGATGTTCGAGATCTCTCCGAGATCTCTGTTTCTCCAAAGGTCGTGAGAAACGGAGTCACCAAGATAGAGATCTATTCCCCCCCCCCCCCATTTTCCTCCTTCCTCGATCTCGACTGAGATCTTCTCTCCCCCCCAGTCTCTCTTTCTCTCTCTCCCCCGTTGCCCCCTTTTCTTTGTCTGAGAGAGAGGGAGACAGAGAGGGGGGGCATAGTATCATTTTATATGATTTTTGATGTATTCCTCAATTTGTGATTCATGTATTGTTTTATGTATCTCTTTTTTATATAACTTTTGATGTATATTGGCATTGGTGACTGTGAATGGATTTGTTATTGTTATCGTTACTCTTTACTTTGTAAAATTGAGTTGTCAATTAGAAAAATATGTTTGTGAAATTGAGTGGTTAGTAAAAAAAATTAGCATTTTCCTTGAAAGAGATTATATATATACATATATATATATTCTAAATTCACTGAATCCAATCTCTCGTGATTTTTCCGAGAACTCTTCGAGATCTCTTTTCTTCTGCCTTTTTTGAGACGGAATCGATATTCGAGATGGAAAACCTTGCATTAGATAAAAAAGAATTATTTCACTTGAGGACTTCTTACCATCCTCATAGTCAGCAGGGCCTATGATTAACTGAGCTGACATTTTGGATCTGAATCTTCGAAGCTCATTATTATGAAGTGAAACATACTATGCTATTGGGTGCTGCACGAAGGGATTTATGTTTATTATCTGATTCAAGATTATCCTCTCCCTTTCATTCGCAGACACATATCCATGCAAAAGGGGAAGAAGAGCACAATCATTATCGCGTCTCCCGTGATCTTCAAAACTTATATTACATACTCCAGTGGAATACTGTCTGACGAAGGGGAAGAAAGTGTCCTGAACAGTTTTATTTTCTCATGTGGGATGTTATCTTTTGGAAAAGGCTGTCTATATCCATCTAAAGTCTCTGGAAAGTGGCACAATACCCTGCCTGGTAGTGAAGGCTCCTAGACACTGTGCACCTGCACTTTAAGCACCTCATTGGCAGAGGATTAAGTTTATCCCGGATTAAGGTAAGTGGGGTAACTTAACCCACTTCTATCCCATTTTACTTTGATGGCAAGTGGGTTAACTCCCTTGTGATCTCCTAGGTTAACTCAGTGATATCTCACGTAATTTGGCAGCCTTTGGGTTAACCCCCACAAAAAGTGGGTGAGGGGTAGAGAAAAGGTGGGTGAGGGGCAAAAAGTGCAGGCAAAAGGGTATATTTTTACACACCGGATTAAGCTATCTCACCTCCGGAGGTGGGATAGGTTAATCCGGATTAACCCAGTTTTAAGTTGATTTGCTAAATCTGCCCCTGCCAAAGCAAAATGTGTTAACTTTGGAATAAAAATGGGTTAATCCTGGGATAAGCCTGAAACAAAGTGGGGCTAAGTTCCTTGTAGAGTTATCTTGGGAGAATAATGCATGGGACAGTATAGCAGATCAACACAGGGATGGTCACAGGCAGAGAAGAGAAGATAGCTAATCAACTTGGCTGAAGGAAGGAGCGGATCTTTTTATGTTGTTTAAAGGGGATTTGGGTCACATGCCTGTAGCATATGCGCAGGTGAACTACATAACAAGGGGAAAAATGGGGCGTTCTCTTTGACTTGTTTTAATTAGTTGATTGGCCTAGCGGCAACAGACTTAAATCCTACTGTCATTACCTGCATCCAAACCCGCCCTTGTCAAGCACCTTTTGAATTTGAGGCAAAAGTGTCTTGACACGTTTCTCTTCCTTATTGAAGAGGGTCAAGCTAATAAAAGTTTTTGATTCCAACTTTAGCTGAATTCCCTAATTGTTTCTCCTTCGATGTTTCCTTCTCTCCGTCAATTGACCAAGCTCAGGCAGTGCTTTCTTAATGTTCGTATACTTCTTTTTAGTTTTTTTTTTTAAGAAATAGATGACTATTAGACCTACTAAGACCTGAGTTCCTGTTCCTGAAGTTTATGCTATTGCTTACTATGTGGGGAGATGTTATTTTTCTTGGTGGTTTTCCCTAATGCAGTGTTTGGAAAACATTGCATAATGGGAGGTTTCCGTTGGGAATATGTTGGTGGGAGACCAAATTCCTTTTTTTTTTCATTTAGAAAACTTTATTTGACTGAGGTAGTAAGCGACCTTGTTGAGATGACAACAGGGCTGGGTTAGAGATATTTGAATGAGATGGCAAGGTCGGTATTGGGGTCAAACTTGGGATGGAGGATCAAATATATGATCTGATCAGTCCTGCGAATAATGTGTTTGGACCATCTCATATACTCTATGTGAAGTAATGAACCCTAAGGCTCACTTTGGTAGGGAGTTAGATTAAGAATGGGGTAACTCAACTCGCTTAAGATAGTTCGGGATTAACCAATTTTTGGTTTGATAGGAGTAGGGACTGTAGGGTTAACCTGAAAGTAAGGAGGTAGGTTAACCTACTTTTAATCCAGTGTGATTTGATAGATAGTGAGTTAACTCGGTACTAATGACAGATAAAATGTCACATTTGTCCCTTTTTTGATTTTTTTATTTATGGGCACATACTCACTTTCAAAATTTTTATTTTATTTTAATTTTAAAATATTTTGAATATATATTATAAATTAAATATAATATAAAAATGAAAATAATTTTTATAAATAACATAATTAATCTCACTAATTAAAATTTAAAAGAAAAATGTCATTCATTATGGGTTTAGGTTACTGTTCATCTTAAAAATATTTTATTTTACTTTACTGCTTTATATATTTCTAATATATTCTATAAATTGAATATATCATGAAAATATTTTTTTGATAAATAACATCATTAATCTCACTAACTAAAAATTTAAAAGACAGTAACATCATTAATTATGGGTTAAATTACTGTTCACTATAAATATTTTTTTAAAATATTTTAAAATATTTTCTATAAATTAAGTATATCATGAAAATATAGTTTTTTTGATAAATAACATCATTAATCTCACTAATTAAAATTTAAAAGACAAACATCATTAATTACGGGTTAAATTACTGTTCACTAAAAATATTTTTGTTTTGAAATATTTTTAATTTTTTAAATATAATCTATAAATTGAGTATATTATGAAAGTTTATTTTTCGATAAATAACATCATTAATCTCACTAATTAAAATTTAAAATACTGAAATGTCATTAATTACGGGCTAAATTACTGCTCACCATAAATATCTTTTTATTTTAAAGTATTTTTAATTTTTTTAAATATATTCTATTAATTGAATATATCATGAAAATATAATTTTTTGATAAATAACATCATTAATATCACTAATTAAAATTTAAAAGACAAACATCACTTTATGTTAATTTTTAATAAATAATATTATTAATTTTAATTATAATTTATAAGTCAAAAACGTTTTTAAAAGTTATTGTTTATCTTAATAATTTTTATTTTTAATAGATTCTATATGATAAGTATACCATTAAAATAATAAAACTTTTGATAGTAAGTATCATTAATATTACTAACTAAAAATTTAAAGATGATAAAAGTTATAACAATTTACTGTTAAACATAAAGAAATAGGGGGGGAGAGCATTAATGGCGATGGGTTAGCTCTAACCCACCTCAGGAGGTGGATTAGGAAATCCAAGGTTAGCCCTAGGTTAGTCCTCCACTTAATCGGTTTATCTCTAATCAAACCACAAAAATGGATTGCCCTGGGTTAACTTTGGGCTAACCCAAGGCTAACCCGAAACCAAAGAGGGGCTAAGGGTTCCATATATACCTGTTGGACACTTTAAAGATCCAGTTGGACCGCTCCTGCTTTATTCCATTAACCTTGCTGTGATCGTTGACTGGAGCCTATCTCCACCCTTCACACCACCCTTTTTCCTCTACCCACATTGTTGACCCAAAAATCTCCCTTCCCTTCCCTTCACCATCTCTGTGGCAGCTGCAGAAAGATGGCTGGAGAGAATATTAAGGTCCTGTTTGGTATGGGTTTCCTTATTTGGTACATCCATTTTTTTAGGAACCAGGGGGTTGAGGGGAATATGGTTATCCATGTTTTTAGGGATAAATAGGGGGATAATTTATTCCACAATTTTTGCAGAATGAGTTATCCCTGTACGAAGTGCTCCCTTTTCTCTCTCTCATTTCCAATTTCGCCCCATGGTGGGGCTCTACTGTTCTCTTCTTCCTTCTATTGTCTCTGGCACCAGTGAGGCAATCATCTCCTGCTCCAGCACACTTGGGTGGTGTAGTTTGTTTTGCCCTCCTTTCTTTCTCGTCTTCTCCCTCACACATGGAGTCCATGTTCCCACAACCTTAGTGGCAATGGTGTTGTGCTTCAGATTTGGTGAGCCTTTCTGATGATGTGGTGATGTTTGGCCTTATGCTAGGGGCTCTTTCCTTGTGCCATGCCCAATTTCTACTAGCCCACTTGTTATTGTCACTTCTTTTGTGACCCAGTGTAGATCTATTGGGCTTCTGCTAGGGCAAACATGTATTTTTGTATAGGTTGCTCATTCTTATACATGTTTTTACCAAACAAGAACTAAGGTAAACTCCATGCTTATCCCTTGGTGGAACTATAGTTGTCAAGATGGTCACCTAGGCGGCTCTTCCTGGCCCAAGGCATTGGGGCACCTTTTCTGGGCCCAAAAAGGCTCCCACTAAGGCGGGCCAGGCGGTTCAAGGCTCCTGCATGGGCACCTTGGGCCGTCTGGCTCGGCCATCTAGCTCGGCCCTAAACCCAAGCTTGGCCATCTATCTTGGTTCAATGTGCTCGCCTGGGTCATAGGTTGATTCACGATGCAAAACCGGGTCATAGCTAGATCAAACTCTAGACACTCCTCCAACCCCTCTCTCTCTCTCTGCCCCCTTTCTCCTTCCTCACTCTCTCAATTTTTAGTATTAAAATCAATAAATTTTCCATGTTTCTTATTCTAGTTTTATTTTTTTTCTCTTTCCCCTTCCAGCTCTGCTCTTTTCCCTTTCTCCTCCCTTTTTCACCTACTTCATCTTTTTCTTTTAGTGTCAATCAGATCCCCACTAATATTCACATGGTAGAAATAATAGGCACATACTCCCCCCCCCCTTCTCTCATATAAACTTACCACCTAGGCGCTGCCTAAGTGCTTAGGTGCCCAGGGGACCCAAACTCGCCTTGTGACATTGACAACTATGGGTGGGACAAACATGGACAGGAATAAGGATAAGAATGAACTATACTTGGATGACTTACACCTATTCCTGAGGAAACTTATCCCCATATCAAATGGGATCTAAAGTCTCATATCGTGGCTCTGTCTCTCATGCTCGTCTGCCTCATCCAGCTCTCGGCTACCCAACCCCTTGAGCAGCAACCACCACCTATCAATCCCAATGCCCTCATCCGTGGCCTGGTCCGCATAACCCCTCCCCATGCCACAGCAGCTGCAGGGTGTCATCTATGAGCCAGCAGGAGCTGCCGATGCGACATCAGCAGAATGTAGTAGCCACTGTTGTAGTATGTTCACCCCCTGGCGTCATGGTTGGAATCCCTTCCGATGACGAGCCTCTATGTCTCTATGGATGGGGATCAAGGCAAAGGGGAGCCTCTGGTAATGAGCAATGCGGCAGCGATGGTAGGGGCCAACAAGGAAGACATGAGGCAGGAGGTGATGATTTCTGAAACCCTGGTTGCCATCAGCAAACTAGGACATCTGAATGAAACCTAGCTGGGAATTAAGCGGATCCGTATCCAGAACGAATGATACAAATCCAGGTCTTTGTCGGATTCAGTTTGGATCCCTCCTGGCTCTGATTGGTTTACTGTCCTAAGTAGTCGGTTCCTGTGTTTTGACAGTTCTCTTCATGTTAGCCACAAAAAGGGTAGTTTCTGACATACTCGTCGGCTCGTCCATCTTCCGGTCTTCCCGTTGGCTTAGGAACCAGGTGATGAAGCTTCTTTACAGCAAAGGAATTTGGCACTGGTATGCAGGAATTGTCTAATTTTCTTGTTTAGAACGATGCATGTTATGTAAAGAGTTTTAGCGGGAGAGGTATCCACCACAAATTTTCTTTCAAATGCTGCCCAGATAGCTCTTTTCGTGATTCATCACGTGTGCTAATTACTAAATGATCCATCTGTACCACATATTTTTGGAAGCTATCATCTTGTTGTGATGAGTAAAAGGGCACTTCTCATACGTTCCCCCAACATGTTCTTTCCCTACTTTTGCAGCTGGTCTCCGGTGGCGTTCCAGATGAAGAGCGAAAAGCCGCCATGAACTCCATAAACCCAAGATACATTCTTCGGAATTATCTCTGTCAAAGTGCCATTGATGCCGCCGAACAAGGTGATTACGGAGAGGTACGCAGACTACTGAAAGTTATGGAACATCCATACGATGAGCAACCAGGAATGGACAAGTATGCACGGCTGCCGCCTGCATGGGCCTATCGACCAGGTGTTTGCATGCTGTCTTGCTCCTCCTGATCAGTGCTGCTCTGTTTTTTCTTTTCTTTTTTTTTTTGGGTTCCCCCCCCCCCCCCTCCCTCCCCTCCCCCGTTCAGATACCATAACGTCGAGCTGTAAATAACTGTTGAAGCACCACCGTAGGTCTGTAATAAATGTTATTTCAGGAGTTGAATTGTTTTCAATGAAGGCAGCTTGATACGTCATATTCGATTGTAAATAACTGCTGAAGCACTAGCCGTAAAATTGAAGTTACAATGCTGTTATTTCTTCACATGGAGCCGGGAGAGCCGGGCCACATGTGCTTCTCCCAATGGAAACTTCCTCTCCCCGGTTGGTGTAAGTAAATCCCTCTGATCGCGCTACACGATGTCATGCCCCGACCCCACGTTACTAATTGTTGCTTGGTCCAAATTCCATTACTCAAAACACACGAGATCTCGCCAGGCGATTGAATTGGTTTTGTAATTGACAGCGTTGGAAGTCATAAGTTAAAAATCTGAGGGTAACATCGTGAAGTCGACTTATGTGACAAATAAGTCCAGAACTTAAAGAGAATGCTATTTTTTATTTTTATTGATTTAAATTTTTTAGAAAACTGTGAACATTTGAGTGGTTGATTAGTTTATAAACTTATTACTGTCTTCGATAAGAGCATCGGCACACAGACATCATACACAACAACATTTCATGGATTTAAGTGTTTTGTTCAATAATATATTTAATTAAAAATATTTAATATGAATTCAATTATAAAAAATCAAAATAATTAAGGATGAAAACTTAAAGACATTTTCTCCCTACTTTTTCTTGTACCCTGGATTTATTGTCAAACCACACATACAGTATCGACATAATAACAAATTGCCCGAGCTGGTGTGTACCTCAATAATACGTAGCCCTGTTTCGTTTTGCCCACAACCAAAAAAGAAAAAGATTACGGAATCACAAATGGAGCAAGTCCTGTGTTCTCTAGGAGCCACACCAAAATACGCACAATAAAAAAAGAGATTACAGGGTTTTTAGTTAAGAGGATTCCACAAAAGATGAGCCTCAGTTACATGGAAGGGAGGCCTTGAAAGTAGCATCTTTGAAAAGAAAAAAAAAGAAGAAAAATAAAAATGTGGACAGCATCACAACGATCTACAATTGCCGTAGAATCTTGAACGTTAAAACTTACCATCCACCACCAAGTTCCATTTCTGTCGTGAGATTTACATGCACAGTCATGAAACTACAGCTAACGATGAAGAAGGAAAACGACCCAGTATGTAGAGCTCACACAATAGTCAGCAACTTCAGTGAAAAGTGGGGCCAACAGAAGATAAATGATTATCGAGGGTATCCAAAAAGTTAGAAATTAATGAATAATCCTTTTTCATTTTGTACGGATTCAGAAATTAAAAAAAATAAGGGGCTCCTTACGTCTATTCTCATCAACTCACCCTCTGTGAAAATGAAGAATAAACTTCATTTAGTCACTTTTGTAACTTTTCTGAGAAAACTTTCTGAAAATGAATGGGGTTATTTGGGAGAGAATGAAAATGACTTCAAAGCCTCCTCATACTTGGAAGGTCTTTCTTTAGAGAGGGTCGATGAGAATGGTCCCCAAATGGTATTGTCATTTCATGTATTTAGGACTGAAATGTACATACTTAACATATATATATATATATATATATATATCATTTCTAACACATGTACTTCCTTCTAAATATGCATATATCATTCCAAAAAAAACACTTTATTTTAAAATTAATTTTTTCATTTCAAGCATCTTATAAACAAGTATATTTCATTCCTATGTATTTTTACTCGTTCACCAACTTGAGCATTGATGTATGCTAGTTCGTCTTGTACTGCTGCTAGAGTAGCTCAAATATAATCTATCGTAGGTTGAAGTTTTGTAACATTAGTTCTAGGTTGTGCTTCATGTTCTAGACATAAAGTTAGAACGTAGTAAAATAAGAAATTGAAAGATTTTGTTGAAATTGTTCCTTTGGAAATTTTTTGAAAAATTAATCATAAGTTCTTCTCTCCATCAGAACAATAGGGCTGTTATGCTCGTTATTAAACTTGTTGAAGAGATGAAATAGAACCAAAGTTTATCTTTTTGATCAGAGGTTGAATCGATCATCAGAAGAAGAATTATGTCAAAAATTAGAATACATTATGAGAAAATGAAACTTCCATGAAAAAATTCTCGAGGGATGTGAGTCCGGAGTTTTACGACGATGGTACAAAAAAAGGGATGACAAGATGCGTAGAGTAAGACTCGAATTCGGGTCGCTTAATAATCGCTCAGCTCTTCGTACCACTCTGCTAGATTCTCCGTCGTCAAAAATAAATTTCCATGAAAGAGAAGCAAATGAAATGATTTCATAAAAATTCTCGTCTTGAAATTGGGTTTTAAGTATTTTTTGTTAACTGATGTTCGTCTACCTTGGCCTTCTTCCGGGGACGCTTGCGTATCTCTAGATCTAAATAATCTCACTTTGTTCATCAAACACTTAAAACGTCATATTTCTGTATTTTTGAGGTCTTTACTAACTCTTTGTTTCTCCTACAGACTCTTTTTAACTTCTTTACCGTATGAACTCGAGATGGAAGCCTACGAGTACTGGCATCAAACGTCATGCAACAGGCAAACATCGTTCCTCTCACACTTCAAAGAAAGTTCTCCGAGGTGCAGGGATGAGATGGCGAAATTAAAATTTCATAAAAAAATCATAAAGAACTAATCAATTCTAACAACAAAGCGATGATGAACAGCCAAACGAATAGATCCACGATTGCGCACATAGTCAACACTGTGTAATAAAATTACTCAGTCATATGTTCGAGGAAAGATTGCATCATTTCATGGACTACCTCATGACATAGATAAGGAGTTCTTAAGATAAAGGAAACTTAAGGTGCGCGTGCGGCGGATATTACTGGTGGCTAAGTTTGACAATTATCCGTTTAAAATTTAATCCGAATTTAAATTTGTATTCGTTTGATCAGATAATTGTCGGAATAGAGTATTCGATGAATAATTTAATCGGATATCAGATAATCTAATTATTAATTGGATATGAATTTGGATATTGAAATATCCGTGTTGAATATTATCTGACATAATACGAACCCTTTGATGAATATCTAAGGATCCACCTATTCTACATATAAGTCAAATCTTAATATGTTGTTTGGTTACTCTTTTTTATTTCTTTTTTTGTCTCAAAATATAATTTAGAAATAAGAACTCTACTTATGGCCATTTGATAAGTCCTCTCTTATCTTTTAGGATGAAGTTTAATCTTTTGATAATCTCTCTTAAAATAAAAAAATCTCCACCTTTTCTTTTTTTTTTTAAAAAAAATAACGCACGATCCTCCCGCACGGCTCGCACAATTTACCTCCAAATAGATCCGATAATTATCATTTTAAAATTTAAATTGAAAGATAATTATCTAAATAAAATATCTGAAACATAATTTAATTAAATATCAGATAATTCGATTATTACTCGCATACGAATATGAATATCATACAATTCGCTCCATATCTGATCCGTTTAGGAGCCAACAAATGGCGACAAAATTGATGCACCTCCAATGACACAGAGACGCTCAGAGCCTTTGATCGCGGCATCTCATGAGAGCCAGCTGCTGCCGCAACGAGTTTTCCACTTTTCCTTCCGTCTGATCAGTTCAGATGGGGCTAGGTTTATGCAACTACGACTGAGACGGTCTTCTTACGGTAGACCCCAACCCAGGGGGTACAGCGAATGAACCCCTCGGATATGAAAGATCAAGGTCGAGTCTCAATTCTTTTAAGGGAAAACTTCTTATAAATTATTCGAGCTCGTTTTAAAAAATCATGTTTACTTGTCTACAGTCATGCATACCACTGTCATGTTAATATAATTTCAAAAATAACATTGTAATTAATTTTCGTTGACATACTTGAACATACAGACGGAATATTCTATTATAATGGTTAAATTTAAAATAAAGAAATATATCTCAAATAGATTAATAGTTTAATACGACAAAAATAACTTCCCCTCTCTCTCTCTCTCTCTCTCTCTCTCTCTCTCTCTCTCTCTCTCTCTCTCTCTCTCTCTCTCTCTCTCTCTCTCTCTCTCTCTCTCTCTCTCTCTCTCTCTCTCTCTCTCTCTCTCTCTCGGAGGATTAGAGGAGACCCTCTCTCTCTCTCTCTTGAGTAATGCTAGGTACACCACGAGGCTAAGTACAATGCCCATTAGTGTAATGAGTTTTTTTTTCTATTTTTTTTGACATGGGATCCACGTCACTTATCTGTCTCAAAGAAGAAAAATACTTAGTGTACATCTTTGATGAATTATACACACATAATGTGCATCAATCAAATTATTTTTTTTGAAAATTTTTTGTGATTTGTAATTCACGTTCTCCTAACTTGTCATATAAGACACATCTCTATCTGACGCCTTATTTTTTTTTAAAAAATAGATTCAATGAATAGTGTTGTGCCAATTTTTCTTGAATTGACTCTTTTTATTTTAGATTTTTTTGGACTTATACGATAAATTAGGGAGATGTAGATCCCATGTCATAATTTTTTTTTAAAAAATATTCGTTTGACGTAGATCCTCAGTGTGTAATTAGTCGGAGTGTGCACTAAGCATATATAACTCTTATGGGAAATCAAAAAATCCTTGTTAATAGTGATTTGATAATTTTTCCTCTTTGAGTACTAAGCATGCCGGATGGATAGCGTGAGACTCACCCCAAAATAATTTGGCATGAGTCTCACAATATATATATTTTTGGTTATACAAAAAAACTTGACACAACGGTTGGAAGGTGTACTTCGACCAATGTTGCACCAAACATTACTCGAAAGCAATTGGATTGGGGATACGTCTAATAGGAAAGAAAGTGCAAGATTAACGATAGACGAGGAAACAAAGACATAGAACCTGTTGACCAGTTACTGGGTAACTGGGTGCCCATCGGAGGCACGTGGGCTCCTACATGGATGCTAGCACCCCATGTAGCTAGCCTCCCTTTGTGTGGGCTCGCAAAGGATCATGAAGGAGTCACGCGGGATCCCTTCTCCCACACACCTCTCCCTCCTACGTCGCCTCTTCCTATCTTGCACGAGAAGTCATTGAGATTCCTCTCCACACTGTCTCACCTATTCCCTCTCTCCCTATAAATAAGTCATGGGAAGGTGATTTAAGTGTGTGTGGGTGTGTATGCAGTGTGAGCATGGTGCGTCATGCTAGTGGTTATCGTGATGGGAATCGCGATGGGTTCAGACGGCATGTCTTTTAGGATCCTTTCGGCCATACATGTGTGAGACGGATTGAAGGGAGAAAGTGAGTAAGTGCATGTGTCTAGAGAGAGAGAGAGAGAGAGAGAGAGAGAGAGAGAGAGAGAGAGAGAGAGAGAGAAGAAGCTCGAGAGCACATCACCGATGACGACTGAGGTAGTCTCGCTCTCAACCTCTCCCTACTCTTTATCTCTCCTCGTCCTTCTCCTCTATGTGTTAGACGGAAGGACGAGGATAGTGTGATGGTGGGCCGATTGTAGGATGATAGTCATAGATTGTTCCAGTCTCATGATGGCCGTGGCCTGTGCCTCCGAGGGAAGTATCACCATAGTCTTTGGATTTGGAACGTGGACCCTTGAAGCTTACTCTAGTAGCCGACTCTGTGACTCCGCAATGATTCACGAAGAGTGGATGAAAAATCTAGCATGATCATATTTCCCCAAAGCTTGGTCTCTGAGAGTGAGAATGTGAGACCCGATGAATGTTTTTAAGGAAATTGGTGGGCATATACTCAATTTCGCTTCTTCGAGGGTTTAGAATGCAAGAAGGGGTTAAAAATAAAAAAAAATAATATGTTACCTTTTTAACCCATTGATATCTCCCCCTCTCTCTTACTTTCCCAAATCCCCCTCCCCCTTTTTCCCTTTCACCGTGACCCAGGGACGCGAGCGCAGGGAGACCCCGCGACGGACCCCCCTCTCACCCCCTTCCTCTTCTGCCACCGCGGCGACCGCGGCGGTCGGCGACGGGGCCTAAAGGTGGAGGCGCGGCGGCTCTCTTCCCCCCTGCTCCGCGAACGACGGCGAGCACCTTTCTCCCTCCTTCCTCTTCCCGGCGGTGCTAGGTGGCCCAAGGCTAGTGGAGGACAACCGGCGGCCTCACCGGCAAGCTAATAGAAGGGGGGACGGCGCCGGCACCTTCACCTGCCACGATCCCGGCGTGAAGGGCTAGCGGAGGCATTCACCCGGGTCGAACATCGGCTTGGAGAGGTGACCGGGAGAGACGGACCGCGATGTCCCTCGGCTTGTTCGCGGCCGGATTGGACATTTCGGCACGTTTAAGGTAGGGGGATCGTAGTCCTAACCCGTTAAACTGCTCTAAAAGCATGTCCATCGTCGTTATGTTTTAACAGCATGCCCATCGTCTTTATGTTTTCAAAGCATGCCCATCGTCTTTATGTTTTCAAAGCATGCCCATCGTTGCTGGGTTCATAGGCAATATATATTGAGATGATGGTTTGGCAGAAAACAGGTTAAAAATGGTTTGGCAGGAAACAGGTTAAAGTGATGACTCCCGTCGATTTGAGTCGACTGGGAGGGGATCCGGTTATGATCCCGGTGGATCCGATTCTCCGGTAAGGATTATGTTTAATGTATTTTGGATTTTATAACGGTCCGCCATAACCTGGTTGTTAACCCGAGTAGCTGACATCTTGACTGCGTAAATAAATTAATTTGAATGGTGGAAGAAGTCTCACGGTTAATCCGTTGAGTAGCACGCGGCGGTTTGTCATTCGACAGCCTAAAATCGTAGCGGCCCTAGTCCGACCGCTTGTTCTATAATGATGCGTGTTTGCCATTTCAGTATGTTCAATAATTATGCATTTAGTTATGGAATGATTGCTATTTTAGCATGTTCAGTTAATTATGTATTTAATCTTGTTTAATTGTCATGTTTAATTCTTATCAGAAATTATGACATGTTTTTAGATCCCAATAGAGCTTTATTCTCTTTCCTAGTGATGGAACCACCAGTGGTAGCCCGACGACTTTTAGTGTTGATCCCACCTGGGAGAGGTGGCGGGGTATCCCAGTTTCACGGTTTTTAAGCTAGTTCCGTGGGCCCCGGTCCAACCGTAGCGTCCTACGGAGGGGAATACTAGCTAGAGGCCTGGCTCTAGGCACGAGCCGGTGTGTGCACACGTGGTCAGAGACTTGGACTGACACTGACGAGTGTGGCTCTGACTAGTTACTTGTTTTGGTACTGTTATGCGTCTCGCTTGCTATGATTAGGCTTGAGTAGACGCTTGAGACGCAGTGTAAGCCGTCAGTGGACGCATCTGGTTTCTTCTTCTGGTGGACCTCCTCTCCTCCTCACTCTTGTCACTTGGAAATGATTGAGTTATTGTCTATTGGTAGATTTCGAATACTCGCATTTGAATTAAATTGGCATATTAGATAGCTGTTTATAAACTGTTTAGTTAGTTTTACAGCTTTTTCAATTGTCATTTATTTATGCCAATGCATGCTTTACTGCTTTCCTAAAGTTAGTTGCGAGTTAGGCATTTATGTGAACCCTACTGAGTCTCTGTCGTGAGACTCACCCCTTCCTTTTACAGGTGAGGCGGAGCATCCGGCTGCGGGATTCTCTCGCGCATTCGGCGAAAAGTCTTAGAGCCAGCAGTGGTATGTCAGTGGTGTTAGTGTTGGTGTGCTACAGGCCAATTTCGGGTCGGGTAGGCCCAATAGTTGTACGATCTTGTTCATTAATAAAGTGGTGTTTGAGCGTAAATATGCGATTGTGTTACTTTACGTTGTCCCTAGGATATGTGGTTGTAAAGTCAGCTCGAGATGGGATCTCGAACATGAGATTGACTTTACATGTACACATACCTTAAACTGTTCCTGGTTGGAGGGTAATCACTCGGGGACTTTGATTACCTATTAAACCAGTACACATGATTTGTCAGTGACCAGTCTCATGGTCATTGGTGCGGGGCACCAACACATATGTGTAGGTGTATGTCCTTGGAGGATGTGCACTGAACTGATCCGCTATTGGATCTTCAGATGGTTGATTATACCTAATGTCAACTGAAGATCCAACGGTCACAGTAGCATCGTTGGTCCTTTGACCTGAGACATTGATCGGATCTTACACGAGGACTGGAATGGTTTAATTACTTAGCTAAGTGACTTTAACCATAAGTCATGAGTTGCCGAGTCATTAACCACTCCAGGATACGTGTGAAGATCCTCAATGGTCAAGAGGGGATCGCTCACTGTCGGGTATATATCAGACAGTTAATGGGTCATGACATTGACGCTCCGTTAAATCCCTGGCCAGGGTCGTGTGAGTTCGTTTAGAACGGACGTCATACACTTTAAGGAGGTCATAGTCAAATGGCACGATCATGGGGTTTGACAGATACCGTACCCTCGATCGTACCAGACTCATAGAAGGAGCGAGGGATTATATCGATGCGGTAACTGTGGACTTACAGGTACCAGACATGCTGGTTTAAACCCTGCGTCATCTAGGATCACGCGGATTTGCTTGACCCAACGTGATCGAAGGTTCGGAATGAATTAAACTATTATTCGGCTCTTGTAGAAGCGAATAATATGTTTAATTTACTTCTAATTAGGAATTAGAAGTTAATGGGCCTTAAACTAGAGTGACTATGGGCCTAGAGGATCACACACAATGGATTCTTGGGTGACGGATTATTATTATACAAGTGTATGTATTAGTTCCCTTTTATTCCTTTTGGAAATGAGTGTAAATGGGGGCTTAAAACATATGTATAATAATGGAAAGGTCATATATATAATTTTGGTCCTTTTGATGTCTTTAGAAAAGGGTCCAACTTCTATATATATGGCACCTACGTGAAGCTCATTCGAGCCTTCACCTCTTCCAACTCTTAGGCTAATCAAGCATTAAGCCTAAGAGGAGGATTAGTCTCCCCCTTTCTCCCTCTTGCTCTCTCTCTCTCCAGAAGGTGATTGAGCCGGAGAAGGTCGTGCCGGGGAGGTACCGTCGCTGCGCAAGGGTCCGTGTGGATCTGCTCTAGAGGCCGTACAGCTGTGCGGCTCGGTTTCTCTGCATCGGGCTTAGCGGACAGCGTCGTTCCGCGCAAGGTGAAACACGCAACCCGTAATTAGGGTATTAGAAACACCGATTAGAGCATAGATTAAGCTTTCCACAATACCGGGATCGGGCAAATTAAATTTTTGTTATCCGCTGCGTCGCCCGTAGGTGCTGTGCGAAACCTTACAGTGGTATCAGAGCCAGGTTCGCGCTCTGGTCGGTGTTTTAGCGCTGTTTAGAACCATGCTTTAGGGGCAATAAAATCTTCAATTATAATTTGTAGAAAGAGATTTGGACATCTCTGTTCTTCATGGATGCTAGGCATACAAACAGCAAATTTTTTTTTTAAAAAAAAAAAATTTAAAAAAAAAAAAATTTTTTTTTTGGCTCCCGCATGGCGCACTGCGCCGCTCGGCGCTGTGCGCCGGCGGGCGCACCCGCGTGGGCGGGCGCCGCCCACGCGGGGTGCCCGCGTGGCGGGCGCCGCCCACGCGGGGCGTCCGCGTGGCGGGCGCCCGCAGGCGGCTCCCGCCCGCGGGCGCCCGCAGGCGGCACCCGCGCGCGGGCGCCCGCAACGCGGGTCGCCCGCGTTGCGGGCGCCGCAACGCGGGTCAACGCCCGCGCGCGCGGGCGCCGCCCGCGCGCGCGGGGTTGACCTGGCGGGATTAAAAAAAAAAGTTTTTTTTTTTTTTTAAAAAAAAATTATTTTAACCTGTTTAATTTACTGTGCTCCTGTAAAATTATATATATATTAGATATATATATTAAAATGCTCAGTAAATTAAATAGAATTTTATCTAGTAGGTTAATTATGTTATCTCGATGGTAAATGTCACAAGTTAATTTTTATTTAACCGTGTTGAATTTACCGAGGTGAGATAATTACTATTTACCATGAGATAAAATGGTAATAATTGAAGTTACTTCAGTAAAATTTAAGTTTTTGAATTTTTAATTATTAGATAATTAAAAAATTCAAAATTTAAATTTTATTGAAGTTAAATGTGAAAAATTCAATTATTTGAATTTTTAATTATTAGATAATTGTTAAATTCGAATTTTGAATTTTAGAAAATTACTAATTGAGGATAATTGCATTATTTTAAATTTATTTTCAAACAAAAATTATTGGATAATTAGTTTGAATTTAAATTTAAATTATTGGCATGTTTAAATTTTGAATTTAAATTTGATTATTGGATAATTAAATTTAAATTTAAATTTAATTAATTATCTCAATTAGATGCCCCTGTAGAAAATGATGGTTCTTTACGTGCGTTACTTTATTTACCTTGTATTGGCCTGCTTGTATGTTTAATTTTAGTTAATCATGCTTTGATTTTTAAAATTAAATAAAGCTAGCCTGTTTTTGTTTGCACATCCCATTATTAAATTCAAAAGTAAGGATTATTTTCAGAAAATAACCCTTGATTGATTTTATTTGAATGGGTTGGCAAGTGATCATGGACTTGGATTAATGTAATTAATTGGGGTCTGCGAACCTCCTTTCTCTCTCTGTTAAAATTCCAATGTACTTCTATCTTCCTCCATTGTTGTACTCGCCCTAAGGGCTGCTGGAATTTGAGTCACATGTAATTTAATTTTTCCGGCCTGCGTGCCGTGTAAAAGTTGTAATTAATGCGGCGTCGGCGATTGAAAGCGTGGAGCACACCCGACGAGGACGATCCAGCTGCTTCGGAAGCGGGCCGGATGTCTTAGTTACATTAGGGTTAAAGTCCATGATCACTTGCGTTCATTTTTGCATTGGATGCATTTATTTTGTGCAAACTACTAGGTACGGTAAATATATTGGATATATTTATATTACCACCTAGGGTGAGATCAAGATAAAATTAAATTCCCTCGCGTTTAAATTTTAGATCTGGTAAGCGTGGCTCTAGGAGTCGTCGTGGCCCTCCATCATTATGGAGTGAATGAACGTCTTCATTTCATGGATTTGTTGTGCTTTCCACAAGGTCCATGAGTTTGGGGGCGGGATTAAACTCCAAGGCTCGGCCTCAATGGAGTGAGGAATTGAACTCGGCCTTGTTGTGCTTTCCACAAGGGTCGGGTCATGAACTTATTGCTATGTAGTAATGATGGTTAGATCTAACCGAGAATATCCTTTGTTGTGCTTTCCACAAGGGGATGATTTCTCGGGGGCCGAATATCGGATATTGCATAGATGCAAGTGCTTGTTGACTGCCCTTGAGATGGTGTATGGCTTGTTGTGCTTTCCACAAGGTCGTACATTAGTCTCGTTGGGATTCCGACCCACTAGGTTGATCTCGTTGATCTCCCGTTCTATATACTGAGGGTTATATAGTCCGATCGAAAAATAGTGGGACTAACTAAGATAGAAAACCACATCTAAGTTAGAATTTGAACACATGCTAAGTTGTCTTTTATTTCTTATCCAGATTACAATGTCGTCGTCCAACCCCCTCCGCGGCATCTTGGATGCAAATAGATTAATTGGACCGAACTACTCGGATTGGCTGCGTAATCTACGCATAGTCCTTACCGCCGAAAAGATAGCGTACGTGTTGGACACGGTTCATTCTGAGCCAGCTCCTGATGCCGACGAGGGCGAGTTACTGGCTTATGCCAAGTGGTCTGAGGACTCCTCCCTAGCCCAATGTTACATGTTGGCCTCTATGACTCCCGAGCTACAGAGGCAATTTGAAAAGACTGATTGTAGAAGTATACTTCTCAATCTACGCCAGCTCTTCGGGGAGCAGGGTAGGATTGAGAGGTATGACATCTCCAAAAGGCTTTTCAGGACACGGATGTCTGAGGGTTCTTCAGTACAGGCTCATGTACTGAAAATGATGGAGTGGATTGAAAGACTCAATGCATTGGGGTTCAAGTTGGATCTTGAACTATGCATTGATCTTATACTCCAGTCATTGCCCGATTCCTTTTCTTCCTTCATCATGAACTTTAACATGAACAGGATTGAAGCAACTCTCCCGGAGCTGCTCAATATGTTAAAGAGTGCTGAAGGAACCATGCAGAAAGATAAACCATCTTCGTCTGTAATGATTGTTGGCCGGGCCAACAAGAAAAGGAAGGTAACTCAAATATCCACCATAAGTAACAAAGGGAAGGGAAAGAAAAAGGCCACGGGTAAGCAGCACGCCAAGGTTGACAAAGGGAAGGGCAAGAAGAATGAAAAGGAAGACAAATGTTTTCGATGCGGGGAAACTGGGCATTGGAAAAGGAATTGCAAGGCAATTCTAAATGAAGGTATTTTTGTCATAGACCTTAATTTGTCATATATGGAATCCACATCATGGGTATTGGATACTGGATGTGCATCTCATATCTGCAATTCTATGCAGGTGCTGGCAAATAGAAGGCGATTGGGCAAAAAGGAGATTGAACTGAGGATGGGCAATGGAGCTTTAGTTGCTGCCAAAGCTGTCGGGACTGCACGCCTCAGTTTACCTTCAGGAGTCATTCTGGAGCTGAATGACTGTTATTATGTTCCTAATATTATTAAGAATATTATTTCAATCTCTGGCTTGTATAACATTGGATATACATTGGCTTTTAATAGCACTGGGTGCTCTATAATGAATAATGGTTTGGTTATAGCCAATGGTTCATTGGTCAATGGTCTATATGTATTAGATACACGTTCTAATGTTATGCAAATTTCTAATGCTGATGAAGTGAATTCTGCATATCTATGGCATTGCAGACTCGGTCATGTAGGTGAGAAAAGAGTCTCTCACTTACACTCAAATGGGTATTTGAATTCATTCGAATACAAGCCATTTGATACCTGTGAGTCGTGTCTCATGGGGAAAATGACTAAGGCTCCCTTTGGTGGATATGGAGAGAGGGCTGTTGACCTTCTCGAGCTCATACACTCGGATGTGTGTGGACCCATGTCCATAGAAGCAAAAGGAGGTTATCTCTATTTCATTTCTTTTATTGATGACTTCTCTAGATATGGCTATGTGTATTTAATGAGACATAAGTCACAAGCCTTTGAGAAGTTTAAGGAATACAAGAATGAAGTAGAGAAACAGACTGGCAAAAGTATTAAGGCTCTTCGATCGGATCGAGGAGGTGAATACTTAAGCCATGAATTCACTTCTTATCTTAAAGACCATGGAATAGTTTCTCAGTGGACACCACCGTATACACCACAGCACAATGGTGTATCCGAGAGGAGAAACAGGACCTTGTTAGACATGGTCCGATCCATGATGTCTATGTCAGGACTACCCTTGTCTCTCTGGGGCTATGCATTAGAGACTGCGGCTTATTTATTGAATAGGATATCAAGTAAATCAGTTCCTTCTATTCCATATGAGATATGGAAGGGCAGGAAACCAAATTTTAATCACATTAAAATTTGGGGGTGTCCTGCTCATGTAAAGAAGAACGAGAGTGATAAGCTTGAGTCAAGAACCGATAAGTGTAGGTTTGTGGGATATCCAAAGGAGACGTTTGGATATTATTTCTATCACCCTTCTGAGCAAAGGGTCTTAGTGGCCAAGAGAGCTGTATTTCTGGAAAGAGAATATCTACTCCATAAAAACAGTGGGAGCCAGATAGAATTGGACGAGGTCCAAGAACCACAACCCATAGACACACACTCATTAGATGAGACTGTATCGGTTGATCCTATTCAAGGTGAAACACTGACACTACGGAGATCTGGTAGACTACCGAGAGAACCTGAGAGATATGTTGGACATGTCTCAGATGGGTCCTCTAAGGTATGCATCGATGAGGATGATGATCCTCAGTCGTACCAGGAGGCGATCCGTAGTGTAGACTCCGAGAAATGGCAAGAGGCAATGGATTCAGAGATCCAGTCCATGTACACCAACAAAGTTTGGAACTTAGTTGATGTACCCGAAGGGAAGGTCCCTATCGGCTGCAAATGGATTTTCAAAAGGAAAATCGGTGCAGATGGACAGGTTGACACATACAAGGCTAGACTAGTGGCGAAAGGATATCGTCAAAGGCAAGGCATTGACTATGACGAGACGTTTTCGCCAGTAGCCATGGTTAAGTCAATCAGAATCCTCCTTGCCATTGCTGCGTACCTGGATTACGAGATCTGGCAAATGGATGTGAAGACAGCTTTTCTTAATGGAAACCTGTCAGAAGAGGTGTACATGGTACAACCTGAGGGATTCACTTCCAAGCCACATCCTAATAAGGTATGCAAACTTCAAAGGTCCATTTATGGATTAAAGCAGGCATCTAGAAGCTGGAACTTAAGATTTGACGAGGCTGTCAAATCTTTCAACTTCATTCGGAATGAAGATGAACCCTGTGTTTACAAGAAGGTCAGTGGGAGCTCAGTGACCTTCTTGGTCCTTTATGTTGATGACATCTTACTCATTGGGAATGATGTAGCGATGTTGACATCAACTAAGTCTTGGTTGTCCAAGACCTTCTCCATGAAGGATTTGGGAGAAGCATCCTATGTGCTGGGCATAAGGATCTATCGAGATAGATCTAAAAGGATGCTAGGATTATCCCAATCCATGTACATAGACACTATCCTCAAAAGGTTTAGGATGGAAAATTCCAAGAGAGGTCTCATTCCCATGAGACATGGAATTTGCCTATCCAAGGGGATGAGTCCTAAAACTTCTGAGGAGGTGGCACACATGAATAAGGTACCCTATGCTTCGGCGATAGGGTCAATCATGTATGCAATGCTATGTACACGACCTGATGTTGCCAATGCTTTAAGCATTGTCAGTAGATATCAGGCAAATCCAGGCGAAGAGCACTGGAAGGCAGTAAAGGGTATCCTGAAGTACCTGCGAAGGGCTAAGGATCTTTTTCTGCTTTATGGAGGAGAGGACCTACAGCTTAGAGCTTACACAGATTCTAGTTTCCAGTCAGATCCAGATGACTGCAAATCTATGTCTGGATTTGTATTCATGTTGAATGGAGGGGCAGTCAGTTGGAGAAGCTCCAAGCAAGACACGACTGCAGACTCGACGACGGAGGCGGAATATATTGCTGCAGCTGAAGCTGCTAAGGAAGCCGTCTGGATGAAGAAATTCATCTTGGAACTTGGCGTAGTTCCCGAGATATCAGCTCCCATCCCATTATTTTGTGATAATAATGGGGCCATCGCCCAGGCGAAGGAACCGAGATCTCACCAAAGGTCAAAGCATATTCTTAGGCGCTTTCACCTTATTCGGGAGATTGTTGATCGTGGAGATGTGATGGTAGAGCGTGTACCGTCAGAAGACAACATAGCAGATCCACTGACTAAGCCTTTGACACAGACTGTATTTGAGCGTCATCGGGATAAGATGGGCCTCAAAGTTGTGGGCAATTGGCTGTAGTTCAAGTGGGAGATTGTTAGTGTTGGTGTGCTACAGGCCAATTTCGGGTCGGGTAGGCCCAATAGTTGTACGATCTTGTTCATTAATAAAGTGGTGTTTGAGCGTAAATATGCGATTGTGTTACTTTACGTTGTCCCTAGGATATGTGGTTGTAAAGTCAGCTCGAGATGGGATCTCGAACATGAGATTGACTTTACATGTACACATACCTTAAACTGTTCCTGGTTGGAGGGTAATCACTCGGGGACTTTGATTACCTATTAAACCAGTACACATGATTTGTCAGTGACCAGTCTCATGGTCATTGGTGCGGGGCACCAACACATATGTGTAGGTGTATGTCCTTGGAGGATGTGCACTGAACTGATCCGCTATTGGATCTTCAGATGGTTGATTATACCTAATGTCAACTGAAGATCCAACGGTCACAGTAGCATCGTTGGTCCTTTGACCTGAGACATTGATCGGATCTTACACGAGGACTGGAATGGTTTAATTACTTAGCTAAGTGACTTTAACCATAAGTCATGAGTTGCCGAGTCATTAACCACTCCAGGATACGTGTGAAGATCCTCAATGGTCAAGAGGGGATCGCTCACTGTCGGGTATATATCAGACAGTTAATGGGTCATGACATTGACGCTCCGTTAAATCCCTGGCCAGGGTCGTGTGAGTTCGTTTGGAACGGACGTCATACACTTTAAGGAGGTCATAGTCAAATGGCACGATCATGGGGTTTGACAGATACCGTACCCTCGATCGTACCAGACTCATAGAAGGAGCGAGGGATTATATCGATGCGGTAACTGTGGACTTACAGGTACCAGACATGCTGGTTTAAACCCTGCGTCATCTAGGATCACGCGGATTTGCTTGACCCAACGTGATCGAAGGTTCGGAATGAATTAAACTATTATTCGGCTCTTGTAGAAGCGAATAATATGTTTAATTTACTTCTAATTAGGAATTAGAAGTTAATGGGCCTTAAACTAGAGTGACTATGGGCCTAGAGGATCACACACAATGGATTCTTGGGTGACGGATTATTATTATACAAGTGTATGTATTAGTTCCCTTTTATTCCTTTTGGAAATGAGTGTAAATGGGGGCTTAAAACATATGTATAATAATGGAAAGGTCATATATATAATTTTGGTCCTTTTGATGTCTTTAGAAAAGGGTCCAACTTCTATATATATGGCACCTACGTGAAGCTCATTCCAGCCTTCACCTCTTCCAACTCTTAGGCTAATCAAGCATTAAGCCTAAGAGGAGGATTAGTCTCCCCCTTTCTCCCTCTTGCTCTCTCTCTCTCCAGAAGGTGATTGAGCCGGAGAAGGTCGTGCCGGGGAGGTACCGTCGCTGCGCAAGGGTCCATGTGGATCTGCTCTAGAGGCCGTACAGCTGTGCGGCTCGGTTTCTCTGCATCGGGCTTAGCGGACAGCGTCGTTCCGCGCAAGGTGAAACACGCAACCCGTAATTAGGGTATTAGAAACACCGATTAGAGCATAGATTAAGCTTTCCACAATACCGGGATCGGGCAAATTAAATTTTTGTTATCCGCTGCGTCGCCCGTAGGTGCTGTGCGAAACCTTACAAGTGGTCAGTCTGTTCTTTTTCTTCGTTTGGCCGGACTTCGTCCCGTGTAGTTATTTATTTTTGGACCATTATACAGTGTGGGACTTGTGATATATGAATCTGGACTACTTGTATAAATTTACCACTCTTATATATATGCAAATGCTTCCGTTTAAAGTTCAAATGAATGCTTTAATTAATATTACGCGTGTAATTTCTATTCGTTATGTATCCCCTCGACAAACACTCACTAACCCTTACGGGGCCTCATCAGCCTCTTGGGTGGCTTCCCCGAGCTCTTGGTATCGGTAAATCGATGATATCGGGTTGTCGGTATCTGGATCTCCTGGGTCGTCACAGAGAACCCCCGGCCCACGAGTATGAAACCAATAAGAACATGTAATCCAATCTATGGGAGGGAGAACACAGATAGGACCCCATGACAGATGATGTTTACCTAACTGAACTATGGTGCATTGACTCGGTGTGACTCATCTTGACTCGGGCGTGCTGTATTGGATCCACGAGAAACTGGAACGTGATCTGCCGAGTTTGGATCGAGTCACTTCCTCCACCTTCCCACTCTGTAGTAGTGGCAGCAAGGTCATCGGAGAGCACCTCGATCTGGCAGGGGGAGGGCCGTTGGAGCAGTAGTAGGGCTAGCAACAATAGCAGCAGCCCAATCTGGTGGGGGGAGGGCCGTTGGAGCAGTAGTAGGGCTAGCAACAATAGCAGCAGCCCAATCTGGTGGGGGGAGGGCCGAAGGGCCTAGACCGGGTAGGGGAAGAGCCGTCAGAGCAACTGTAGGGCCACCGACAATAGTAGCAACCTGATCTGGTGCGTGGAAGGCCGTAGGGCCCCATTCCAGTTTCGGAGCAACTCAATCTGGTGAGGGGAGGGCCGCAGGGCCTCGATCCGATTGGGGGAGGGCCACCGGAGCTATTGGAGCAACTCAATCTGACTGAGAGAGGGCTGTAGGGCCTTGATATAGCGGGGGGAGGGTGGCTATAGGAGTAATAGGAGGGCCACCGCAAGGCGCAGGGTCTCGAGTTTTACTGTGAGCTACTAAAGCGACTCGACTGGACTAAGGCTGCGTTTGAAAATGCAACCGACTTATTCATTCTTCAAAAAATTCATCGGTCGTACAAATGTTCAGAGCACCCAAGATTTGTCATTATTAATAATTCATCGATTCCTCTTTACAGTTGCTTTTGAAGATTATCGGATGAAGTGCATTTTGTGTCTTGGTTATCTTTCCTCTGACTTTTTTTAAAGCTCAAAAGCCTAGATGCACTAATACATTTGATAAAGATTAAAGGATGTCGAGTGATTTTGTGTCGAAAGCAACGCCAACAGCGTTCTCCAAACGCGTCCTAAGTCACATACGAGTCAAGGCGTACCATATCAGATCAGAGAGAGCTTGATCTGACATGCATCATCGAGTCAACGAACCTTGAACTAAACAACACCATTTTCGACACTAACCATGTGGGAGAGTTGAGTTCAAGTCCAACAAATGCTCGACTCAACTATCTATTTTTTTAAGACTAGTAAACTTTGAATTCACAATTCTTGAGAATTTAATGTGAATCAAATAAATCTTTATGACAATCCAACTTGAGACCTTCTTTTCATTAGGCATAGGTGATAAACTCTCTCTCTCTCCTCCTTAATAATGTACACAAAGGTAGGCTAGTGATTTACACACGTGGGATTATCTTTTAACTGGCTGGAGTTACACGTGAGTGACCGCAGGCCGGTGACGGCAGTGATATTTTTGAAATGCCTCTTGTATATGATAGACAAAACAAACGTAATTTTATTAAAATTTAAAAAATATCAGTGGCTCCTGGGACATTTTCCCTCCTTTCAAAAGTCATACTTAGCTAGGGTTTTTGAAAGCCTAAATGGGCTTCCTCCATGGTGTGTAAGTGCAGAACCCTGCGTCAGAAGATCACAGTTGTTCATCCGAAGGCAGCAGAAATTGACCGGGAGGGCGTGAAGGTCTCCAGATTTCAAGGTAAGGAGGTAAACCCACACTTGATGGCTTTGTTGTTTCCAGCCAGTCGCTAGGATTGGAGAAGAGCAAAGCAGAAAAAAAGGGTGAATAATTTGGGTGGGGGAAGGCTAGTTGGTGTGTGCTTTTTCCCTTCGTAAGTCCTCTTCTGTTCTTGATTCGGAGATCTAAATGCCTCAACATCATGCCCAAGTGCTGCAATTTGACTTATCGATCGACAGCTCCACGCGCATCCGCGAAGCCCTCGAATCTGCAGAAAAAATCGCATCTTGCTATCACTGCAACTCGGTATCTTGATTGTACTAGAGCTGATTGCACGATGGGAGGGTCATATGCTGTGGACATGCTTACTTTACGAGTATGTGGATCTTTTTCTCGTGCTGGAGCTGCCAGATTGTTGGGTCCCCAAGCTTGCGATCATCCTGTGATGAACAGACAGCCATTTGGTTATTCTTTTGGGGTTTCACTTTTTCCCAGAGCCTCCCCTTGGTGTAAGCAAGGGAAATTCTTCCTCTCAACGATCAGGGGCGCCCATGATGTCCTTCTTCCTTCCATGATCAGTTCAGATGCATCTGCGTATGCCCGTAAACCACGAATTCCTCGCGCCGTCCTCACCGAGGCCCAAGATGCTCTCTTTGAGTACCTCCATAGCACCAGAAGCTTTCAATTTGCTGATGCAGAACACATTAGTAAGCATTCTCCAGCTTTCCTCCAGAAGCTCATTGCAAAACTTGATGACAGTGAAGAACCTGGCCGGGCGCTTAGCAGGTTCCTCCGCTACCATCCTATTAATGAGTTTGAGCCATTCTTTGAGAGTTTGGGCTTGAAGCCATCAGAAATATATGAACTTCTCCCTCGTAACTTCCTTTTCCTCAGTGATGACTATGCCATGCTTGAGAACTTTCAGGTTTTATGTAACTATGGAGTGCCCCGTAGAAAGATTGGAAAGATCTACAAAGAAGCAAGAGGGGTTTTTAGTTATGACCATGGTGTATTATCTTCAAAGCTTGCTGCCTATGAAGAACTTGGGCTCAGTGTTCCCACTGTTATTAAATCGGCAGCATGCTGCCCGTCACTTCTGATTGGTGGTGTTCACTGGGACTTTCTTCAGGTTCTTGAAAAATTGGAGGACTCAGGTATTAAGCATGAATGGCTTCGGTGTTGCTTGTCAGAAGAAAATACATACCATTGGGACAGAATGCTTGGAATGCTAGAGTTTTTAGATGCGATGGGCTGTAATAAGAAGGATCTGGGGAGGCTAATTAGAGAACATCCCAAGTTCTTCTTTGATGATTCTGGGAAGAAAATTTATGTGCTGGTGGCAATGTTATTAAAATTGGGCATAAGAACGACCAATATCCTAGGTTTATTTTTTCAGTACCCTCAAATTCTGGACGGCAATTATGTGAAGTACTTGTGGCACACTGTGCACTTCCTTTTCCAGATTGGGATGACGAATGGAGACATTGCCAGTATTCTGCGTACTCATCCACAAGTTCTCGGATCTTCTTTACTTAAGAAACCTGAGGTAGTATTGTCGAACTTGGATGTGGATTGTGAAAAGTTGTGTGAAGTGATAAAAAAGGATCCACATCAGATAAGTCATTTGGCATCCAGAACAAAGACTGGGCTGATGAAGGTGGTTGGTGGCAACCATGTTCATGAGAAAACCACATTCTTATTGAAGTTGGGGTTTGTTGAAAATTCAGATGAGCTGGCAGTAGCACAGAAAAGATTTAGAGGAAGAGGGGACGAACTGCAGGAGAGATTTGACTGTCTGGTGAGTGCTGGCTTGGACTATCATGATGTTGCTAGCATGGTCAAAGAAGCTCCACCAATGCTCAACCAGCGGACGAATGTGTTGAAGGAAAAAATTAACTATCTGGTTTTCGATTTGGGTTATCCTGTGGAAACTCTATTATCTTTTCCATCTTTTCTTTGTTCTAATCTAGAGAAAATTAAGCTTAGGTTATCAATGTACAATTGGCTCAGAGAAAAAGGAGCAGTGAAACAGACATTATCCTTGAGCACCATTCTTTCAGGTTCACATGCAAGATTTCTAAAATATTTTGTCAATCTCCACCCAGAAGGTCCAGATGAATGGGAAAGGTTAATGAAGTCTCTTTCTTCAAGTTAAAATATGTAATTACTGTATTCACAATGGCTTTTCCTGCGTAGTCCAGGAATCTCTTTTTTTTTTCTTTCTTTTATTGACATTTTTGATTCAATTTTCCGTGAGTCACACTTACTCTCTGCTCAGTCAATCCATTATTGAATATGTAAAGCTGATTCATGGAACAAACACACGGGAAATGTAGATGCCAGATTTGTAATTCATGGTGTTAATTGTCCTTCTGGGGGATGTGGTGAGATGGGGTTCTTCCATAAGTCAAAATAAACAAGTGATATACAGCTGCGAAGGTGCTTTATCTTTGTGAAACGCTATGGCTCTCAGTGACTTAATTACTGCCGTCTTTTTGTTTTGTTCTTCCACTCATGCCATCTGATCGCTGGTTTTTCTTTGTCAACCACCACTAAATGCCATGAGATTTTTCACCAACCATGTATTTTCTTGCGACAAAGTACCCCTGTCCAACAAGTGTTTAATCAGAATCAACTGCATTTTTTTTATTTTTGGTCAGTGGCACCGAGGGACCGGGGGAAACCATGAGGGGACAAGCAGGAGGGGGGTTCGAAAGTGGGGAGGGGAGGGGTGCCCTTAAATGCCCTCCCAGAGGCATGACACCGGGGAGGGGACAAGCAGGAGGGAGGTTTGAAACTGGGGAGGGGAGGGACGCCCTTAAATGCCTCCCAGAGCCTCTGGGAGGCACCTACACGCGCCCTCCTGGTGCGGATGAAGGGCGCCCCACGGGGTTCGATCCCGTGCCCTCCCCCAACAAGGCGGGAGGGGTGAACTACCGCGGCAAGCCTTAGGTTTGAATCAACTGCGTTTCAATTATGTATCTTCAAACCAGATGTGATAGTACTTGCTGCCTTGCTGATTCTAAAGCATTTAGGTTAGTTACATGTTCTACTTTTGTTGGCATCTTTTCCACTGTTAGAAATGGACTCGGATTGCTTCATCCTACGGTGAAGTGAAGTGAAGTGAAGTGGATGTTATGGTCAAGAGTGCCTTCCTTTTTTTCCCCCCTCTTTTCTTTTACCCCTGATGAAGATATGGTCAAGAGGTCGTTAGCTCTGATCTGATGAAGACAGGAGGAGAGCATCTGTCAGGCCCCAATCACCACATACGCCAGGTGAACAATTTCCTGAGAAGAGCATTATTCAGCAGCATGGTAATGAAAAAAATAAACAAATCCTAGACACATGAACCACCACCTTGAACTAAAACAGGGACCGCACCTTCAAATGGCCAACACCAGAAGCAAGCTTACGCTGAAAAATTTTTTAGTCCATGATAGTTAATGTTGCTAAACTTTTTGCTAGGCACAGTATTCCATCTATCTTGTTGAGTCAGTTTACATACTTCAATCTACCAGCCAGTCACCAAAACGTGGTGTTGCAGATGCTATTAAGAAGAAGCCAGCGTTGTGTCAGAAGGTTTGAGTTATATTCCCTTGAGAGTAGCCAATTTCAATTTCAGTTCCAGTTGCAGATGCCACCCCAAGTTAGATGGGTTCCTGACAATGGGAGATAGGGGTGATCATTATTCGGGTTTAACCCGAAAATTAAACCGAACTGATAGATTTAGTTCGGTTTTATTTAAGTTAGAATTTAAAAAAAATCTGTTTGAGTTTAAATCGAACCGTATTAAATTTTTTAATTTGATTTAGTTTTGAAGTTTGAGAAAGCGAATCTAACTGAATAACCCGAATTTAAGGATATTTTTATCAAGTTAATATAAATGTATATATAACTATAAATCCTAAATCTAAAAGTTCAATCCCCGCCATTCTGATGGAGTTTCCGATTCTACGAAGTAGGTTTCAAATCACCTTCAATTTTACTGTAACTGAAGTTCTTAATTTTTTATGTGAAAATGTTGTGGAGCTTGTTCTTACAAGTTTCAACTTTTGATGTTATTTCTTTAATATTTATTTTATTTGGTAGAAATTTTTTTACCCTATCTTTCTCTACTCTTGTTTGAATCCTATCTAATTTCTAAAAGGGGACATGAATATGGTTCAAATCGAACCAAATCGAATTAATTCGATTTAGTTTAGTTTGATTTTAAAGTAGTTCGATTTAATTTGATTCAAGTTGAACTCTTAATTCACTTCGATTTGATTTGAGAAAAATTCTCTTCACATCAAATCAAATTAAACCACGCTCACCCCTAACGGGAGATACTGGTTGATTACTTATTCACCCACTGCAACCCTTGTGCAAAACTTAGAATGCGACATCAACCTGGATGGAGTTATCGAGGACCTTGTGAAGTTTCTACTGATTCCAAACCCTGAAATAAAAAGCCCCCCCTTTTTTTTTCCTACGTATTTCAGAAAAACTCTGCATTGTGGAATAGTCACAATGTTGCCAGAAGAAAAACTCCACTAGTTTGAGGAAAATAGTTGTAGATGTCTAAACATTGATCACTCCTCACTCATAATTAAGGAGGACGGTAAATACTTAACAAAGGGATAAGAAAGCTTGGTCAACTATGTGTGTCTGTAGGCCTTCGACTATTATAAATTCAGTCACAAATGGACTTGGGCCAGCCTGAACCAGCGCAAGGTTGGGCTTGGTCTTGGGCTATTACTTATTACATGTCACATGCAGGAAACTTCCCATAAAGAAAATGTGAAGAATTTTATGCCTTTTTATACATCCCTTTCTTCAGACGTAATTAAGCTTTTCATAACATAGAAATGCAGAAAGTAGAAAGTAAATTGCTTGTGAAAGCCACCTCGTCGATCCGCATCCATCCTCGCTGAAGTCCTTCGCATGTACGAGCACGATGTTAATTAGTTCAATGTCATAAATTTTAGAATAAATTAGACATGAATTGGAGTTTCTAGTTGGAGGAAATTAAAACAAATCCTCCTCCATAACCATGAACATTTCCTGTAGTTGTGAAGAATGTGAACAACTAAATAGAAGTAACTCCCTCCTCCCCAACCCCCCACCCCCCCAAAAAAGAAAGAAAAACTAAATAGCAAGTAAGGCGGTGTTTACAAATTAATGGTTCTCGAAGAACTTGATACTCCTTGGCTTATGCAAGTTTTGAAAGAGTTGATGATGCCTTGGGATCTTTCGGAAGTCTCTTCAAGATGAAGAAGAATAAATTTCCCATCTGAAATAATGGTCTGAATTATTACTACTTTAAGAATAAAAGAATCTCCTCCACGTACGCATTGCCGATAAAAAGGTCAAGCTAGCATGTAACTCGATAACCACTAAGTGGGGGTTGCTATTTAGATGCCATTATGCAATGTCCGATGTCACACAGAAAACTTATAGTGAAAAGATAAAATTTGAACTTTGGAAAACGACCACAACATCTTCGATGGCTTTAATTGGAATTTTTTTCCTACTTTAAGCGACTAGAAAAGATAAAAGTATAAATTTTGATGTCTCCTTGCCCGGGGCGGCTAGGGTTTTGTCATTCTTTGTTGATAAAATGACCCTTAAAGGAGAAGGTTTGGACATTATTTATAAGCACATATCTATCTTTATAGTTTCCGATATGAGATCTTAAGGTCTCCTTTTTAGGCCTCCACACTAGCCCTCCCAGTAAAGATGAGCTTTTGTGGTTATTGGGCTGGGGATTCTCACAGATGACGATAATATAAACATACAAATTTGGGTGTCTCCTTTGAGGTATTACTCTTACTATGTCTCAGGGTGATTAGGGTTTTGTCCTTCTTTGTTGGTAAAGGGACCCTCAAAGGAGAATGCTTGGCCCTTACTTATAAACACATGCCTATCATTATAGTTTCCGATATGGGATCTTATGGTCCTCTTTTTAGGTCTCCACAGTATCCCCGGGCATAGCGAGAACAATACCTCAAAAGAGGCACCCAAATTTATGTTTACATTGGTAACGTCTGTGGGAACCCCCGGCCCAATAAGTACAAAAGTCCACCTTTGCTGGGGGCCTAGTGTGGAGGCCTAACATAGGGACCATAAGATCCCATGTCAGAAATTATAAAGATGGACATGTGTTTATGAGCAAGACCCAAGTCTTCTCCTTTGAGGGCCCTTTTACTAGTAAAAAAAGATAAAACCCTAGCCGCCCCCGGACGTAGTGGGGACAATACTTCAAAAGAGATAACTAAATTTGTATGTTTACAAAACAGGAGGAACCATGCATGAGTCTTACTAGTCAAAAATCCTATGCGCGATTACCCAATACCCAACACTTGGTGTGATGAGCAAGTAACTTGCGCTTTCTTTGTGTTATGATCCATCAGTGTTCGGATGATAACAAATTATATTCATATTGGATTAACTATGTTTCCAAGCCAGTCTGGAAAATTGACCAAGTATTAATATGATTGAAAGCCAATTTTAGTGGAGAATTTAGTTATGCTTTGATTGTTTTTCAAGATGAAGGCTAGTGACAGTGTGTTGTGCTAACTTAGCTCTTTGCAATTAGTGTATAAGATCATGATTTTTAGATATACGTGATGAAAGTTATGGCGATCCAAAGTTAGTAGATTTAGGCAGTTAAAACTCTGAGCAGACAAAGTCAATTTGAGAAAACTATTGACTAAACATTGATATTTGATGGAGAATTTGATTGAGTTTTTAGTTGAATTTGGAGATGAGTGCTTGAGATAAAATATTGTAGTAGCTTAGCTCTTCGCAATGAGCCCAAAATCATGAATTTTGGATGTGTGTGGTAGAAGTTATGATGTCTTCAAGTTGGCAGGTTAAAATAGGGAGAATACTTAAGCAGACAAAACACTTGTAAAAAGGTTACAACCAGGTGTCGACACCGTGTATATCTGAACTGGATCTGGGCAAATTTGAGGGACATTTTCACGATCTTTACTGGACTTTTTTAGTGAATCTTAGCTGTTCCTTAGATTGAAGACTTCCCAACCTCTCTAAGAGAACCCTAAGGTGCCCTAACCTACTTAAAACATGCTATTGAAAGGATTAAAAGTGGCTAAGGGGCTGAAAATTCACAGGAAGGTGACTGCTCTAATTTTGTGTCCTATTTCGTTAAGTTCTTCAATCTTTGAAGTTTCCTCTTGTGCAAGAACATGAAGGACGACTTGGGAGGTTCTTCATTGACAAACTATGATCAAATGTACTTTCTGATCTTGATTTAAATGTGAGTTTTGTGGGGGGGTGTGTGTGCAGGGGAAAGTGTGTGTGTGTGTTCTTGAGCACCCTACTCTAAAGGTGCATATGTTGAGACACGTGTGTGTGTGTGGATGGTGAGGTAACACCTTGATGTCTGACGTGTGTGTGGTTTACTAAATTTTCTAGTAGTGGATACTCAAGAGATCTTGGGGAGAGGACGTTAGTTAGCACCTTGTTGTACCAAACCTCTATAAAAATCATATTGTCTCCTTGTGTGATTGACTCTATCTCTCCTATCTCCTTTCTGTGTGATTGTCATTTGTGTGATTTGTATTAAAACTTTAAAAAGTTGTAAATACCCATTTCACCCCCCTTGGATGTGTTTCATAGCTCCAGACCTTCACTTTATATTTCTAGTTATTCCATGACTGCTTCAGTCTAAACGAGAGCATAAGTGAAAAGCTCATGCTATCACAAGGAGGAAGCAAAATATTGATGAGATGCTTGAACATGATAAAGATGGGAACAGCCATCAGAAGAACATCGAGGTTCAGTTCTAGGTAGAACAATCAAATTTACCTCAGAAAAGGGTCGGCAGTGGGAATTTGCCATCCACCAAGTTTCCCATCCCTGTTGCATGAAATATACATATACAACCGCAAATTGATCGTACCACATAGCAGATCAATGCTGATTTTTCTTTCACCTTATTGGAAACTTGATGATCTTAGAGTCCAGATTTCCCATGAAATAGCTTAATCATCAATTTTGATTAGTTCCATATTATGAAAACACCAAACTAAAAAAATGGAAATGGAAAGCAAGGAGTGAGTTTGTCGGTAGAACTAGCACTAATGATGATATCAAAAAATATATGTAAACAATTTATTATCATTGTGGAATAGTTGAAAAGTATCCAATGGTTGGATGCCCCCGTTGTCTTCTATTACAAGAATCAGACATAGTGATCGATCGTTTGGAAACATGAAGCGAAGAAAAAGCAATTTTGGAAGAACCTTCGATTCTTTCATTATCTAAAAAAGTCTAGATTATGAGAGAATGTAGAATAAGAGTGGAAAACGATTTCTATGTGTGTCACATCATATACGTGAGGATAAAGGTACAACAGAAAGTCCAGAAGCAAAATCTTTGCAGGGTGCAAAAACAATTGTTAATCAGATGTTTTAGCTATCTATTCGTATTTTTTCTTTAGACTGTTCTATGTTTTAAAAATTTTCCTTTCCAAATGCAAAATTAAACATCTTCAGAAAATTTCGAGGTTTCTACGTACCACTGTCTGGAAAATCTTACCAAGCGTTAATTTGTCTCCTTAATTTCACAGTTCAGACTTTGCACAAGATTTATCTTCTCCACCCACGTATTCCCATCTCCTTCACACTCGAAGTATGTGGGAATCCCGTTAGAACCATGTGGCATGCGTGTGCGATTGAACTAAGAATCAAGCACACTTTGGAGATAGGAGTCAAAAGGGCGGCCACTGGAAGCAGCAAAGGTGGGCAACTTTTCGCAAAGCTGCGGCATCTTGGATTTGGTTCCACTCGGGCACAGGACCAGAATCTGTAGGGCTATCAGATGGGCCTTACAGTACGCACCTTAATTAGCTGATATTCTCTGTGCATGAGAGACCCATATATATATATTGGAAACAGGGTGAGGATATCAAACATGGCCCTTGCTGTCTGAGATGGACGGGGTCAAGATTCCACATCTTGGCAGAGAAGGCAATGAGATTGTGGGGGGGGGGGGGGGGAGTACGAGTTGGGGTCTTCAGCTGCATCTGAGGGCCTCGCTTGGGGACTGGCCTGTCGACTTCAAGGAAGAGGGTGACTTCTAGGGTTACTGCACCCTTTCCTTCCTCAAGGTCATAGGCCTCAGTTAAGTTGATGCCCGATCTGACATGAGTAAACTGAGGAGTACTACAGAAGAATCTTATTAATTAAACGATGTGTATGGCTTACTGAAGTTTCGAGCTTAATTATATATGCCGTGTAAAGTGTTTAGATCTTCTCGAAAGCACTGGATCAGTCGATTTTACTACAAGAAAAGGACTAACTGCATGTGATAAGAGTGGTTGACCAATGGGAGGAGATACCACAGTAAGTTGAGAAAAGGCTATAGATCGAGGGGCCGCCATCTAAGATATTTATATGACAAAAGTCACGGAGAACTCAAGGTTTCAATCTCCCAATTCGCCAAACGATGACTCGTAGCAAGAGAAGAGGAGACATATGAGGCCTTTTCGAGTCTCAAAGGGGCAGGCCATGTATGTGGGGAGGGGGCAAGGGAGGCCACTTAGAAAGAATTTAAGGCCCTTTTATTTATTCATGAAGCTAGCCTCATCTCCTTCACTAGGCATCCATCAAAATTCCTGACGTACGACAGTGGTTGCTTTGGTATGTGATGTTGTCCGGGCCATGCAATATTTAATCTGTCACTTATCCACACGGCCACCCATCAATATCCTATCATAAGAGCATCGGAGGGGGGGTTTGCTCATGTGATGAGGTTGGGATTGGTCGCATGGTCCTCACACGGCATTGTTGCCGCATAAAACTTGTTAAAATAACTGGAGATGTAGTGTTCTTGCTTAACTCCTGACAGAAGAGCTTTGTCATCTCGTTGCCACCAAGGCGTGTCGTCGGCCTCATCCACGGCCTAACCTGATTAGCTACGCCTATTCCTTGCCCAGTTTGGAACACCTAGCTGATACGTGCTTGAATGATTAGATGGTTCTGATGATGGGACATCGTCCTCCCTTTTGATGCAAACATGCAGTGCTGTTGCACCGAACTCTGCACCTGTTATGTATCTATACAAATTTTTTTTTTTAACCCGAACACGAAGCACCTTCCTCTCAGTTGTCATCTTCCACATGTGGTCCACTTCCCATTAGATGCCCTAACAACTAATCAAAAGAACCGTAACTTATTATCTCACATCTACTTGCTAATTAATTGTATGCAGGGTCCACCTAAAAGTTCAGCCTGTCAGAACCCGATATGCACTTGTTCTGGGTGCTTCCAGTTTCATTCAGACCCATCTGTGCGTAATCGATCAAATAGCTAGCTAGCCATTATACAAACAAGTTTCCATCCCTTTCAAGAACCCTAACATACTTACCCATTAGATGGCTGTGGTCGTCTGCCACTGTTATCGTGCAAGTTCACCGACAGGAAATCTGGGTGTTCTTCACGAGACTGGCCTATTGACTTGAAGGATTAAAATATTGAGATCGGGGTGGGGGTGGACCGCAGCCAATATCAGAACAACTGTTATACACGTCCTCCGTGGGCCAAGCTGGCCTCGCAGCCGGCGCTGCGTTATTTCTCATCAGTTTGGTTCCCGCGGTCCAAACCCTAATATGGGAAGTCCCCACGGACGGAGGCCCCAAAGATGAGATTTTCCTACCACTTCATACGCTATACATGCATGTGTGTATATATATTAATCCTTTTTTTTGGTCATTAATGTGTGTATATATATAATCGAGTACTGGTGTTGAGAACTTTGTTAATTTCACCAACTCCTTGCATGTGCCAACTCCTTCACCCCCCCTCTTGATTGGTTGGTGAGAGAGAGGAGAGGAGAGAGAGGAGGAGAGATGTAAAGGAGGAATTAGTGTAAAATGCCACGCAGAGATCGATCAACATGGCATGCCAGCATCGAGATCTCTCCTTGTTAAAATATTCAAGAAAGGTCGAGGCATCTTATGTATGACGTTGACGTACAAAGAGATGCATGACACAATGAGATGGGACCTTCGGCCTTCCATGCATCGAACGCCACTCCGGCTGGTGGTTTTGTTTAACCTTCTTTCGGAAGATGGCATGCACTCGGCGTTTTAATTTTAACTTGGGAGGTGTTGGCTATTATTCGGTACGGTGTCGATCGATCTCGGTGCGGCGGGTCGATCACGCTCTATTTCCACAATGTGATTGACAATTCATACTAATCTGAAGGTCAGATAACTCGACGTGCCATACATATATATGCTAGCATCTTTCTTGACAAACAGAAAAAAGATAGATCTAACACGCCTTCCCGACCTGCCATGCTAGCATTCTGACGTAAAAAACGCGATGGACCCAAGAAACACCTTGTTCCCCCCCTGCGTTGACTTTTGGGTCAACTCCGGTTCTCCCTTAGTCTATGTCCGGTTTTCTTCCTCATCAGTTGCCTCGTTCTTGGGGGAGGGAAGGGGGAATACCCACTTGGTTAAAACACTTAGGTCTTCCTTGTTATTCGAACACGCCAAAGGGTCGAACACGGTATCCGACCCTAGGTAAGTCTCTTGAGTGTGAGGGGAGCGGGTGAGCTCCACGTTTTTTCTCTCTCGTCGATTTCTTAACCCAGTCTACAATTTGTTTATCAAACCGAGCCTTAAAACTTCCACAAATGAAGAATAGCTAGCGCCAAAACAAATCAAAATTAAGGCAGTCTGTCTATATGCTCCCGTTTGAGTACTGTCCACTCATCCGTCCAGACACTCCCACGGAATACTTTGGGGCTCCAATTAGTCAGTGAATTTATGCTGCAACCCATTTTTAATTTCTTGCTCGGTGGCAAGAGAGCTGTTTTTTAAGAAAACTTTTCGGATTAAAAAACTGCACTTTGTTTTTGTTTTTCTCTTCGGCTCCGTTCCTGTTTTTTTTCTTCTTCTCTTTCTCATTAAAAATGGCAGGCTTTGAGCGCGTCAGAGGATCGGTATTCATCTCTATCCATCTGAGGAATAATTAAAAGCTCAATCGGGATCATGCATTGTGTTCGAATCTTGTCTATGAAGTCTTCAGGAATATGAGAGGGAGGGAGGGATGTGAAGCTTGGGAGGAGAACCTCTCGGATTCCGGCATTAGTGCCCACCTCCCCTAGCTTTGCGCTTGGTGTGTGCGATTTGCCTTCCGCGGTTTGGTGGATTCGGTGGAAGAAACCTCGGTTGGGTGCCCGCCCCTGCTCCGGATAAGTGGAGAAGAAACAAAAAGAAGAGAGATCATCTGGTTGTAAAGGTGGCTCATTTTTATCCCCACCCCACCTTCCTCTGCAGCTGCTGGTTCTCTTGAAGGTCTTCTGGGCTTCCAGCACTTAGAATTGCTCTGCTTCCTGTTTGTAGATGAATACTCGAAACATAGAGGACCATGCACAGAAGTACGGACCGTTACATGGTTCTTCTTATTTCGGGTCCCCCGGTGATCCCTCTGAGAAGTCAGGTTCTAGGCCGAGGTGGAGCATGGGGGGGCCGGGGCTCCGACCTGATTCCATGCTATCAGGTGGCGATCCTCGGCAGTACAATCTCATCTCCCTGGAGTCATCTGTTTTCTCAGATGGAATCCCACGGCAGCCAAATCCTGTGCAGGCCAATCCATCGAGTGTTGCTTCTAACCGTGTTGGGTCGACGCCATCTGCCTTCTATGCGACTGAACGCCACATGGGTTTCCGCCAGTTCGATCACCAGCTCGGCACCCTTCCCCTGTTCGTGCAGCCACGACGTTCTTCAGAGGCTTCATCATGCCAGATTAATGGTTCAAGCTTTCCTGTAAATTTCCACAAGGCAAATGATATCTATTGCCAGTCACAGGATACCCTCGAATCGGTTGTGAAGCTCTCGATGCAGAGAACCCACAATTATGGAGCCGAGGATCGTTATGAGACTCCTCATCTTGGGAATCCTCACGAACAGAAGCTTCATCAGCCATTTCCTAGAAGACCAGGCGGAGACTACACGTTGGGCATGAGCAACTTAGGTGTTTGTACTCCCAGAGTAAGTATTCCATTAGCCAAGACATAGCTCTCTCTCTCTCGAAGTGCTTATGTTGTTCCTTCTAAGATTTAAATTGAACATTTCAATGTTTCTTCTAGACATAGACATGTCTTACTAGAGTTCTATTTGTGTCCAGACCGGTTGCTGTGAATCAAACTCTTTGGCTGAGCCAAATTTCCAGCTTCCACTGGACAGGCAACAGCAACAGGTTTCCGTGGCTCTCCCTGTGAACCCAAACCCTGTTCCAGCTAAAACACGGATTAGATGGACGCAGGAGCTCCATGAATGCTTCGTGGAGTCTGTGAATCGGCTTGGAGGTGCAGACAGTGAGTAGCATAAATGGCCATTTTATCATATAGGAAACGCATGGCTCGATTTCTTGGACTAGTTGCATGTTTGTCTCCGAATGCAGAGGCGACTCCGAAGGGGATTTTGAAGCTGATGGGCTCGGAGGGATTGACCATCTACCATGTTAAAAGCCATCTGCAGGTCATGTTATTTGAGATATGTATTAATTAACCTTTCTTTAAGAAAGCTATTTCTTTGTGGAAGGCTGAGGCATCTTTTATATCTTTTACAGAAATACAGGATTGCCAAGTGCATACCAGAGTCTGCAGAAGGTAATTTACTTGTCCATTTCTCTACAAGGGTGCAATAGATTGTCAAGTTGTACCCATCATTTTCATGGTTATATATCTTAGCAGATTAAAATGAACAGAGGTGTTCTTTATTTCCCTGAACAGAGGTGGCACCACAGTTCATTTAGAAGATGGTCATATACAAGATTGGTGGTTTGGGTATTAAAGCGTTATAGCTAGCCTCTACAATGGGATCCCACTGGAGTTTAAGTACTATCTGGATCTGACCATGGAAAAGTGGTCAGAAAACAGCTTTTCCTGATATTCAGTACCAAAAGGAAATCTATTGATGTATTTTCTTTTTGCAGGAAAGCTGTATTAGCTTTTAATCGTAGAATGTAATGTGAAATCCCATAACATCTAGCTTTTATAGTTTCTCCCATAACCAGCAATATTTAGACTGGCCTGAATTCAATAATTTATGTTAATGTTACTGAACTAATTCTGCCGGTACCAGCATCACTCAGTTCACCTCTTGTTAGCATTTTTTGCACATTCAGAAGCTAGTAAGTTTATTGTGTTTCAGTGCACTGGGATAAACTTCAGCATATTTTGTCTCAAGTTACATAACTTTTCTGGCCCCTATGGCTAGCATTTGTAGCTTGTAGGCCACTCTGAAATTTCATACTAAGAGAAATTTGGCCATTACTGAGGAGAACTGAGTGTTGCCATATAGATGCACTCCATGGCTTAGCAGTTAGCACTTCCTTTGAGCTTCCAGGGTTTTGAAATTTAGTGGTATGGCCTTCCTCATTAGCTGGTAGATCTCCTGCGTTTGGCAACAGGTGCGTTTTACCTAGTTCTTGGCAAAATGCAGCTTAAACTATTCTTTGATAGCCTTGGAGGGGTCCATTCTCAACAAACAGAAGGCATGCAATGAAGCGACAGTAAACATCACCAAAGTGAAGCCCTTGTGAAAAGTTTTGAATATATGGTGATTGAACGTCTACCAGTCATCAGCCTTATCCCCACAGTCTGGGTTGCTGGGACATGCTACCATCAACATTGTAGATGACATGCCATAGAATTAGAGACAAACATACTGAAGCTGCATGTTCTTGTTTCATAGGTGATAACGAAGAGATCATATTAAGAAAATGATGTTTCCCTTAATTGTTTGTTTCATATTCTACTACAAATCTACTTGAGAATAATATGTGCATGTCCTTGTGCCTTCAGTCGGTCGATCCTACGCTTCATATTGGCAGCTCTCATGATCACAAACATGTTCTTTTGAGTTGCAGGCAAAAATGAGAGAAGGGGTCCCTGCGACGAGTCAGAGCAACTTGATTCAAAAACGTATGTTCTCATGTCAAGAGTTCTATTATATCTTTGACAAGCTTTCAGATTTCAGACTGAAGTCCATAGTTTTCACATCATCTTCCTTTCGACATGGCATTATCTTGACATGGACATTTGATATGTTTATCAACCGCAAACGGACGGAGATGCTCAAGCTCCATGTACTGTTGTCTTTGACAGTGGAATGCAGCTCACAGAAGCCCTGAGAATTCAACTAGAAGTGCAGAGACGCCTTCATGAGCAGCTAGAGGTATAGTATCATCCTCTCAAATGGGCTCATTCCAATTTGTCTTGCCATCCATAATTTGCATAACCTTCATGTTCATTTGGTCAGATCCAACGGAACATCCAGAAGCGAATCGAAGAACAGGGCAGGCAGCTTCGGAAGATGTTTGAACAGCAACAGAGGGCAGCTGAGAACTTAGCTGAAAGCCAAGGGGTTGATATTTCCCTATCTGATGAACAACCAGCAAGCTTGGGGGATGTTCAAACTTCAGGAGGTGGAGAAGGGTCTGACAACACACACTTCCCTTCAAAAATCAGCTAGTTCATCAAGAACCTGGGATTCTTAAAATCGATTGTGAAGCAGCTTGATTTCAAAGGTTTGTCCCATTGGAAGCTCTAGTGGGCTGATGCTTCCCCAGAAAGCTCTATAATCAAATGTCGCCCACTGGAGCTCCATATTTTGAGAAGAGAAAGAGAAGATTTATTGTGTTGGATGAAGAAAACAAAACAGAAGACATAGCTTTCAGCTACGTGGAGTTTGGAAGGGAAGACATGCAACAAAACATCTCGATTCTTTGTATCCTGTTTTAGGGGAACAAAAAAAAACTCTTCTTTTCTATTTCCTCCTGTTTGTTCAGATTTTCTAGAATCAGACGATATGATAGAATGTAATTCCAATGAGGTGATCGTGGTATACAACAATTTTTCGTTTTTTATTCTTTTTCCTGATCTAGGGTGGTTTATGCTGGAGCTGTTGACATGAGTGAAGAGTTGGCACACACAAGTATACTTTTTTTTCTGTGTGTGTAAATAGAGGGATTGTGAAGAACATCAAACTCCTTGATACCGTCCGTCCAGTAAAACCTTTGCTTCTTGTTATTATTTGCTTCATGTTCTCTTTACCTTTCTTCAATGTGGAATTGATGAAAGCCAACATTATGAACGCCGACTTCTGAGGTAATTGAAGTGAGTGATCTTTGAAGATTTAAATTGTAATAAAATTCAATGAATGTTTAATCGTGTGATCTTGCATCGTGGCCATGGATGTAGTAAGGTTTGCGCCTCCGAACCACGTAAAAATCCCCGTGTTTTTGTGTGAACGTTCTTTTCTCTCCTCTGATTTCATATTTTTACCTTAACCCCATTTTTTCCTTGGACATAGGAAGATCTAATTAAGTGCCCAAAAAGGTCACATAAAAGGGTTCAAGGATCTGCCGGTCAAACTATGGAAGCTCTAAGCATTTCCAGTTGGAAAGAATGCCAAAGTGGCCCTGCAGCAAAGATTCCCAGTCGTGCCACCGTGGGTATTAACATACATTAGTTCACCAGTTAATATCATTTCAAGTATTTAGATGACTACTTGCAACAACATTGTCAATTTGTTGCATTGAAGTGGTTGCAGCTGAAAATAATGTTATCTTATTTTTTTCAGCACTTTCATGTTGGAATCTGAATCAGAGGAAGACATCGTGCCCACACGCACTCACGATAAGAAGGAGGAAGATGACGATGATCACGAACAATCAGATGGAGAGCCACGTGACCTTTCGCAACGCTCCCTAGTTTTCTCTCTCTATTGAGCTTGAATGCACGTAACCTCTATGGAGAGTTACAGCTTGAGTTGCTTATATAGAGAGGGGGACCAATCTAGGGTTTTAACCTAATTGGGTTCCTACCCATTTGTTCACGTATTTCTAAGTACCCATGGAGGGTCATTTCTATGTAAACATATGTTTCTGCGGAGGGTTATTCCCACTTAGTTTTTGTGCTTCATAGAGGGTTCTTCTCACATAGTTCGATGGTCTGCGGAGGGATATTCCTGCATGACCTGTGTAAGCCAGGGTTCTCCTTTTCTGATCGGGGTTTGCCTCCTGGGAGGCTCCCCTTGTGCTATCCCCTAGGTCATGAGGAGTCCATCTAGGGTGAGAGCTTTTCCCATGAGACGGTTTCAAGCCTGTTATCGTGGGCCCCTGCATATGTAGCGTGTTGAGGAGTCCGCCTACGTTCCTAGAGTTAGAGCGTTGAGGAGTCTACATACTCTAGAGCTTGAGTCCAAGCTGGGGGAAAATCGATCGTTGGACCTAGACGTTGAGAAGTTTGTCTAGTGTGTACACACGTGGTTGGGGGCTCGGATACCATGTTGACGAGAATAGACCCTAGCTAGTACAGTTGCTGTGTATGGGTGCGTGTATGAAATGGGTGCGTCGGTATCTTACTACCTTGCGGGCAAAGATTGAGTCTACCTGATGTGACACCACCTTGGGGTGATGACCACAAGACAATATGACCCTTGGACCTAAGGTTGCAAGCAAGCAAATTGGCGATGATACCACTCGAGCGGCTCACTCGCTTGGTGCACACTTGTGCCCGTGGGCAACTAAACGATAATGGAGAGGGTCCGGGATGGGACAATGATGCTCCGGTGCTTGGCAAGCTTGGGGAGAACCCCAATTGGGCCAGGGATGCCCACTCACGGGCGGCCGTCACACCATGGGTGTGGGTTGAAATGGCTCGCTCACAACTCGCCCGCGATGGACACTCACGTGTTCGGCAATTTGGGCCGGGCCCTCGCTCTCCGTCCGACGCAGCAAAGCAAGAATACTAAGCTAAGCAAGTGATATTGACCAGCAAGGAAAGGGGGACCGAGGCTCACCTAGCCGGCGTGAAGACGCCAACTCCGGCCGAAGACGGGGGCGAGCGGGGAGGCAAGGGTTTGCGCCCGCAAGCCGCGTCGGTGTCGCTTCAAATCTGCGAAAATATTATTACATGAACTACACCTCTCACAGGAGGGGGGCTCTTGGGGTGGGGGTTAGACTTATTACAACCAAGATTACCTCCACGCAGGGAGGGGCCTTCAGCCGGCCAAGCGGGGTGGGGAAATTATGAAGAGAACGCCGACTCTCCAAGCTTCGCCGGTTCTGCCACTCTTCAGTTTTGCTGAACAGGTTATCGATGAAGATGCTGCCACGGACTCAACCGAGCTCCAAATTTGATGAAACCGGTGCCAAAAGTTCTCCAACTGGCCGAGGATGATGCTTGAATTTTTTGGGAAGCTCTGGAACTCGGGGCTGATCGGACCGGCGACTGGAGCAGGACAGCAACACTCTGCCTCTGACTGATGCAGAACTGATACAGTGGATTGCAGAAGGCACTGCGGTCGCTCCCGAACTCCAAATCGAACGAAACTGGCGGTGACGCGATCGTGGTCAGAGTAGCTTCGAGAAAAAATTGACGGTGCCACAATCCGAGGTCGGAGAGGAGAATGGTGGCCGGAGAAGTAAAGACAGGTCGAACCTGGACCTGCAGGGGGCAGACTGCACACTCCGGCGAAGAAATTCAGAGCAAATAGCTCGGGCGGGCGATTGGCGTCGTTCCTTCTGATACTGATGGAGGACTAGACGAAGAAGAATTTTGTAGAAGGAAGTGTGATCGAATTTCTCCAAGGTTGGCCGCTGAACGGCTTCCAAGATCGCTCTGGCCTTCAGTCTGGGACAGATTGTGCAGTCATTGAAGATGACGTTCCTCCGGACAGCTCCGAACTCGGATGCAGGCAGAAGCACCACCGTTGGAAAGAAGACTTGGAGACGATTCCAGCAATATAAGATATGCCATCGGGAGCCTTCAGGGGAAGTCGTGGCTGCTACTGCAAATCACTGCTTTTCTAAAACCTGCAACATGGACAGAATAGGTGGAGGAGAGGGTGTGGGGAAGGGCATGAACAAGGGGTTATTTGGTGGATGGGGAAGGGGGGGTGTGACCTTGGGTGGTTAAGGAGGTGGGGAGATGAAAGGGCACAGCCCAAGGGAGAGGGAAATTCAAAATTTGACCTAGGGAAGGGCTCTTTCAGTCTTGGGGAGAGGGAGGGTTGCTTGGGAGAGTGGAAAGGTGCCTAGGAGAAGGGGTTTCCACCTAGGGGTTGGAGGAGGAATTGAATGAGTGCATGGGGAAGGGGCCTTAATGAGGGGTGAATGGGGAGGAGAGAGAATGAATTTCGAAATTGGGGTAGGGAGGAGAGAGAGAGGGGGCACAACCCACTTAGAGAGAGTGATAGTAAGAGAGAGAGAGAGAGGGAGATATTGAGAGGGAACTAGAAGGTGTGGAAATTTTTTGGATTCAATATTCAAGCATAATTGTTACAAATGAGAGAGGGGTGGGGCTATTTATAGACCCCACACTTTTCCTAAGACCAAACTGACCCTGACAAACTAACTAATGACCAAACAGTCCAAGGGAGGGGCGCCCCTGGGCCTAGCCCAATGAATTGGGCCCATTAACCTATCAAACCAACATAATGACTTCAAGACTTATGAAAATGACTTTCTAACCTAGGTACATGACTCAATAAAGGGAAAATTACATGTTTAAGACTCAAATAAAAATAAGAAAATTACATGACTCGACTCACAAACACATGAGGAACATAATGGCGTACACCGACGATCAATCCGAGCTTCAGAAAATGTGGAGGGGCAAGGGATGTCCCCATCACTACCTTCCGATAAATGAGATAGCATATCCACATCAGCGAGGGCGTGACTTCCCTACTGGGTAGTTGTGATTCTCACAAGTTAGCACGAGACTTTTCCTAACTTCGAGGTCGTGGATCTTCAGAGGTTAGAGATAGAGGATCTTGTCCGAACAGTCTTAGCGTGGTTTCCCAGCGACAAGTGTGAGGTCTTTCCGATAGAGGTGTCGCGGGCCCTTGACAACATTGTCGTGGACCTTCGTCGATTAGCTTAGAGGGTTCTAACCATAGGGAGGTCGAGTTTCTTGGTCATAGCTTAGAGCACCTTGTTCTACCGCTTACTGTTGTTCTTGTTCTTGTTGTTATTGTTATCATTGTTATTACTGTGGTTTATTGTTGTTACGTGTAGTGGGGATCCGAGAGACCCCTATTGAGCCAATGAAATGAGACTCACTCCTTTTCTTTTAGGTCTGACATTCCTTCTCGCATCTTGGAGTTCGGGGCAGCATTTGAGAAGTTCTTAGTTGCTAGTGTGCTTGAGCCGGGGTATGCCCCAAGGCCGTGTACGTTTCCTTTTATTTTAGACTGTGCTTTTTAGACATTATACTCTGGACTATAAACTGTATACATTGTAATAAATGTAATTTTAATTCTTCACTTTAAATTATGTATTTATTTTAGATTCATATGCATCTTCACAATGTTAGCTAACCCTTCCGAGTCCCGTGGCTCGTGGGTGGCGGGTCAGGATTCGGGTTGCACCAGTTCCTTTCTAGTACTATATGTCAGGCTCAAAAACTTGATTCCACTAGTCTGGACTTTAAATGTGTCTAAACTGTGCGGCCCAGCAACCCACACAAGTGGACCACTAATGCTAGGTGAGATCTAACATTCTCTTACTTGGTCCAACATGTCATAATAACATCAAATCATTACTTTAAAAGATGTACATATAATATAATTGTACATATTATTTTGAAAATGACTCTGAAGATTTGATGTACTGGGCTTACACTCGAAAAGAAAGTCAATGCATGATTTAAAACAAAACAACATTGTTCCCGACAATGGAATATGAAAGTTCAGGCTACGGGTGGCAACTTCGGCTGCGGGGACGGTCTGGCCTCTCGAGCTTCCTTGCGGGCGGCCATGTATGCTGCCACCTCCTTCTCCTTGCCATTCATCAGTCAGAGCAGATGCCCCGAATCAATATCTAGGATGGACGCCGGTTGTTGGTTCAAGAATTTCCGCTCGGCGCCGTCCCAGCAATCGATTCTGTAAAACCGATAAAAGCCCATCCTGGCGTTCCACCATTTGATGTAGTCCGCCATCACCCGTGGGATTCGGCCAGGCGCCGACAGTCTGAATGTGGACTCGTCGGCCTGGTGAAAATAATCCCACCAGGACCGGGCATGCTCAGCAACCGGGCTGCCCCGAAGACTCCGTACGGGCAAAGGAAACTGTGCAATGTGCGTAGGGATATGCTGGTCATACCCAAAATTGCGCCCGAAGCGAAAATGGTAATAGGGTTCCAGCAACAGAGTATCCCCCTTTCTGAAGACCAATACACTTGGGCGAATGGACAATGCCCAGTCATGGAGCTCCGGCTCTATCAGAGGGCGAACCACGGTCCGCTGGCTGATATGGTGGGGATATTTCTCCACTTGGTCATCCCGTCATTTCCTTTTGCTGTTGACTAAAGGACTGGAATGGGCAGCCAGCGTCCAGAAGTGAATGCTGCCGGGAGAGTCCTGGGGGACGGTTGTAAGCCTGCCCCGAATATTGAATAGTTGCATCGTTGTTGAGCCCGTCTCGACACTCGCAAACTCCAACATCCGTGGAAACAGTCCCCAGGATTGTATGACGTGCAGAGCATACTCTGGGAACAAAGAACATACCCAGGCGTTGAAAAAGTGCAGCGGGCCAATGAAGCGAGCTTGGCGCGGGAACTGGTGTACGCTAACATCTCCCAACGTCTTGAAAATGAGACATAGCGCCGCCGGGCATAGCGATAACTTGATGCCCCATGCCATCTGGCAAGCGGGGTAAATGGCATCTGGCCGGATGACGGTCTCATCTCCGTATGGCAGAGCAAAGAAGCAAAGCCAGTACGTGAGGAAAGCTACACAATGGGTCATCGGGTCAACACCTGCTGGGTTAGCACCACTCCGACACCCTTTTGAGGTTGGGAGTGTCATCTTAGCCTTGCTCTGGACGCGCTTCTTCCGGACCATAGAGGTGCCGACGCAAGAGAAAGCTTCATACTTCTTCGGCCCATCGAAAAAGTACTTCAGCCACAGGCTCAATCGGACCCTCTTCCGATCCCCATGCGGAGGCTGCTTCCCGCTGTGGGATGACTGATATAGCTCCCGATATGCCTTCATTAGGAACCTGTAAGAATATCCCAGGGCATAGATGCCATTCCCGTCGATCTCGTCCTTGATTAAGTCAGGGAGACACACTTCCTCGTACGGCTCCCCGTCAATAGGTAGACCGCTCAACTGGTGCAGACTCCACAAGTCCAGCGAAGTCTCACCCTCCACAGTGTAGAATGTGTTTATCTCTGCATTGAAGACCTCCATCATTCCGCAGCAGAGGCCTTTGGAGATCGGGTAGTCATATCGGGACGCGTAGACGCTGTGATAGACCCCGGCCCGGAGCAGCAAGGGAGCGTAGTTGAATAAAACGTAGTCAGTGAATTCTACCACTCCCTCCCGAAAAGAGTGTGCAGATTGAACCGTGAGCTCCCCGAACTAGCCTAGGGCGAGCTCGTGCTTGAATATGATAGCCAAGCAGTCCAGGAGATAGGGCTCCTCCCGATACCCCCACTTCAGTGGCGCCATGAATAAACCAAAGCGGGGTTGCTCCCTGTGAACTTTGCCTGTTGCATTATCCCAACGGGCGGGAGTAAATTCCGGCGCCCGTACCAGCTTGCCCTCCACAGGGGTCACTGCTTCCAAACCCAGCACAGGGTTCCATTCCCTCGGCTCGCCTACCAGATACATCGGTACACTTCGGAGAACACTGTATGATAAGCTGTCCCGAAACTGCAAGATGGCGCGTTCGGCGGCCCGGATTGTCTTGAAGTCCCTCTTGTCATGACGGCGAAGATACCTCAGGAAATGAAGAAGGTGCCGGTCCTTCGGGTAGTCCTTCGGGTAATCACCATCTCGGTCGAATGTAAAGCTGTTGCTGGTCAGTCCGACACGGCTAAGGTCTAGAGTGTCGGTCTCAGAGTCAGAGGATGCGGCCAGCTTCGCCACCTCTGCATGTTCCCGGTCGAGGTCCTCCACGTTGTGCCACGTGACGGCAGGAACGGCCAGTGAGAGGCCCGAAGCGACGCTAGCAGCGGCAGGAGCAGAAGAACCGCTGGGAGCAGCCATTTATCTGCAAAATGCAAAAAAATTTGGTAGTCCTGAGCAAAGGCAAGAAGAAACTACTGTGAAGGGACCACACTGCATTTAAAATGAACAGGATGCCAGAAATTTTGACAAAATTTCGGCAGAGTCTCCCCTAGGCCGGAGGCGTAAGGGGAAGACACGGGTGCATGTCCACAAGGAGTGACAGCCCCAACAAAAATCACAGTGTGCCTCAAGGGTGACACCGGATGATCCTTCGATCTTGAGTTTGATCTCCCTACACCGGTGCGCCCTGCTGATGCCCTCACCCGGCACACTGCCCAGTGCCCTTGCCTGGCACACCCCTGTCACGCCTCCCCAGCACACCCGTGCTCCCACTCCAATGGCACACCCGTGCCGAGCTTCCCCGGCACACCCGTGCCGAGCCTCCCCGGCACACCTGCGCTCTCTCAGTGGCACACCCATGCCCTCCATCTCACCGGCACACCCGTGACACTCCCTCCACCGGCACACCCGTGCCTTCTCACCGGCACACCTGTGCCTTCTCCACCGGCACATCCATGCCCTCCATCTCACCGGCACACCCGTGCCCCTTTTTTACCGGCACACCCATGCCACTCCTACTCCGGCACATCCCGTGCCCTCACTCACCGGCACACCTGTGCCCGCCATCTCACCGGTGCACTCCGACGTGCCATGACCGCCTCCGCCGCATACCGAAGAGAAGAAGAAGAAGAGACGGAGAAGAAGAAGAGAAGAAGAAGAAGAAGAGAAAGGAGGAGAAGGAAGACGAGAGCCTAGGGCTCCGCCGTCCCCTGAGCGAAAGAAGGACGAGAAGAAGAAGAGGAAGAAAAGGAAGAGGGGAACAGAAGGAGAAGAGAAGAAGAAGAAAGAAGGAATAAGGGAGAAGAAAGAAGAGGAAGGGGAGAGGGGCGCGGTGGCCTCACCCCTGGCGCCGGTGAGCAGCGGCGATGTCCGGCGGCGAAGGAGAAGGGAGAGGAGAGAAGAAGAGGGAGCGGTGGCGACCGAAGAGACAAGGAGAGAGAGAAGGAGAGAATTCGAAAAGAGAGGGGGGAGTTTCGAACTCCCCTGCCCCTTTTATAGGGGCTTCAGAAAAAGAAAAAAGGGGAAGGAAACGAAAGAAAAAAAGAGAATAAAGAAAAGAAAGAAAGAAAAAAGGGAAGAGAAGAAAAAAAAGGGAGGAAACAAAAAAAAATATATATAAAAGGGAGGAAACAGAAAAAATAAAAAAAATAAGAGAAAAAAAATAAGAGGAAAAAAAGAGAAGAAAAAAAAAGAGAGAAGGGAAAAAGAGAGAAGGGAAAAGAAAAGAAAGAGAAGAAAATATGTATATATATAAATATAATACATGATAATGATATAATAAATATACAATAGATATAATAATATCTACGTCACGCATCTTACGTACATACGTCCAGTAACGTACGTTAATTCCATAGATACACCCGCGAGCACCGTCCGGCTCATCCTTCATCCGCGCTACCCGTGGGTGAGGGGCATTTGTGGACGTATGAAATTGTATGTCCATATGTCCCGCCAAGCCCCTGCACTAATGTCAAAGTCAAAAAGAGAAGACCCAGGGAGACTGGCCATCCAGGGCTCCGGGAGAATACTACCGTTCGACAAATCCCCACATTTGCACGGGCACATTAAATGACAAAGGAAGCACAGGATACCCTCCTGAATTCATACACTGCTATGGACCCACCCTCGGGTCCTTAACGGTGAAGAAATATCCCAAAGAGTACACAACTGCAAGTTTCTGAAGCAAATGCAGAAGCCCCTTCCAGACGGCACACTCTGTGCCTCTTCAACGGCACACTACTCAGCAGCCCCAGCGGCACACCCCCTGAAGTGCCCCAGCGACACACTACCTGTTGCCCCAGCGGCACACCCTATCGTGCCCCCCCAACGGCACAGTCTCCCTGCCCCCAATGGCACATCCCTAACGAGCCCCAGCGGCATGCTCTTCAGTTGCCCCAATGGCACACCCAAATAGCCGTTCAACGGCACACCCCCAGTGCCCTTCAACGGCACACCCCCAGCTGCTTTCAACGGCACACCCTAGAGTGCCTCCAGAGGCACACCATCGGTGCCCTTCCAACGGCACAGCCTTCATGTCCCTTCCAGCGGCACACTTCAAGCAAGCCCTCCAGCGGCACATGCATTCTGCCCCTTCAACGGCACAACGTCTTGGCCCTTCTAGCGGCACAGCGGTAAACTCCCCTGAACGGTACAGACCGGCAAGATACATAACGGTCACTGGAGGGGCCCCTTGGCGTGCAGCGTGGCCATTTCAATGCCAACTAGCAGCCTGCCTCGGTGTCGCCCCCTGATTCGGCCTTGGCACTTCCACCTGACGGTGAGGGGACCGAAGTCAACCTCGGATGGCAGTGCCATCATGAGATCTGCCCCTCCAACGGCACACCTATAAAAGCCTCTCACTAAGAAGAAAAATGCATGCGAACACACATACGAAGAGAGCAGCAGTCGAAGGAGAAAGAAGAAGAGAAGAAACAGGTAGAAGAGAGTGGAGAGATTGGGAGAGAGTGAGCTGCCTATAGGGTGGAGGGGAAGAATGTAGTGGAGAAGATGATAATTCTCCCCCGTTATAACTCTCCCCTAGTGTCATGTTCTTCTTTTCATTTCCTTCTTTTAGTCTCCCTCTTCTTTCCTTTGTTCTGGGAGGCATTGTATTGCAAATGACCTTAGGGCCATGATTCATGTTATTCGGAGTTCTTCTCTTATGAATGAAAGGTGTCTTCGTTCCTTTTCTCCCCTTTTGTTATGCCTGTTGATTTCTTTCAGTCAACGATCTGTGATCTACACCCCTCCTCAACCTTCCAGCTCTTTGTTTCATTTGCCCCTTTATGGCATTGATACAGCTAGCCCAACTAGTGAAGCTTCTGGCTTGGTGGAACAAGATTGGTCCATTCCTCTTTACAGTGGTTCTTCGTAGTTCGATCACCCCTTTTCTTCCTGTGGGTTCGTTAGAGCCTATTGCCCCACCCAATACTTAGGACCACCCACTGTCCAGAGCATTTCCCCTTCGCCCTTTCTTCAAAGCCAATGGCCTAAAGATACCTGCCCAGATCTCCACCGGTACACTCAGCGTGCCTTGGCCGACACACTTCCTTGACTTCCTGGCCGACACACTCTTTGGTGCCTCCTTTAGCCGGCACACTCCCCACTGGCCGCTCAGCAGTACACCCCTTGGCCACACCCTCACCGGCACACTCCTTGGCCATGCCCTCACCGGCACACCTTGGCCATGGCCCGTTCGGTACACCCTAGCCACTTCCTATCTGGCACACCCCAGTCATGACTTGCTTCTCCGGCGCACCCATAGCTTGTGTCAGCCTAGTGGTCTTCCCGTTCGGCGTTTTCTCCGAGTTTTCTGAAGTTTTTCTCAAAGGTGACTGCCTAGGCACACACATCAAATTGTTGGTTCATGCCACTCCTTGTGGGCATGTCCTTTGTTATCCCCTTCCATCTCGGGTCAAGGGGAGATGCTGCCGAATTTTTGTCGGAAATAACGATGAGTTAAAAGACAAAAGGAAGCAACAAACAAATGAACTAAACAACAGTAAAATATTCTAATCAGAATAAGGGAACTATGCAAGACTCAAGGAATGGGATTGAATGAGATTCAATGGACTGGACTATTGAACATGGCTTGGGACTCGATTATCTGGCAGAGAATTGAAAGCTTGCCATTTAGAATCCTTCACTTGAACTCTTCGAGCCAGAAACCTCCCTTTAAACTTTACCCCATTCATGTGGGTTTTGCCCCAATGGCATTGTCCCTAACTTCCCTTGGCCAACCTTGAGCGGCACACTCCATCTGGCTCCAGCCCGGCACACTTTTCAGCTTACACATCCCGACACACTCGTGCCCCCTGTCCCTCCAACTGTCTTGCCTGGTGCACTTGCACTTTCCTTTAGCGATACACCCTTTCACCCCCCTAACTATGCCCCAGCGGTACACTCTCAACCCATACTCCCCGGCTGGCACACTCTCACCTGCCCTCAGCGGTACACCCTAGCCCACTCTTTTCAGTGGTACACTCCTCAATCCCTTTGGCCGGTACAGTCCCATTTGCTTTCAACGGCACACCTCTAAACCACCCTCCAGCGGTATACTCCCCACTTAACCCAACTCCAATACACTTCATATCTAAAAGCCACACCCGAGAAAAGGGAATACAGTAATAAAAAAGGGGAAATGGGTTCTAGTCAAAAGAATAAACAAAAGAAAATAACAAAAAAGGGAATAATAATAATAATAATAATAATTATATAATGATGAATAGGAGAAGAGCTCATGGTCTGTGAATGATAAAAGACAGTCAACAAAGAAAGGACAATGTTAGTAAATGAGTAATAATAATAAATGTTAACCAAAAAAAATCATGAATACAATGATATGGCCTTCGTCTCTCTCTCTTGGATTCCGGATCCAAGAATATTAATGATGCCTTCGTAGGCTGGGCTTCACCCTCGGGAGTTACCCCTCCCGTCATGGTTATCGTCCGACCTTGTCCCGGGCCAATATCTCATCAAGGTCCCTTTTTTTTACCGGGATCTGATCCCCCCTTTGCTTTAAAATTGCCATCCCCTGGCGGACATTTGCACGGATTCGTCCCCGTTACCGTCTTGTTTTCCGTATGGACGTTTGTCCAAATATGGAATGGTCCACCAGTGACCGACATAATCTGAGTGTTCATGCCCCAATACGGGTTTTTAGCATAGCCCGCCTACTTTTTTTCCCTTCCTGTATTAATTAGTAATTCATTCGGTCGTGGAGCCCTTATTTCCGGTAATTAATCAAGGGTATTTCCCTCTCTGAGGGGATGTAAATGACGCTGTGACCTTTATGGCGCAGCGGGTCTCAGTCCCGACATGAACCACACAATCGCCTGACTGAGTCAGATCGAGCGCACCATGGGCTTCCTCGAAGCCCGAACAAATCGTCACTTTGTGACTGGCACGCCCACGCACTTAATAAACCAATAGATAAACAAACCAAAAGAGCTTAATCCATCGATAAAATAAGTGCGTCCACACCACCTTGAGAACCGCCACCTCCATGAGATGAAGACCCTGTCGGTGTACTATCATCATCGGGGTCATGACTCCCACTGATGCGGGGCTCAATTAATAGATTGCTCGGGAGTGTCGTCATCTGCATTGGGATCTAATGTCTCCAAGTCTACAATATCTATCAGATTTAATGGTGGTTGCGTGTTCTTCTTACTTCTGAATAATGTGGTCCATGATGATATTTTCTTCTGTGGAGCAGGCGGCGACTTATCTGCTGCATGTTGTGTCCCTCTTGATGTCTGAGAAGCGGACGCTTTGTTAGATAATCATTCAAGTTACTTTGTACTGTGTAAGTCTATGCGTATACCTGAGACGACTGACTAGGTGCCTTAGATGTTGAGCGTCGTGGCGCAGCAGACTGAGATGGTTGTTTCAATGCTACCGAAGGCTACACAATTGAAAAGATAATATATTCAATTACCAATGAAATACAACATATAAATATAGAAAGATAATATAATTTCACCTCTCTAAATGATGAACTCCTCCTAGCCTCTCTAGAAGTGGATAACCTTCTGGGTTCCGTAGATATTGAATGTCGCGGTGCAACAACCCGGGACCACTGTTCATTTGTCGGCTGTTCATGCAATATATTTCTTACATCATCATACATAGATATATGCCTACGCTCTCTAATCAAATATGCGATTCGATTTGTATATATTATTTCACCTGAGCTGGCAGTGGACGCTAAATTGCTAAAGGTTGCATCAATCGCTCCCATGCTGTATCATCGTACGCATACGATGTGTCTCCACCCCCAATGATGAGGTCTTCATCCAAATTAACTTTCTCATCACGTCCCGTTGCTGACTCGTCACCACCCATCTGCACATCGATGTCATCTCCCTCCCCCACTGCCTACTGTACAGCTGCTGCGAGAAAAGTATTAGGTCGTGGTGTCTCGCCTGGTTCTTCGCCCTCCTCATCAAGTTCTGCCTCACCACGCTCAGTTGTGGCTCTTGCAACCTATGAAACCATAGGGTCATCATCGTCTCGCAAGTACACAGCATCTGTTGGGTCGTAATCTCCCTCTCCTCTCCTTGTATCCATCTGCACATGCGGAACCTTTAGCTTCATATTGTAATTAACATACACCATTTTGTCCAGCCTGCGGTGTGTTAGCCTATTCTTCAGCTTAGTATGTAAGAAGGAGAATGTCGACCAATTCTGCTCAAACCCACTTGACGAGGATGTTTGTGATAGAACTCTCATTGCGATCTTCCTTAATGTCAGTGCACTTGAGCCGTAATTTAGCCACCACTCAGCTGTGATTAAGGCAGATGACGTACAATATAATAATTAGATGCAAAAATTACTTGTCGAGCTATACAATGTGCATTGTGAAAATACATTACCTGCATCGAGTCTGTCACGGCTGACCACGGCATTAGGTGTCGCAAATGAACCAATTGTCTCTCTAAATATTTTCATCTGCATTACCGGAAATAATAAGTACATAATTCATTTCATATTCTCAATGGCAAAATATCCAAGTATACATCATTCAACGCATCAGTAGCATCTGTTGGCATGCGAGACAATCGGTCTACCACAATGTTGACAGATTCTATCAAAGTATCGTCATAAGCGAGGTCCCAAGCATATTGAAAGGCCGGGTGTAGGTATTACGCTGCAATCACAGGATGGTGCAACATTTTTGTATCATCTGAAGATCACGGCTCATTTCTTGTTAGAGAATGTAAATGTTTACCTGCCATGTGAAGATCACGGCTCATTTTCCTGTCCCATCTATCCTCCACAATCTCTAAGATAGTGGGTCCATATTTCTTGGACGTCCCAATAATCTTCTACTTTGTAGCTTCAATTTTACTATACACCAACCCCATGGTTGGTACTATATCCCCATCCACACATCTCAGTACCTCATACAGTGGCTCTATCAATGATACTAATATCTTTACTCTATCCCAAAAGTTACTGGTGTTGACGATCCCCTCGACCTCCCCTCCTTCACGTGAAGCAGTAAAAGAGGAACTCAGCCAAGTCTCACCACTAAACATTTGCTTCAACCCATCCTTGTGCTTTAAAAGGCTCTACAATGTGATGTAGTTGGTGGCAAATCGTGTGATGTCAGACCTCAACAGTTCACCGTCACAATGCTCTCTCATCCATGCCAATACAAGTGTATGGGTGTAGATATATTTTGTGACTTTTTGTGCCACCTCAACCACAGATTTGACTACACGAAGTTGACCAATCTCTTTCAGCATCAGATCAACACAGTGTGCTGCATAGAGGGTCCACAAAATATGTCGTCTCATCCTCATCAGCTCCTCCCTAGCCTTGTTATAGTTCGAGCCATTATCTATCACCACTTGAACAATGTACTCCTCCCTGATCTCGGTCACCACTTGCTCCATCAATGACAAAATATATTGGTAACTGTGGACTTGGCCTGACACATCCACTGATCTGTGAAAGAAAACATGTCTGTCACAATAAACAAGAAAGTTGATCAAGTTACTTTTTGTGATACCTGACCATCCATCACACATTAGTATGACTCCGTACTTTAACCATTTTTGTTTGAATGAGTCAACATAACTCTTGATCTCAGCAACTTGTTCATCAAGATGTATGCCGGTCAACTCTCTTACTGTAGGTGGTTGCACGTGTAACGTAAGAACTTGTGCTTCCTGAAACATTGGCTTGTAGTAAGGGATGTTGGCCGCATTGAAAGGCAGACCCACGTGGTGTCACCATTTTACAACGGCATGTCCAAGTTTCTATTTAGGGCCCTTCTGGCCATATGTATCATCCACCCTCGTTTGCTTGCCATGCTCTCGGGATAGTGCACCGGGCTCCACATCTTCAATGTTGATCGATTGTGTCCTTTTTCTTTGTGAACCCGAGTCACCAGTGAAATAACTCCTCATGCCCCGTGGTAGTCGAGTCGTAGATGAACCATGACTACCTGATGCTCTGGTCCTTGTCGCCTTGCGGCTTCGCACTCTCGTCTCCTCAGGATATCTTACCTCATCTCTACTCTGACGTACTGTCTCACAAAACTCTGCTGCATATGGATCATTCACCATGATAAACACATTAGGCTGGTCAGTACGCCCTTGTTGGTCTTCGTCACTAGCTGTCCATGCGCATTCATCCTCGTCGCTACCGCTTGCTCTTCCACTAACTGTCGCTTCATCTCTTTTCTTCTTTTTTTTCTTTTCTTGCATCTCAACTCTCTTCTCCCGCAGGTGCCTGGCCATTGCTAGTTTCACATCTCTAGGCACATGGGTACACCCAGCAACCTCAGAGTATCCCGCACCGGCTCCTCCTGCCAAGTGCTTCTTTAACCGAGACACACCTCCTCCCTAGTGTTCTGTTTTACAGTAGTTGCAACGCCAACACCTACGGTTACCATACAACATAACTCCGTGTGATCATCCAATGTCATCTGGTCGTTCCTTAGGAGCCATAGAGTGCTTAACTGTATATCCTAAATTTAAGAAATATAAATTTTAAATATCACTAAATTTGTTAATGAACTAATATAAATTAAAAATATTTTAATTTTTTAGTAAATTAAAGTTTACGTACAGCCATCAAATATAATTTACAAATAAACCATGTATGATTTTTCTAAAAGTAAGAAATTTCATTATTCTACGTCTACCACTAACAAATTTAAGTAATAAAATTTAAGTAATAAGTCTAAATTCAATGTACAATTTCTTTTACAAATATAATTTAATGAAAATAATATCATCATTTCTACGACATATAAAACTAAATGTATTATTTAGCACCTCTAAATTAATTTTATAATTTTTGTTACAAATATAATTTTAATAAAAATAATATTTTTTCTCTACAACATGTTAAATTAAAAGCATTATTTAATACATAGTAATTACATCTACAATTTGTGTTATAAATAAAGTTTAATTAAAATAATAAATTTAGTTCTACGACATGTAAAAATAAATACATTATTTAATACATCTAAATTAAATCTTTAATTTTTTATACAAATTAAATTTTATATAGGATCATCGAATATAATTTACAATCTATAAATTTATCTATAAATTTAAAATCATTTATAAAATATTTATCACTAAATTTAAATTTAAAACATCTACAATTAAATGAATTAAATAATACATCAAAAATAAATTTTAAAAAACTAACAAAATATAATCTGAAATCTTTATAACTAACAAAATTAAATTTATTTAAACTAACAGTTTAATTAATTTTTTTTAATCCCCCCACCCCCACCTCCCCGGCGCCCACCGTTCCCCACCGCCCCCCAGCCCCAGCCCCACCTCCCCCACTCCCACCCTCGTCCCCCGCAGTCCCCCACCGCTGCAATGGTGGCAGACGCCCCCCCTCTCCCCCACCTCCCTCACCCCCCCACTGGCCCTACAGCGGTGGCAGACGCCCCCCCTCCCCCACCCCCCTCACCCACCCCCACCGGCGCTGCGGCGGTGGCAGATCCCCCCCCTCCCCCACCCCCACCGGCGATGGCATACCGCCCCTGCGCGTCCCTCACCCCCCGTCGTCCCCCCACCGGCGGGATCTGTCCCCCATCGGCCAGATCCGCCCCCCTCCGCCCTCCATCGCCCTCCCACGGCGCCCCACCGACCACCCTCCCCATTTAATAAAAAAAAAAAGAAATGAGAGCACCTACCTCCGATCGCCGGTCCTCGCCGCCCAGAGCCGCCGTCCACCGCTGCTGACCGCCGTCCACCGCCGCTCTGCAGCGTCCACCGCCGCTCTGCACCACTGCACGCCACGGCCAGATGGTTGCAGAAGCGCCCCGGCCCGTTAAATGGGCCAACCGGCACGATCACACTGACCCGCACGTACCAGACCGGGCCCGCCTCGGGCCGGTCCGGTACGCGGCGGGACGCAAGGGGCCATGCGGTCAAATGCGTCCCAGCCATGACCCTCAGCTAGCCCATCCGTCCCGCTGCCCGCCTGGGGTGCGGGTCAGGGCGGGACGGCAAACCTTGGTCCCAGCCAAAGATTAGGACGACCGGTTTGTGAGACGCAACCGGGACGCTTCATATATTTGATATTTTATTTTAAATAGAAAATATTTTATAGGTAAGATGGTTAAGTGTCTTCTTCGGTTCGGGGGCGGTTTGGGTTCGAAACTCATCAATCACATGTGTTTTTTTATTTCTTTTTAAGATTTTCATATAAAAATAAAAAACTCAAAATCTTAAGGATGATCGCAAGATTCGAACCCAAGACATCTTAAACAAAGCGCACAGCTCACTTTATCAACTAAGCTAAGAATTTCATTATATTATTTTAATATATTATATATATAAAGAGTTTTTTTTTTAATTTTAACATTTTACTAGACGGATCGAGATGGAGCGGGACGATACCATATCGTACCGTCTCGACAGAAAATCGGGACGGTCGATACGATCGAACCGACAAACTTTACTTGAAATTACATTTTTTTGGTACTTACCCCTACTCTGTTTTATATTCTTTTTTAACCGACCTACTCGTACACTGCCATCCTTCCCTCTTTTATTTTATTTTATTTTATTTTATTTTTCAAATGAAGCTGCCCGATCTTGACACAGTGCGCTCACTGTACAGCATGCTGTATCACTTCCCGCCTTGAGAAATTGTAAATGTAAAACATATCTTATAGAGCGTGGCTCTCACTGCCGGGAAGCATAATATTCTCCTCTTTTTTTCTCTAGAAGTGTAAGTTTTAGATTCATAATGCATACAGTGAGCCACCAGATGCCAATGGTGTATAATTGTGATTTCCCTGGGGCAAACGTTGAGAGCACATTTTGGCACTCTTGTTGGAGACCATTCTGTCTTTATTCTCCACACGGATTAGTGCATGGGAGGAGACACAAGTGGGTTGTTCGTGGACCTACTTTGCAGATCAATAGGGCAATGCAATTAGATACTTGGAGGAGAAGGATGAAGGCAAAAGATAGCCATTTTGAAGGGTACTAGGAACAGGAATCTTCGCACTAACTTTATTTCTTCTTTTTCTTCCACGGACCAATGTGTTTTCTGTTGTGGTCCGATATGTCGTAATCTCCCACTTTCAAAATCAACGGCCTTTGAGTCACTGGATTTTTTTTGTTGGTAGTGATTTCAAACTGAAAATAGAAACCGGAGAAAAATGGGCCGGTGTCCCAGTGGTTGACCGTGATTTAAAACCTGGGTATCCGTAAGGCAAGAATGTTGCTAAAAAACATCAAAATTAGCATCTGACAACGTTTTAGATCTATCGAGGGGATTTTTCTTCCTTACCCATAAAAGTCCAATAACACGGCTTATAGCCCGGTAAGCCTGAGGTCGGTCCACTAATTAAGACCGCACAACTCATTTAGAGCGTCTTAAAAATCAAAAAGCGCTGTCAAGCCCAACACACTCCGCATACCAAGCAGGCCTCTCCTCCAGGTTCCGAGTTAGTAGGGCAGTCCCCGCATAAATGACGTAAAAGCCCCCAAGTATCTTAACATAGGAGGTCTCGAATATTAACTCGACCTCTAGCCTTGGAGAACCTTAGTTCAATTGCCAAGCCATCGAGGAGTCCTAAATCGATCTTCAGCCAGAGAAGGGCCCTAGCTCGATTCCGAGCCACGTGAGAGTACTAACTCGATCCCGAGTGACGTTAACTCGATCACCGAGATGAGAGAGGGCCTCAGCTTCATCCGAGCCATGAAGGGCCTCGACGAGCTATCGAAGAGCCTTAGCTCGATCCCAAACTAAGGGAGAGCTTTAGCTCGACCCACCATCCTATAGCTCGACATAGCCCAACTACCGACCTTCCAACTTGACTCCCATTATCGCAGCTCCAACACGGAGGCATTAGCCCAAGGGTCGTACCAAATGACACAGATCTAGCGGAGCGGGCGTAGAACGGGCCACAAACTGTAGGAATCAAACCTATATGGTCAAATCTCCTTCAAAAGGCTATGAGGTGTCACATTGAAAGCAAGAGTCCAGTCAGACACGGATCTCTCGAGAATCACCACCATCGCCCTACGTATCAGTGCCCACGGCTTGGAGCACATGGGAATATAGATGCAGCACTGATGCTACCTACATGGCTTCCATTCGGTCAAACCCGGACCAAACTACTAGGTTACAAGGACTCACAGCACCATTATCACCTGTCAATGTCAATAGATCAACTCGCCTTTTCGACGTTGTGATACACTCTGTATCTCGTAACCTACGCCGTTCTGAAAGACTAGCTGCTCCGTGGACTCCTTTCAAATCTGCAAGCCTCCTTGTCACTCACACTCCAAAGGTCTATATATATAAGGAGGTCTTCACGGCCTCCTCAAGAGGTGACACCCATTGCAACATAAGATTACACCACATAAAGAGGGAAGGAAATGGCAAGGAATGTAGATGCAAAAGTCCTCTCTTAATGAGGTCAGCCAAGAGCAAAGCCACTTCGGCAAAAGCTCCACCTCCTCTCCTTCACCTCCACCAGACTGCCCCAATATACCATGGACACCCCCACTTTTGAGAGCCCTTCCTCCTTCCACCAAAGTGCCTACTAACTTGGGCGTCGGAGGGTTCTCCTAGGGCAGGCCTACTCCAATGAGAACTTTTCTTGTAAGAAGAAGCTCGACGAGATCCTCTCATAGTGGGGCCACCTTAGACGGCCCAAATGAGAAGTCCGACAAGGTCCTCTTAGGACCCCAACCGGAAGTTCTTGCATGGCCTATCCTAGCACCATCGGAAGCGAAGGTCCCTACCTCCCACTGCCAGTTGGTGAAACGACTCCACCTCCAGCCGACGATGACGACTCAATCTCCCACCTCAAATGCTCCTAGGGGAAAGGTCCCCACATCATGCTTGCCACCACTATTCGGCTCCACTATCAATAGACGCCTTATCTTCCCCCTCCAACCCCCCAGAGATTCCCTAGCCAGGTTAATGCTCTGTGCCAGTCACCCATGATAGTGACAAATCTCTAGGTCTTGGACCTTCAGATAGACTAAGGGACTGTTGTAGCGTGATGCGGGACGAGACCACGGACACGACAAGCTCATGACTGCCCCTTAACGAGGGAAGCGTCGGATGTGCGCGGTTGAGGAACCGGCTGTGAGCTAGGGTGGTCGGCTCTCACTCGTGCCCGGATCGGGTCACGGGACGGTAACGCTCTCTCTCGCAGCAGCGGTGATATAAATATAAAGCGAGCTAATTACCCTATCATGCTCTCTAGCAGTGGCATAAGCGAGCATATATGAAAATTAAGCAAAATGCCAAGTAAGGGAGCGAATGCGATACCTCCACGCGCTCGGCGTGGGGACGACGGGCCCGGCCGAACTCGTGCTCCCGGGATAGTTAATACATGAATATTACAGCAATGGAAATATGCCCACTCCACGCAGGGAGGTAAAGGGTGACAGCAGGGGCTCGGGAGGACCGAATTCGGGATGACGGGCAGCTTCGTGTGTTGATTCGGCTACACGCGTGATCACGACCGTGGGGCCCACGTGCTGTCTGGAGGGGCCGTGTGGGACCCGGTGGCGCCGCTGTAGTGTGGACACTTAGGGAAGTGTTCCCTGGGCTGGCGGCACACCGGAACGTCGCCCGGGGGTCGGGCGGTTCCGATCGGCACCCGTCGGGTTTGCTGTCCACGGACTGGTGGTTGCTATTTTGCAGCGCGCGCTCCGGCGAGAATAGACGTTGTGATCAGCCCCGACGTCGGATCAACACGAGACTGGCGCCGTTGGAAAGCTAGCTTGAAGTTCTTCAACCTAGGCCTAAAGATCTGGCCTGGATCTGCTCGGATCTTGACTTATGGAATTTTTAATCTCTTGTTGTATAGTTCCTGAAATCACAGGTCAGTAGAAAACTTCCCTGTGGATTGCCTTTGACCGCGAGGGAGACTTTAGAATCTGGGGTTATGTTCTTCACCAACGTTGTTGGAAATTGAGCTGGGAAGACGGCAAAATTGGTTTGGACAAGTTTGGATGTGTCTATGCTTTTCTGTGATTTGTTTAGTGGACGAAGGTAGGATCTTGGATCTGACTGAAAGTACTGTAGCTCCGGTAGAACATAAATTTTTAAAAATAGGTAGAAGGATGATAAAAATTTAAGAAAAATTGTGGTGGTAGGGGACGAAGGACAAAACACCCAGTTAAATTGGGAGGTCTAAAAAAAATCAAAAGGGTGGTCGAAGGTGGAGAATTCAAGGCTACTGTCACTGTAGACAGTGACAGAACAGATCTGAGATTGAGAGTTGAACGAAATGGTAAAGATATGAAACGGTGGCTTTTGAACCTGGATTTGTTTGTGGAGAATGGGCTAGAAGATAGGAATCAACCCTCAAAATTTCAAATCGATCTGAGCTCGTGGCTGGCTTCAGGAATTCTCGAACTACACCTCTGTCCAGCAGGACAGAAAACCGAAGACAATCCCGTGGCGGCTCGAAGGCGGCACGAACGGCGGCGGCGGCGGCACAAACGATCACCGGAGGTTGAGAGGGGATGATAGAAGGGGAATACACTCTAGATCTGGGGTTGGGGAAAAGGAAACCAGGGGGAGAGAGGAAGGGGGCGCACCAAGCTCCAAGAGACTCACAAATTTTCTGATTTTTCATGCATTAATTCTACTAAAATGAGAAATTACAACTCTTTATAGGTTACATGCCAAAGCCAATATCCACCCTTAGATCTAGGTATGGTGGAAAGGATGACTGGGATTGGATGTGACCAACCACAAAAATAACATATTTAAAGGAAGCCAATTCCTAATTTTTACAACATGTGGTCAAAGAAAGGAAGGAAAGAAAAAAAAACTAAACAACCTAGCCTAATGGAGCCAAAAGAGGGGGCGCCCCCCTTCATGGGCCAAGGGCCATTCATGGGCCATGAACCATCCACAAGCCCATGCTAGACTTGGACCCTTCCAACTTAGTTGGCCCATGAGGGAGTGTAACCCAATTTGGGCCTTAAGTGCATTAATGACCCATTAGAAACCTAATGACCCAATATGGCATAAGCTCCTTAATGGACTCTACTAATGGCAATCTAGCCATGGACTCTACATTACAAATGGCCCATTGGCTTGATATAAGCCTTACAAGGAGCCCAAATGAAAGAAATTACACAATTACAATCTCATACAAGCCATAACACACAAATACACTTCACCCGTGTATGGAAATCACCTTTGATGCCCCATCAATTCTCCCCGGGTGGGAGAAACTCGACCCCGTCGAGTAGGGGTATGGATGCTCGAGTACTCCGGCGGATCCGTCACCGTGCCAAGTAACGCGGGTACGCTCCACTCCAAGTGATCGTCACCTGCTCATTCCATATATACTCGATATGCGCAAGCTGCCATAGGCTAGAGGTGGACACTCCGGGTGGGGCACTCTCAAAGGGAAGGAAGCAGCTCGAAGACTCACTAGGAATTACCGCTGAGTCCCTATAAGTGACTGATCCGGGTATAGATGTGGAACCGATCTCATACTCATCAAGTGAGTCCACTCGCCTCTTACTCATAGGAGAAGGACAACGAGCTTGCATAAGACGCATGCAGACAAACAAACGACACACAAACCATGTAAACAAATCACTCAAAACAAACCACACAAAGAAAAAGCACACTGTTAGTCCGACCCGTAGATGGGTGACGGCGGACCAGGACACCCAAATATGTGCCATGCATATACTAGATGTACACGATGGTTGATGGAAGGGAGGACTCCTAGACACCCTAAGATGTACCACTCATGCATTGGTGACCGATGGGATTTGGGTGAAGAAGGGCTAGGAGATCCAAAACTACCTTCGTCATCATCCCTAGATGTAGAGACGGCTTGCCGACTAGACCGAGGGGTATGGGTGGAATAGTGAACTCCTTGGAAGAGGTGGAGGGAATGTGATAGCTCGGGAGCTTCACTAGTGGAGGGGTCAAAAGGGTCAAAGAAGGTATGACCCCGGGAGATGGGTTCCTCCATGACACGGTCCCAATCGTGAAATTCTTGAAGGTGTGAATGCTCACCTTCATCCGTCATAGTGAACGGGACAATGGTCATGTGAAGAAAATAAACTTCCTCCCTCGGGCAAAAGGAAATGAAGTCGGACTCGGTCGGCATCGGGAGGAGTAGAAGAATCTCTGTGGTGACACACCCCACGGTGCACACAGAGGTAATGGATCCTAAGGTCGGATGGGTGAAGCTAAGACTAGCGGGTTGGTCAAAGCCTCGGGCCAAAAGGTGCGTCAACTCCCATTGTGAATCTAATCCCATAATAAGGTCATCCAAAGTATCGACATGGTGACTAGACCGAAAAGTTGTGTGGTAGGAGTTGATGGACACCAAAGGTAGGGTAGGGTCCATAGACGGGTAAGGGAGTGGGACCAAGCCATCCTTGAGCCAACTAAGAAGTGGCTCAGCTATGTATAATGTACCCGTTAGAAATACGGGTGGCTCGGGATGAGGTGGCTCCAAGCGCGAATCCGAAGGTGGAGTGGGCCGCTGGGGCTGGGTGGCTGGACATACGGGGTCCCTAAGGGTGATCTTACCGGGTAGGTATGGTGGGCATAAGGTGCAAGTCCTCTTGTCCCAGTCAAGATTGGCCCTTCTCTCTCCTAACCACTTTTGCCCTAAAATGATGCATGAACCAGCAAGTGTGCCGATCCTGCACCATGCGCCATCGGTGTAGAGAACAGAGCCGATCCTCTTATAGAACTCAACACAAGCAAAATCACCATCGCGGACAATCTCGCCTGTCTTGGAGAGAGACTCCACGATGTCAAGAGAAACCCAATTATCCGACTCCCTATCGGTGAAATGGAGTTCCGTTGTGGACCCGTTGGGTAGAGCGGCTTTCATAATGAGAGGGGCAAAACCAAAGGCTCGGTCCACGAGGACATTCATTTTGGCCACAAAAGTTGACCACTCGGACGTATGGTCTTGGGGATCGGCAATGGGTAGTGGATATGGACATGCATACACACGGTGACAAGACACTAGACCGACTATGCAAGTTTGGAATGCATGCACACTAAGGACCCTAGACGTAAACCAAGACTCGGTACGTGGCGGAGATAACCGATCCGAAGATCACTCGCACAAGTGTGCGGCCTTCCCGTTAGGCATGGCCTAACGTTCGGACAACACCATTTGATATACCGAGTAAAGGGATGCAATGCGAAAAGACACTCTTTTTTGTGTTTTAAAATAATGATGATCCTAGACTCGACTTAAACCGACTAATGACTCAATGTAAATGACACTCTTTTTTTTTTCTTTTTGACACCCTAGACTCAAACTCGCTCTGATACCAAATTGATGCGGGACGAGACCACGGACACGACAAGCTCGTGACTGCCCCTTAACGAGGGAAGCGTCGGATGTGCGCGGTTGAGGAACCGGCTGTGAGCTAGGGTGGTCGGCTCTCACTCGTGCCCGGATCGAGTCACGGGACGGTAACGCTCTCTCTCGCAGCAGCGGTGATATAAATATAAAGCGAGCTAATTACCCTATCATGCTCTCTAGCAGTGGCATAAGCGAGCATATATGAAAATTAAGTAAAATGCCAAGTAAGGGAGCGAATGCGATACCTCCACGCGCTCGGCGTGGGGACGACGGGCCCGGCCGAACTCGTGCTCCCGGGACAGTTAATACATGAATATTACAGCAATGGAAATATGCCCACTCCACGCAGGGAGGTAAAGGGTGACACCAGGGGCCCGGGAGGACCGAATTCGGGATGACGGGCAGCTTCGTGTGTTGATTCGGCTACACGCGTGATCACGACCGTGGGGCCCACGTGCTGTCTGGATGGGCCGTGTGGGACCCGGTGGCGCCGCTGTAGTGTGGACACTTAGGGAAGTGTTCCCTGGGCTGGCGGCACACCGTAATGTCGCCCAGGGGTCGGGCGGTTCCGATCGGCACCCGTCGGGTTTGCTGTCCACGGACTGGTGGTTGCTGTTTTGCAGCGCGCGCTCCGGCGAGAATGGACGCTGCGATCAGCCCCGACGTCGGATCGACACGAGACGGGCGCCGTTGGAAAGCTAGCTTGAAGTTCTTCAACCTAAGCCTAAAGATCTGGCCTGGATCTGCTCGGATCGTGACTTATGGAATTTTTAATCTTCTGTTGTACAGTTCCTGAAATCACAGGTCAGCAGAGAACTTCCCTGTGGATTGCCTTTGACCGCGAGGGAGACTTTTGAATCTGGGGTTATGTTCTTCACCAAAGTTGTTGGAAATTGAGCTGGGAAGACGGAAAAAGTGGTTTAGACAAGTGTGGATGTGTCTATGATTTTCTGTGATTTGTTTAGTGGACGAAGTCAGATCTTACATCTGACTGAAAGTACTGTAGCTCATGTAGAACATGAATTTTTAAAAATAGGTAAAAGGATGATAAAAATTTAAGAAAAATTATGGTAGTAGGGGACGATGGACAGAACACCCAGTTAAAATGGGAGGTCTAAAAAAAATCAATAGGGTGGTCGAAGGTGGAGAATTCAGGGCTACTGTCACTTTAGACAGTGACAGAATAGATCTGAGATTGAGAGTTGAATGAAATGGTAAAGATATGAAACGGTGGCTTTTGAACCTGGATTTTTTTGTGGAGAATGGGATAGAAGATAGGAACCAACCCTCAAAATTTAAAATCGATCTGAGCTCGTGGCTGGCTTCAGGAATTCTCGAACTACACCTCTGTCCAGCAGGACAGAAAACCGAAGACAATCCCGTGGCGGCTCGAAGGCGGCACGAACGGCGGCGACGGCGGCACAAACGATCACCGGAGGTTGAGAGGGGATGATAGAAGGGGAATACACTCTAGATCTGGGGTTGGGAAAAAGGAAACCAGGGGGAGAGAGGAAGGGGGCGCACCAAGCTCCAAGAGACTCACAAATTTTCTGATTTTTCATGCATTAATTCTACTAAAATGAGAAATTACAACTCTTTATAGGTTACATGCCAAAGCCAATATCCACCCTTAGATCTAGATATGGTGGAAAGGATGGTTGGGATTGGATGTGACCAACCACAAAAATAACATGTTTAAAGGAAGCCAATTCCTAATTTTTACAACATGTGGTCAAAGAAAGGAAGGAAAGAAAAAAAAACTAAGCAACCTAGCCTAATGGAGCCAAAAGAGGGGGCGCCCCCCTTCATGGGCCAAGGGCCATTCATGGGCCATGAACCATCCACAAGCCCATGCTAGACTTGGACCCTTCCAACTTAGTTGGCCCATGAGGGAGTGTAACCCAATTTGGGCCTTAAGTGCATTAATGACCCATTAGAAACCTAATGACCCAATATGGCATAAGCTCCTTAATGGACTCTACTAATGGCAACCTAGCCATGGACTCTACATTACAAATGGCCCATTGGCTTGATATAAGCCTTACAAGGATCCCAAATGAAAGAAATTACACAATTACAATCTCATACAAGCCATAACACACAAATACACTTCACCCGTGTATGGAAATCACCTTTGATGCCCCATCATAGCGTCTCCAGATTTTGGATTGTATTTTCGAGGGTTTCGGATCTTATTTCCATGAATATTTAGATTTTTTTAATATTGGATCTTTGGATCCCTAAATGGGAAACATTAATTATTTTACGATCACCGTGGCGTAATGGGCAAGTTATGTATTTTTGAAGATCGTGAGGTCAAAATTAGCTAAATATCTTTGTTTTAGATTTTTAAAACTCTAAAAATTAAACCCTATATAAACCCCCACCCATTTCTCTCTCCCAGTTTCTCTCTTTCTCCTCCTCCATTCCATCCTACTCTCCTTCCCTCCTCCGGGCATGCAACGGCGGCGTGGAGGGCGAGGCGGCTGGGCAAGGTGGTGACAGGCGGCGAGGATGGGAGCGGGATCATGTAGGGGAGTGGAGGCGGTTCATTCGCACAAGTGGAGGACCGGCCATGGGAGATTCATCATTTTGGCATGGATCTGACATTTTTGATGCGATAAAGCTTCGTGAGAGCCAAGAAGATGGATTCCTGCCCTTCCCTTGTGAATTTGCAGTGGTTTCGTGCCGAGGTGAGGTCGAGAGAGGGTTTATTTTGAGTTTGGGGGAAGAAACATGCATGCTCGGGGTTATGAGGCGAATTTCAATCAACCCGAGTGAAAATTTGTAGTTTAATTGATGTTTTTCAGCAGTGTGGATGTCGGGTAGAGTTTCCCTAGCGTTTCCCCTTCGTTTACAGGTGAGTGAGGTGTTGTTTAAAACCCTCGAAAGGGGTTTTGTCTGGAAACACCCCGCAGAGGGCGGCCAAATTGATGGCTGCTGGGGTATGCTGGGTGGCCAAAGGCCTGGTCACCTAGGTCTGGTGGGCGGCCACATAGGTGGGCACCTAGATATGCTTGCCTAGGTGGGCAGCCACAAAGTTGGCAGCCCAATGTTGGAGGACGGTCAGCTTTATGCTCGCCCTGGGAAAGTGGCTTTGTGGGTGGCCAAGGGGTTGGTCGCCTAGGTCTGATGGGCGGCCATCAAGTTGGCCGCCCAGATCCTTGTGTCTTGGATACCCCCGTCGATCTTGTTTTTTTGTTGCCAGGTGTCCTTGGTTGTTGTGGTTCCACGGAGGGGTGTGCCCACATGATTCCACATGTCTACGGAGGGTTGTTTCCCTTTGATTTCGTGTGTCTGTGGAGGGTTGTTCTCATGTGAGTTCAACAGGCCCGTGATCACTTGTTTCTGTCATCCGACCTTGTGTGCTTGTGGTTTGGTGGTGTAGGGCCATGTCATACCATAGTCCGCGTGTGTGAGTAGACCGATGGTTTCACTTGACTGTGTGGCTTAGAGTTCTCTCGAAGTGGCACCCCGCTAGCTAGCGTAGCTTCCTGGGTGCCTTACACTAACCTACCACGAGTTTGAGGGATTTCCCATGAGACGGTGTAGGCTGGTTACCGTGGGAGCACCTCTTCTACTGTGACCTGAGTCCGAGTTTGGGGTAAAACTGACTGTAGGGCCTTAGACAGTGAGCGGTCCATCAATGTGTGCACACGTGGTTGGGGGCTTCGGATACATGCTAATGAGTATGACCCCAATTAGTCCTAGTGAGTAGTTGTGTGTCTCTGCCGTACTCCAAGATGGGAGGTGGACCAGGCTTGAGACCGGTGGCATGGTGTAAGACGTTAGTGGATGCCGCCGACCATGTTTCACTGTTGCACTCCTGGAGGGGAGGTGGAATGTAAGATCCTGAGTCTTTCGGATCCTTATCGAAGAGTTTCAGATCACTTTTGTGAGTCCTGAGTTGTGTTTTACAATCCGCGTGAGTTTTTCTCTTGTACTAGATACGGAATCCTGTGGTGAGTTTCTTATTCAATTCATCGACTCATGGACACTACAGTTGCGTTGCATTCTTTTCGAGGATCGTTTTGACTATTTTTTCATATTTTTCTGAATTAGTCTATTTTCAGACCAAAAATCAGATTTTCCAGAAATTAGGAAAATTCCTATTTTCCTTTCCTTTTTATTTCCTTTTCTCTCCTTCCTCTCTCCTCACCGTCGATCACTCTCTCCCTCTCGTTCTCTCTCCTCTCTTCCCCTCTCTCTGCGGGGCGCGCGACCGTGGCAAGCTGGATGAGGCAGGGACGTCGTGGAGTTGGTCTGGCGCGTGATGGGGCGAAGGATTGAGCGTGGCGTTGGTGCGATCCCTCGGTGGATTCAAAGCCGGCGTGTCGAGCTCGTGAGATAATTTTTGACCCGGTTTAGTTACTTTGGTGCATGAGAACTTCGGTGGAGGTAAGGAGATGGACGCCCTACTCTTATACTATGTTTCCTCGCAATTTCGAGCTACCCGGTGCGAGAACGAGCAGGTTTAGCTTCCGTTTGGGCGAAAGCACGTTTGGGGGGTGTGAGACAAGTTCGCCATTTCAGGTGACGGTGTTCAACCTAGCTAGTTTCATTCGAACCCCTAGTATGTTGGGAATCTATTCCCGCCGGTTTTATTGTATTTGGCCGAGAATCGGAGTCGGTATGAGCCCGACTATCCCCGTGACTCAATTTGGGTCGATTCGGTAGAATCGCCCGTTCTTCATGTTTTTGATGTCAAAATGATCCCTTCCGGTCTGTGGAAGGCATGTATGGTCTTTAGGGTTGTTTCCCCTTCGTTTAGAAGCGAACGGGGCGTGGAACGGCTGGGATCAGTCATTCCCCTGTTTCTCCCGCCGTATCGCCTTCGCGGTCGTTTTAGAGGCCGTTTCTTGCCTCTGGCGGCCCTATGGTGGACCACTAAGCTGCGTTGGGCTTCGAGTACACATTATGTCGGTTCGGGTCTTCGCGGTCGCGCGATAGAACATTTTTCTTTGCTAGCGGGCCATTGTTGGACCGCTAGGCCCCTTCCAGCGGCCCATTGTTAGACCGCTAGGAAATGGTGTGTTAGTTGGTTTCGCCAAGTGGCCTTATGATAGACCGCGAGGCAAGGTGTGGCGGTTTATAGTTCGACCGCTAGGCACCATTTATGTCGGTTTGAAGTTTTTGAGTTGGTTTAGGCTGGCGGCCTAAACTTAGACCGCCTCTTTGTTGTAGCAGGTCTATGAAAGACCTCTACCTCCCATTTGACTTCGGTCAATGTTTTGAGTCGGTTGAGCTAGCGGCCCTAGCTCCGACCGCCTTATGGCTATGGCGGGTTAGTGATGCGGGACGAGACCACGGACACGACAAGCTCGCGGTTGTCCCTTAACGAGGGAAGCGTCGGACGTGCGCGGTTGAGAAACCGGCAATGAGCTAGGGTGATCGGCTCTCTCGTGTGCCCGGATCGGGTCACGGGACTGTCTCGCACTCTCTCGCAGAAGCGGTAATGAATAGATAAAGCGAGCTAGATATCCCTACACATGCTCTCTAGCAGCGGCATAAACAAATATATATGAAGTAAGCAAAATGCCAAGTAAGGGAGTGAATGCGATACCTCCACGCGCTCGGCGTGGGGAAGACGGACCCGGCCGAAACTCGTACTCCCGGGATAAATATTACACAATGATGCCAGCAATAAAATATCGCCCATTCCACGCAGGGAGGTAAAGGGCTACACAATGGGGTCCAGGAGGACCGAATTCGGGTTGACGGGCGGCTTCTCGTGCTGTTTCGGCAACACCCGAACACGTGACGGTGGGGCCCACTTGCTGTCCGGAGGGGCCGTGTGGGACCCGGTGGCACCGCTGTAGTGGAGGATGCCTGGAAGGGCGCTCCCTGGAGTGGGGGCGCGCTGGTTCGCCGGCCGGAGGCCGGGCGGCTCCGATCGGCACCGGTCGGAATAACCGGCCACGGATCTGCCGGTTCTGTTTTCTAGCGCGCGCTCCGGCGAGAACGGACGCTGCGATCAGCCCCGACGTCAGAATGCGACGAAAATGGTGCCGTTGGAAAGATGCTTCGAAGGGCTTCAACCCAAGGGTATTACAGAAAAATAATCAAGCATGTACTCCTAATTGGCGAATTTTGAAGGTTGCTGTTGTACAGTGTCTGAACTCTCAGATCTGCAGGGCTATCCTCTGATAACTGTCAATGACCGCAGGGTGGATGTCCGATTCAACTCTTGAGGTCTTCATCAAAGGTGTAGGAAATTGAGCTAGGAAGACGGAAAAACTGGTTTGGGTAAGTTTGGATGTGGCTAGGAATTTCTATGAGTTTTTCACTAGCAGTGGGTCGGATCTGGAATCTGGCTGACAACACTGTAGCGGAGGAAGAACACCAATTGTTAAAAATAGATAGAAGGCTGATAAAAAATTAAAAAAATTTGTGGAGGTATGGGGTGATGTACAGAACTCCCAGTAAAAATGGGAGGGTTAGGACAAATCAAAAAGATGGCCGGAGGTGGGAAACACAGGGCTGCTGTCACTGTAGACAGAGACAGGACAGATCTGGGAATGATTAAAGAACGAAAATGTAAAAATAACAAACGGTGGATTTTGGACCTAAAGTTTTTTTTGGATGATGGGGTGGAAGATAGAAACACACCATAAAAATTACAGACCACGAAGAGGCCGTGGCTGGTAGCAAGAATTTCAGGAAGACACCTCTGTCCAGCAGGACAGAATACCAAAAATGGTTTCGCGGCGGCTCGAAGGCGGCACGAACGGCGGCGGCACAGATGATCACCGGAGATAGAGGGGAGGGGATAGAAGATAGAAATCACTCTAGAACTAGAGGTTGGAGGAGAGAAACCAGAGGGAGAGAGGAGGGGCTCAAGAACACTCTTGATTTTCCAACAATTTTCTCTTCATTAATGCTAACAAATGGAAAATACAACCTTTTATATGCCATGTGTCAAATCTAATCTACACCATTAGATCTAGGAGTGGGGACTGGAGGGCTGGGATTAAGTGTGATTAACACACCAAAAATAATAAAATAATAGGGGAGAGGGGCGCCCCCTTGACCAAGGTTAATGGGGTTGGAAAATTAGGTGGCCTACCTTGGACAAATTGAACCACTTGTCTCCCATGTGGTCAATTGGCATTTCAACCTTCTAGATGGCCACCTAGGATGGTTGACCAGCCCCACATGGTCTAGGTGGACCAAGGGGAAAGGGGTGAGGGCCCCCTAGCTTGACCTACTACACAATTGCATAAAAACCCACACAATCCTTGGGAATGACTCATTGGCTTATAAAGCCTTACATTTGCGTACATACTTTCCCAAGGATATAAACACAAACTAAAAGAACATAAATGCAAAAGAAAAAGTACATGCTCGGTGTCGATTCCCATCAGTTAGTATATGACCGCTAAGCCCTATTTGACCGGTTAAGTCGGTTTAACTGTAGGGGTTCTGACTGGGTCTAGCGGTCAGATCTATGATCGCTACAGTCTTCTGGCGGCCCTACGATAGACCGCTAACCCCTTTTGGATTTGATGCTCATCCCTTTGAGTTTCTGAGTGAAGCGGCCATGCCCTGGACTGCTTAACTCAGTGAGTCGGCTTGTTTATAGGCCAGTTGTGTTGGTGCGGCTCTCTCCTGACCGCCCAGCGTCTGTGTTCTCTGTGTGAAGGTAACAGTTCATTAGCTGATTGCTTGGTTTACCTAGCGGCCTGGCATATGACTGCTTACTTCCCAGAGCTTCGTTTCCATTATTTGGCCTCCATTCGTCTTGGCCTTACCTTGTGGTTTGCCCATTGTCCCGTGGATATCTTGGATATCCAATGAGGGCTGTGACCATGTTGTGAGGTGGCCGGGGAGTGCCATTGTATCCCGTGGTGTTCCGTGCTATTTCAGAGTCATGATTGGTGTCTGGTCAACCCGGTGCGAACCAGTGGCTGACATATGATCTTGTGATGCGGGACGGACACGGGGACCGACTCTAAGTGATATGGACCTCGGACTCTAAATGCATATACGACCAGCAACATACGAGCATGAGAGACACTAGGCCCAACACTAGGAGCTCCTATGGGCTACGTGTTCGAGATGTTTCTGTAATTTGTTCAGGTGACTGGTGACTTTCTCGTTGATGTGATGGCCGTGCACATTCTTATGTTGCTTTGGTTGTCCCAGTTTGAGACTTGTTCAGCCCCTGAGGTTGTAAGCTTGTGTTAAGCTTGTGTCGTGGTGGTAGATTAGATGCCTTGTTTGGAAGAATGCTCGAGCGAACATTGGATTTTCCTTCATGGTGAGCTATTGTTAGTCGAGCTTGATTCTTCTCACCCTGGTTGGTGGCGCCTTTTCGAAGTAAGCCTTGGAAGTGATGTCTTGGTGAAGCCTTATCATGTGTCTGCTTAAGTGTAGATTGTGTTAATTCTGAACCAGATTTGCCTTTGTTCGACGGTTTCTTGGCTTTGGAACCCAGATTTTATGTTTGGGAGCCCTTGTACACTGTGTCAGATGTGCCGTGTTGAGCGGTTGTTGTGCTATGAAGGTTCAGTAATCGTTTCAGGACGTGAGGATAAGCTGAGATTAGCATTCTTTGTGCTTCGTGCTGAAGCTGGTGCTCTTCGTGGTTTGCACTATGGCGACTTGTGATCGGCTGTTAGCAGGATCGGTACTCGAGGCATGGAATATTACAGTTTTTGAATTGCGATGGCGCCGAGTGTGTGCTGAGATGCAGATGCCGAGTTGTCCTCGATGCATGTGTGCGTGTGTTGAGCGTGCAGCGGAAGCGTGTGGGCTGACTACCCACTGTTCAGGATCGTGAAGTTGGCAGATTCTGATTGGCCGAGAAGTTGTTTCCTCTGCATGTTTGTCGTCTTGGCTATGTGTGCCTTGATGTTGTTGGTTGCTGTGCCATTTGCTGGAGACATTATGGTTGTTGGCACTGGCATGTGTGAGGATTAGGGAAATCTGTCGGCATATCTGCTGGTTGAGTACCATTTTTTTCCTCTGTGTCTTTCTCTTGGATGTTGTGCTCTCGGGACGTGATCGTGGTCCTCGAGCTGTATTTCCAGAGATTGTTCTTGTTGTTGTTGTGGGTCCTTGTTGGTGAGCTGTTCGTAGCATGACTAGTACATTTTTACTTGTGTGTTCAGCTGATATTGTGCCTTGATGTGACCCAACTTGCAGTTGTGTCCCATGGTTCTGTGTCGAGAACGGAGCCGGGATTTTGCAAGTGCTGCTGCTGTTGTTGTTGTTGTTGTTGTTTGTAAGTGGTTGTGTTTAGCTTGGGAGGAGTTCCCTATGAGTCTGATTTGGCATTGTGTGGACCGAGGTCTTGTCAGTTGGTTTTACTGTACTCTTCTATCATGATAGAGTTAGCATGCGACTCGCGTCAGATGTAATGTTGGAGTGAGGATTGACTTGATTCTGCTCATGGTCCAGTGCTGTCATTGGCGTTCTGCGTGCTAGTCTTGTTGTTCCTGGCATGGAAGCCGATGATGTTGTGGAGCTGTCAGCTGAGGATAATGTTTCCTTGTTTAAGCTGATGCTTGTTGTGTTTTCCGAGCGTGTTATCGGGGGCTGTTGTTCTGGCATGGGCCGTGTCTCTTTCCTGGTGAGACAGAAACGACGTTGCCTTGTTTCGGAGGTGTCAGACTTATATTCACTTGGGTACTGTGCTCGTTCCATAGATCGATTCGCCTTGAGATCCAGAACTTGTGCCTGTAATTGTGATCCGACAGTGTTTCTCTAAATTATCTTTTTCGAGTTATGTGTTGCCATGTTCTAGGTGTTGCTGTTGGCTGATGCTTGGAGAGCATAACCAGCATTGGGTTTGTTCTTCCCTGCTTCTTCTTACTAGCTCCTTTGAATTTCGAGGACGAAATTCTTGTAAGGGGGGAGGGACTGTAAGATCTTGAGTCTTTCGGATCCTTATCGGAGAGTTTCAGATCACTTTTGTGAGTCCTGAGTTGTGTTTTACAATCCGCGTGGGTTTTTCTCTTGTACTAGTTACGGAATCCCGTGGTGAGTTTCTTATTCAATTCATCGACTCATGGACGCTACAGTTGCGTTGCATTCTTTTCGGGGATCGTTTTGACTATTTTCTGTATTTTTCTGAATTAGTCCATTTTCGGACCAAAAATCAGATTTTTCAAAAATTAGGAAAATTACTATTTTTCTTTCCTTTTTATTTCCTTTTCTCTCCTTCCTCTCTCCTCACCGCCAATCACTCTCTCCCTCTCGTTCTCTCTCCTCTCTTCCTCTCCGCGGGACGCGCGACCGTGGCGAGCTGGCTGAGGCAGGGACGTCGTGGAGTTGGTCTGGCGCGTGATGGGGCGAAGAATTGAGCGTGGTGTTGGCGCGATCCCTCGGTGGATTCAAAGCCGACGTGTCGAGCTTGTGAGATAATTTTCGGTGCAGTTTAGTCACTTTGGTGCACGAGAACTTCGGTGGAGGTAGGGAGATGGACACCCTACTCTTATACTACGTTTCCTCACAATTTCGAGCTACCCGGTGCGAGAACGAGCGGGTTTAGCTTCCATTTGGGCGAAAGCACGTTCGGGGGGTGTGAGACGAGTTCATCGTTTCAGGTGACGGTTTTCAACCTAGTTAGTTTCATTTGAACCCCTAGCATGTTGGGAATCTATTCCCGCCAGTTTTATTGTATTTGGCCGAGAATCGGAGTCGGTATGAGCTCGACTATCCCCGTGACTCAATTTGGGTCGATTCGGTAGAATCGCCCGTTCTTCGTGTTTTTGATGTCAAAATGATCCCTCCCGGTCTGTGGAAGGCATGTATGGTCTTTAGGGTTGTTTCCATTTCGTTTAGAAGTGAACGGGACGTGGAATGGTCGGGATCGGCCATTCCCCTGTTTCTCCTGCCGTATCGCCTTCGCGGTCGTTTCAGAGACCATTTCTTACCTCTGACGGCCCTATGGTAGACCGCTAAGCTGCGTTGGGCGTCGAGTCAATAGTATGTCAGTTCGGGTCTTCGCGGTCACGCGATAGACCATTTTTATTGGCTAGCGGGCCATTGTTGGACCGCTAAGCCCCTTCCAGTGGCCCATTGTTAGACCACTAGGAAATGGTGTGTTAGTCGGTTTGGCCAAGCGGCCTTACGATAGACCGCGATGCTAGTTGTGGCGGTTTATAGTTCGACCGCTATGCACCATTTATGTCGGTTCAAAGTTTTTGAGTCGGTTTAGGCTGGCGGGCTCAACTTAGACCGCCTCTTTGTTGTAGCGGGTCTATGATAGACCGCTACCTCACGTTTGACTTCGGTCAATGTTTTGAGTCGGTTGAGCTAGCGGCCCTAGCTCCATCTGCCTTATGGCTGTGGCGGGTTAGTATATGATCGCTAAGCCCTGTTTGACCGGTTAAGTCGGTTTAACTGTAGGGGTTCTGACTGGGTCTTGCGATCAGATCTATGACCGCTACAGTCTTCTGGCGGCCCTACAATAGACCGCTAACCCCTTTTGGATTTGATGCTCATCCCTTTGAGTTTCTGAGTGAAGTGGCCATGCCCTGGACTGCTTAACTTAGTGAGTCGGCTTGTTTATAGGCCAGTTGTGTTGGTGCGGCTCTCTCCTGACCGCCCAGCGTCTATGTTCTCTGTGTGAAGGTAACAGTTCATTAGCTGATTGCTTGGTTTACCTAGCGGCATGGCATATGACTGCTTACTTCCCAGAGCTTCGTTTCCATTATTTGGCCTCCATTCGTCTTGGCCTTACCTTGTGGTTTGCCCATTGTCTCGTGGATATCTTGGATATCCTATGAGGGCTGTGACCATGTTGTGAGGTGGCCGGGGAGTGCCATTGTATCCCGTGGTGTTCTGTGCTATTTCAGAGTCATGATTGGTGTCTGGTCAACCCGGTGCGAGCCAGTGGCTGACATATGACCTTGTGGTTGTCTCGATGATCCGCTCTGGATCGAGGGATGGTGTTGGACACTGTGAGGTATCATCTTACCTCAGTTTACGTGTCCATGTGCTTGAGGGTCTTGGTGATCCCTCCGGTCTCCATGACTCGTGTTAAGCGAAGGCATGGATTAGGTGATCCTGTGTCGATTCTTTTATCGATGTTTCCTCATGACCTTGGCTTAGGAATTAGACCGATTGGCGGCCTATACCACTATGTACGACAATCTTGACCCGAATCTTCTGACTCAAGGATCGTTTTATCTGAAGGTCTAGTTGTCTGTCCTGAGTCTGGTGACAGTCTGGTATGCTACCTTGTGTCAGGTGCTTCGTAGTACGTGTGACAGCGCATGTTAGCCTATCTGTACTTCAGCACTTGTGTTTTGGAGTCTCTGTGTGTCTAGTGAGCCTCCACTAGTCGTAGCCTGATGACTCATGCGTTCCAGTGTGTCGGCCCTCCTTGGAGTGGTGGCGGGGCAGTTCCCGATATACGGTTTACAAGCTTGTTTCTGTGGGCTCCCTTGCCTTGCAGTAGTGTCCTACTGGGAGAGAAAGCTAGCTAGAGGCCTGGCTTAAGGCATTGAGCTTGTGTGTGCACACGTGGTCAGGGGCGTTTGGACGAGCACCGACGGGCATGACCCTGACTAGTCACTCGTTGTTGTGGTACCTTGTTCTAGTTCTGTGGTACCGTTCCTCCTTGTACTTTGTACGGTTGTTCCTCGTACTTGGGTTTGTGAGTATCTCAGTTACCGCCGTTCTTGGTGTGTGGGAGATACATGTGGCGCAGGGTAAGACGTCAGTGGACGTATCTGGCTGTTCTTCTAGTGAGGAGGTGCTCCTGTCACTTGATGCATGACTCTCGTGATTCTCGTGTCTTGTGACGTGCATTTACGTCGTTGGTTTTCGAGTAGCCCTGTGTGGCTTTACTCAAGGCCTATTCTTGTGTAGCATACACGATGATCCAGTTGTGTATGTTCATGTCTTTGACTAGGTAGGTCTTTTATAGGCTTTTGCCTGTTTTAGTGGGCTTTGGCTTTGGAGCTTATGCTCGGGTGACGGATCGGTAACGCCCAACTTTGTGAGATCGGGGTTCGCCTTTCTGTTACCGTTTGGAGTAGCTTAGAGGGCCGTGGTTTGATCGGCTGCCATGTTTCTGGTTAGTACGGCTTTCCACTCTCTCTCTCTAGCTGTTCTTCTTTTTGTTTAATCCTGCTTTTTACAGCTTTACTTTAGTAGTTAGTACTGTTGTTGCTCCTGTTCTTTCTGTTCTTTCTTGCTTTCCTGTTTACCCTTGTCGTTCCGTGTTATTGCGTTGTTTCCAGTGGGGATCTGCGTGACCCCTACTGAGCTAGTGACACGAGGCTCACCCTTGCTTTTCAGGTGTGGTCTTCTTCTTCCTGGTGGTTTGTGACACGGTGTGTCAATTCGCGGTTGCCAGCGGTTGCCAGCGTCCTCTGCATCGGGCTTCCCCCGGGTTTCAGTGTACGTTTTAATTTCTGTTGGTCTGTAGTTACCTTTATTTGGACTGGACTCTATTAATTTAAACTGTTAATTGAAAAAGTAATTTTATTTCTTGCTACTTTAGCGAACCTGATCATTGAAATATTATTGCTTACTGCTTTATCTTAGACTTCAATGTACCCCAGTCACACCTTTTATCCCTTCGGAGCTTTACCGCTCTTGGGAGGCCTCACAGGATCCAAGTGTTATCGGGTTTACCCGGTATCCGGAGCCTGGGTCGTCACAGATGGTATCAGAGTAGTGATTGGATGTGGTACATGGGAATTCAAGATAGTACAGTATTCAGAGTCCTTAAAGTCCAATACAGCCAACTGTTGGCATTAGCATTAGCATTGACATTAGTGTTGGCATCGATTTTGCGATTATTTGTCATTTTGTTTTCGCATGTGGTCTTGTGCGTGCTGTGTTGGCACTATGCGAGATGATTTTGCCCTCGTCAAGATGTGACGGAGTGCTTTTCTTTTTACGTGGTGTCTGTCTTGGTTATGTTGTGCTTGGCAGATTTTCGTCGACAGGCATGAATCTATGGTGCGGTGTTCGAGATGTTTCTGTAATTTGTTCAGGTGACTGGTGACTTTCTCGTTGATGTGATGGCCGTGCACATTCTTATGTTGCTTTGGTTGTCCCAGTTTGAGACTTGCTCAGCCCCTGAGGTTGTAAGCTTGTGTTAAGCTTGTGTCGTGGTGGTCGATTAGATGCCTTGTTTGGAAGAATGCTCGAGTGAACATAGGATTTTCCTTCATGGTGAGCTATTGTTAGTCGAGCTTGATTCTTCTCACCCTGGTTGGTGGCGCATTTTCGAAGTAAGCCTTGGAAGTGCTGTCTTGGTGAAGCCTTATCCTCTGTCTGCTTAAGTGTGGATTGTGTTAATTCTGAACCAGATTTGCCTTTGTTCGACAGTTGCTTGGCTTTGGAACCCATATTTTATGTTTGGGAGCCCTTGTACACTGTGTCGGATGTGCCGTGTTGAGCGGTTGTTGTGCTATGAAGGTTCAGTAATCATTTCAGGACGTGAGGATAAGCTGAGATTAGCATTCTTTGTGCTTCGTGCTGAAGCTGGTGCTCTTCGTGGTTTGCACTATGGTGACTTGTGATCGGCTGTTAGCAGGATCGGTACTCGAGGCATGGAATATTGCAGTTTTTGAATTGCGATGGCGCCAAGTGTGTGCTGAGATGCGGATACGGAGTTGTCCTCGATGCCTGTGTGCGTGTGTTGAGCGTGAAGCGGAAGCGTGTGGGCTGACTACCCACTGTTCAGGATCGTGAAGTTGGCAGATTCTGATTGGCCGAGAAGTTATTTCCTCTACATGTTTGTCGTCTTGGCTATGTGTGCCTTGATGTTGTTGGTTGCTGTGCCATTTGCTGGAGACATTATGGTTGTTGGCACTGGCATGTGTGAGGATTAGGGAAATCTGTCGGCATATCTGCTGGTTGAGTACCATTTTCTTCCTCTGTGTCTTTCTCTTGGATGTTGTGCTCTCGGGACGTGATCGTGGTCCTCGAGCTGTATTTCCAGAGATTGTTCTTGTTGTTGTTGTGGGTCCTTGTTGGTGAGCTATTCGTAGCATGACTAGTACATTTTTACTTGTGTGTTCAGCTGATATTGTGCCTTGATGTGACCCAACTTGCAGTTGTGTCCCATGGTTCTGTCTCGAGAACGGAGCCGGGATTTTGTAAGTGTTGTTGTTGTTGTTGTTTGTAGGTGGTTGTGTTTAGCTTGGGAGGAGTTCCCTGTGAGTCTGATTTGGCGTTGTGTGGACTGAGGTCTTGTCAGTTGGTTTTACTGTACTCTTCTATCATGATAGAGTTAGCATGCGACTCGCGTCAGATGTAATGTCGGAGTGAGGACTGACTTGATTCTGCTCGTGGTCCAGTGCTGTCGTTGGCGTTCTGCGTGCTAGTCTTGTTGTTCCTGGCATGGAAGCCGATGATGTTGTGGAGCTGTCAGCTGAGGACAATGTTTCCTTGTTTAAGCTGATGCTTGTTGTGTTTTCCGAGCGTGTTATCGGGGGCTGTTGTTCTGGCATGGGTCGTGTCTCTTTCCTGGTGAGACAGAAACGACGTTGCCTTGTTTCGGAGGTGTCAGACTTATATTCACTTGGGTACTGTGCTCGTTCCATAGATCGATTCGCCTTGAGATCCAGAACTTGTGCCTGTAATTGTGATCCGACAGTGTTTCTCTAAATTGTCTTTTTCGAGTTGTGTGTTGCCATGTTCTAGGTGTTGCTGTTAGCTGATACTTGGAGAGCATAACCAGCATTGGGTTTGTTCTTCCCTGCTTCTTCTTACTAGCTCCTTTGAATTTCGAGGACGAAATTCTTGTAAGGGGGGAGGGACTGTAAGATCTTGAGTCTTTCGGATCCTTATCGGAGAGTTTCAGATCGCTTTTGTGAGTCCTGAGTTGTGTTTTACAATCCGCGTGGGTTTTTCTCTTGTACTAGTTACGGAATCCTGTGGTGAGTTTCTTATTCAATTCATCGACTCATGGACGCTACAGTTGCGTTGCATTCTTTCCGGGGATCGTTTTGACTATTTTCTGTATTTTTCTGAATTAGTCCATTTTCGAACCAAAAATCAGATTTTTTCAAAAATTAGGAAAATTACTATTTTCCTTTCCTTTTTATTTCCTTTTCTCTCCTTCCTCTCTCCTCACCACCAATCACTCTCTCCCTCTCGTTCTCTCTCCTCTCTTCCCCTCTCTCGGCGGGACGCGCGACCGTGGCGAGCTGGCTGAGGCAGGGACGTCGTGGAGTTGGTCTGGCGCGTGATGGGGCGAAGAATTGAGCGTGGTGTTGGCGCGATCCCTCGGGGGATTCAAAGCCGATGTGTCGAGCTTGTGAGACAATTTTCGGCGTAGTTTAGTCACTTTGGTGCACGAAAACTTCGGTGGAGGTAGGGAGATGGACACCCTACTCTTATACTACGTTTCCTCACAATTTCGAGCTACCCGGTGCGAGAACGAGCGGGTTTAGCTTCCATTTGGGCGAAAGCACGTTCGGGGGGTGTGTGACGAGTTTGCCGTTTCAGGTGACGGTTTTCAACCTAGTTAGTTTCATTTGAACCCCTAGCATGTTGGGAATCTATTCCCGCCAGTTTTATTGTATTTGGCCAAGAATCGGAGTTGGTATGAGCCCGACTATCCCCGTGACTCAATTTGGGTCGATTTGGTAGAATCGCCCGCTCTTCGTGTTTTTGATGTCAAAATGATCCCTTCCGATCTGTGGAAGGCATGTATGGTCTTTAAGGTTGTTTCCATTTCGTTTAGAAGTGAACGGGATGTGGAACGGTCGGGATCGGCCATTCCCCTTTTTCTCCCGCCGTATCGCCTTCGCGGTCGTTTCAGAGACCGTTTCTTACCTTTGACGGCCCTATGGTAGACCGCTAAGCTGCGTTGGGCGTCGAGTCAACAGTATGTCAGTTCGGGTCTTCGCGGTCGCGCGATAGACCATTTTTATTGGCTAGCGGGCCATTGTTGGACCGCTAAGCCCCTTCCAGCGGCCCATTGTTAGACCACTAGGAAATGGTGTGTTAGTCGGTTTGGCCAAGCGGCCTTACGATAGACCGCGATGCTAGTTGTGGCGGTTTATAGTTCGACCGCTATGCACCATTTATGTCGGTTCAAAGTTTTTGAGTCGGTTTAGGCTGGCGGGCTCAACTTAGACCGCCTCTTTGTTGTAGCGGGTCTATGATAGACTGCTACCTCATGTTTGACTTCGGTCAATGTTTTGAGTCGGTTGAGCTAGCGGCCCTAGCTCCGTCTGCCTTATGACTGTGGCGGGTTAGTATATGATCGCTAAGCCCTGTTTGACCGGTTAAGTCGGTTTAACTGTAGGGGTTCTGACTGGGTCTAGCGATCTGATCTATGACCGCTACAGTCTTCTGGCGGCCCTACAATAGACCGCTAACCCCTTTTGGATTTGATGCTCATCCCTTTGAGTTTCTGAGTGAAGCGGCCATGCCCTGGACTGCTTAACTTAGTGAGTCGGCTTGTTTATAGGCCAGTTGTGTTGGTGCGGCTCTCTCCTGACCGCCCAGCGTCTGTGTTCTCTGTGTGAAGGTAACAGTTCATTAGCTAATTGCTTGGTTTACCTAGCGGCCTGGCATATGACTGCTTACTTCCCAGAGCTTCGTTTCCATTATTTGGCCTCCATTCGTCTTGGCCTTACCTTGTGGTTTGCCCATTGTCCCATGGATATCTTGGATATCCTATGAGGGCTGTGACCATGTTGTGAGGTGGCCGGGGAGTGCCATTGTATCCCGTGGTGTTCCGTGCTATTTCAGAGTCATGATTGGTGTCTGGTCAACCTGGTGCAAACCAGTGGCTGACATATGACCTTGTGATGTGGGACGGACACGGGGACCGACTCTAAGTGATATGGACCTCGGACTCTAAATGCATATACGACCAGCAACATACGAGCATGAGAGACACTAGGCCCGACACTAGGAGCTCCTATGGGCTATACATCGCTAACAGAAACGCAAGCTCACTCGTCATCCCAAGCGAGGGAAACGCGGATCGTGCACGGTTAAGGAACTGACAGAGTTAAGGGTAGTCCGACTCACTTTCATGCTCGGATCGAGTCACGGGACAGGTCACTCTCTTACTCATAGCAGTGACATGGACTCACCAACTAGAATCCTACGCTCTCACAGCGGCATATGACCATATACTAGCTAAGCAAATGAAATGCTAAGGAGTAAAGACAGTTACCTCCACGCTCCCGGTGTGGGGAAGACAACCCCGGCCAAATCCGAACTCCCGGTTAAACAAGTTTTACTGCAGTACAAAGTTTTGACCCACTCCACGTAGGGAGGTAACATGTCACATTTGGGGCCTGGGAGTATCGGGAAATGGGTTGATGGGCAGCATCTTGATGTCACTCCGGCGGTGCCGAAACCCGCGTTTAGTGCTGTCCGAACGGCGCGATCTGCGGATACGTGGGGCCCACATGGTTCTCTATCCTCCGGACCTGACGGAGTGGGTCCCACTGTGATGGTGACCTCTAGTGGCGCACTTCCCTGGATGGCGGCCGGGCTGGAACGCCGGTCGGAGGCCGATCGGCTCCGATCTCCAAGTCTTGGAGTTGCTGCCCACGGATTTGTTGCTTTTATTTTACAGCGCGCGATCCGGCGAGATCTGCTACTGCGATCGCTTCTGACGTCGGATCGATGCACAAGAGGTATCGTTGGAAAGCTCTTTCAAAGTAATTTGATCTAGGGCCAGAGAAATAAATTTGAATTTCTCGGATCTGGCCTTGATTGATTTTACAAGCTTCTGTTGGACATGACCCGAAGTCTTAGGACTGAAGTGAGTTTTCCTGAGAGTTGGTGCTGACCGTGAAGTATACCTATGATTCGGACATTGAGCTCTTCATGAAAGTTGTAGAGGGGAAAGAGAGGAAAATGTAGATAATTTTTATGAAAGGTTTAGTGGAGATTTGGATGGGGAAAGGTATTTTATACTTCTGGGTGGTCAGATCTGGACAGTGGCAGGCAGAACTGAGTTGGAATCTAAAGTGATTTTTTAGAAAATATAAAAGAGATTATAAATTCACAAGAAAATTTTTGGACAAGGCATTAGGTGGACAGAACCTCCAATAAAAATATCAAGTCATTTGGGTCACTAGAAGATGGGTTCATGAATGAACTATTTGGGATCTAGAAATCTAGACAGACTATAGGCAGATCTAAAGGAAGGTGGAGAACGAAAATGGAAAAATGGTAAATAAAAACTAGAAGCTCCACCAATTTTTATAGGATGTGGTAAAGACCCCTGGAACTCACCCTGAAAGTTTGGCCTCCATAAGATCTCGTGGTTGAAAGAAAAAATTCTGGGAAGAAGGGGCTGTCCTGAATGGACAAAACTTCGGCGACTATGGTGGCGGTGCGACGGCGGCACGATGGTGGCGGCGGCGGTGATAGCGATCTCACGAACCGATATAGGAGGCATCTCACCTCAGAAACACTGCCTTCCCAGCTGCAAAAGGGGGAGAGAGGAGAGAGATAGGGGGCCGCCCTTGCCTTTGGAACAAAATATCTGAATTTCTTTGCATTAATTCCACTCAAAATGAAAATACAAGGTTCTTATAGAAAATACAAAAAGACTAGTTCTATCCCTAGATCTAGGATTGATGGAGGATGAAAGAGGGAGTCCATAATTTATTTCTCCCATGTGGTTTGGAACAAATAAAATAAGATTTCAATCCTAATAAACTATATTATACATGGGGCACCTCCTTGACTTATGTGTTCCAAATTTTGAATTTTGTTACCCTTTGTCCCCCCTTGGTCCAACCCTTCTAGAAGCCCACCTTGGAGGGTTGACTGATCCCACATGGGCCCAAGAGCTGAGGTGGATCAATGGGAGAAGGGATGGGGGGCCCGCGGGACCCAGGTGGTCCCAAATTACAAATAAACCTCCTTTACAATCCGAATTACAATCTGAATAAAGTCAAATAAACACACATTACACATAAATAAAATCCCAATAAATATGATAAATACTAAGACTCAAGTGGGAGTCTCCAGACTGTCTCCGAGCTAGATGGAAGCTGATGTAGCTCGAGTGATGCTCCGTGTACGGTACCGACGGTTCGCCGGTTCGTGCTTCTCGATCGCTCTAGTGTCCGCACCAATTCTCCCCGGGTGGGAGAAACTCAACCCTATCGAGTAAGGGTCTGCATCGCTCTGGTAACGCTCCAGTAGATCCGGATCTAGCCTCTACAACTCTCCACGGGTGATCCAAGTATATATCCTCGGTGGCGGGTCGCCCTCTCCATAACAGTAGGTAGCGCAGGTAGGGTCCACTCCTGGTAACAGTCACCTGCTCATCCAGTATATGGTCTATATGCTTCCGCTGCCGTGGAAATGGGGCTGGTGGTGGACACTCAGGTGTGGGATCACTCTCAATGGGAGGAGATGGCTCGAAAGGCTCACTAGGGATCACCGCTGGGTCCCTATATGCAACTAGATCCGACACATTGAAAGTTGAGCTTATACCATATTCCTTGGGCAGGTCCACAACAAACGCATTGGATCCAACGCGTTTCAACACTCTAAATGGACCGGCTCTGCGAGCTTGCAATTGTTGTGTCCCTATGATTTTGATGATGTCTCACACTATAAGTCATTTCTTTATCTCAAGATAATCTTCTGTTTCATCATGTAAGTGAATGGATTAAACAGTAAGGGAATGTCCTGTTCAATTGAACTATTTGACCAAATGAATTTTAGTGTTGCCTGAGTCTTAATGTCTTGATGGTTTCAACACTATGAATTTCTTGTGAACAAAAATGTTTCTCTGTGTTAACGTAAATCCTCGAGCCACTTTAGGTAATTTTGGGAATTGTTTTCGTGTCACTTAAGCCACACTTCGTGTTGCTTTCCCTCACCAACCCGAAATGATTTCGTGTCGTCTGAGCGTACAACACTCCGTGTTGATTTTCATGCTTGACAGGAAAACTCGTATGAGGTAATACTTCGTGTTGTTTTACCCTTGTGCTCTCTGTCTTCGTGTCGTTTCTCTTTGTCGCTTTGTGACTTCACCTCATGTAGGTTTCAGTTTTGGTCTTCGTGTTGTTTTACTCTTTAGACTTCGTGTCCTTCTCGCCTTGACCACACTCCGTGTCAATTCCGTATCATGTCTTCGTGTCGTGTTTCTGAAGCAGCTCTAATAGTTCTGATGAACTTCGAGTCGTTTCCCTGTAGACCTCGTGTCGTTCCTGTTTAGTAACCACACTTCGTGTCGGTTACTGTTGTTTGTGTGTATTCGTGTCATTTTTGTTCCACTGCGTGCAGAACATTGCAGCACCTCGTGTTACTTTCTGTGCCACCTCGTGTCGTTTCTGTGTGAACCTCGTGTCGCTTCTCTCTGTCCTCTAGTTGCATCTCGTGTCATCTTTTATGTCTTGCTTGTTGTTGCAACCACTTCGTGTCGTTCTTCTTTTTACCTCGTGTTGTTTTCAACTCGTGTCGGTTACTGTTTTGTCTCCATGTTGTTCTCGTGCCGTTCTCATTACTGGTTATTATATCATGATGTTTTTACATCGTGCTGTAGTCATCGTATGTACCTCGTGTCGTTCTTGTTTCACTTCGTGTCGTTCTCCTCGTTGTGTCTGTTCTGTTACAGTGTACCTCGTGTCGTTCTTTTCCTATCTCGTGTACTGGTCACGCCGTGCTGTTATCATATACCTCATGCAGCTTTAGTTTTAGTGGCCATACTGCGTGTTAATGGTTTTTATCTTCTTACAGGTACGAGGAAGATTATTCCCTAATAAAGGGGGTGCACGTGATCCAAGACAATAGGAACCAATCCAATAAGGTCACGTGGCAGGAAGGTTCTGGATCGAGCGTGGGAGGCACACGCGTTTTGTGCCCTATCCACCTGCTGCCGCTATAAATAGAAACCTTCGTCCACCGATGAAGGTGATCAGAGCCAAGAAAGAAAAGGCAGTATTGCAGAGAGCTCGATCCACCAGTAAAGAGAAAGAAAAAGAGAGAAAGAAAAAGAGAGATAGCAGTGAAGAGAGAAAGAGAGTTTGCAGTATCGGGTTTCTGAAATTGCTTCCCAGGAAGCTACATTTGTATTAACTCTCAGTATCGAATGTTTTCTCGATCAGTCTTTAGTTCCTTTTCTGATTTTCTTTATGTGTTCTTCGTCTATTTCTGATCTGTTCCCCTCCGGTGTGTGGAGGAAGGGAGTCTATCTCCGGTTTCCCTCTGGGTTGCAGAGGAAGAGAGATCGCTGATCTCTGGTGTTGCTAGTGACGGGTTGTCATTAGCAGGTTCCCTCTGGTGTGTGGAGGAAGGGAGAGGCACTCTCCGGTTCTGTTCATGCTGGGTGCTAGAACAGGTTACAAGCTTTGTGGGTAGCAAAGCTTGGTTGAGGGATTTGTCTCCCTTGGGTTTTCAAGCTGTTTGGCAGCAAGTTGTTCGCAGACTGAGTCTGCTGTGCTCTAGCAGTGGCTAGTGGAATCCTCACTCTAGTTGGAGTGAGGGGTGGATGTAGATTGCGGACTGCAGTCGAACCACCTAAAAACCGGTTGTCTTCTCTGTGGTTTGCGATCTTTATCAGCGCTCTCTATCTGCTTGTCTCTTCGACTAGTTGTGTGTTCAGCTCTTATCATCATTTTGTTATTCGATCTTGATTGGTACCTGCATTTGCAATTCTTTGTGTGCTAGTTTAGAAGGGGCATAAGCGGTAGATTTATTTTCTCGCCTAAGCTTTGCAAACTGGGAGTGATCTATTCATCCCCCCCTTCTACATCACTCTCGCTGCGCTAACAATTGGTATCAGAGCAGGTTTACGCCATGTGGACGAACGGTCAAGGAAATGGTGGTGGTCCTAGAACCTTCATGGCCGAAGGTCAATCCATTAGTCGCCCTCCTTATTTCGATGGTAGTAACTATCTGTTTTGGAAGAACAGGATGGAAGTGTTCATCAGAGCTCAGAGTCATAAATTGTGGAGAGTAATCACGGTGGGGCCATATGAGCTGCCACCAAACGAGGATGCTTGGACAGATGATCATGTGAAGCTCTCGTCACTCAACTGGACGGCGCTGAACATAATCCAGTGTGCTGTTCATCCAGAGGAATATGCTCGTATATCTGCGTACAGAACTGCCAAGCGAATGTGGGATGAGCTGCAATTAATTTATGAAGGTACAGCTCAAGTGAAAGCCTCGAAGGTAAATCTCTACACCTCCAAGTATGAAATGTTTAAGATGAATGCAGATGAGAATATAACCGAAATGTATGCCAGGTTATCCTTGATCACTAACACTCTTAAAGGGCTAGGGAAGGATCTTGCAGAGGCAGATATAGTCAGGAAAATCCTTAGATCTTTATCCCCGGCATGGCACACTAAGGCCATTGTGATTGAGGAGTCAAAAGATTTGACTGTCTTAACTGTGAATGAACTCATAGGATCCCTGATGACCTATGAGATGAACTTCCAAGGAGGTGGAGAAGGTAGTGAGAGGAAGGGTAAAAATGTAGCTCTAAGAGCTTCCCGCAACAAGGGTAGTAAAAGTGGGAGCAGCAGCAGTAGCCCCGAGTCTGAGTCCGAGCTTGAAGGTCTTTCAGATCTCGACCAGGGGGAGCAGGCTATGCTCACTCGTCAGTTCAGAAAGTTTCTGAGGACAAAGGGGAAGACCTTCAGGAAGAAGAACCCACACTCTTTTAACAAGAAAGCTGAGTTTACCAATTACAGGGATAGAAATCCTAAGAAACTGACTTGTTTTAACTGTAACAAACAGGGACACATGAAAGGCGAATGCCCAGAACTCCAGAAGAAAGGTCCCTATCTTCAGAAGAAGTTCACAAAGGTGCAGAAGAAGAAAAAGCCACAGGCGATGGTCTGCACATGGAGCGAGGAAGAAGAATCTCCCGAAGACACTTCCTCGGAGGAATATGAAGAAGGAATTTGTCTTATGGCAAACAGTGAAGAGGAGGTAATAAACGTTTTTGAAAATTTCTCAATTGATGACTGGGAGGATGCTTATGGTGACTTGCTAGATAAGTTTAATTCACTTAGCAAAGAGCACAGAGTTCTGAAAAGAAAATTTAACACAAATGTTGAAGAACAAACTCTGGTCTGTGAGGAAAATACAAAGCTAAAAGAACAACTAGAAGAAATGACCTCACAAAGGAAAGAGAATGATAAGCTTAGGGGAGAAATCCAAGAAAGTAAAAAACAGCTCAATGAATTCAAAACTAAAATTGAAGAAAGCATGAGTGAAATCAGAATGAATTCAGAGAAATATGAAGCTGTGAAGAAAGTAAATGCTGAACTCCTAAAGAATTCAGAGTTTCTCCAAAAGGAGCTGGAAGACAAACAGAAAGTCTTAGAGAAGTTTGTCCAAGGAAAGACTAGCCTAGATGCTATACTAGGAACTAGGGTCAATTTCAATAAGGAAGGTCTAGGCTATGACCCAACCAACAAGAGACCCTTGCAATTCAAGACTATCACCTTCTGTCCAGAGAAGGGAAAAGAAAAGCTGGACACACCATCCAGCTCAAACAGCTCTAAGAAAACTCAAAGTCCTAAAGAGAACACAACAACCAGTACTGGACAACCATTCAAGATTGGAATGAACTTTATGAAGAATAACATTAAGTCCATTCACCAGAACACAAATGGTAGCTGGACCAAGAAAACAAATCAGAATAATAGCTGGAATTATAACAATCAGATGGGTCCAAATAAGACCTACTGGAGGAACAACTTTCATGGTCAAAGATATACCAATCAACAAGCCTACAGGAAATTTCCTAGGAATAGGAAGACCGATGAAAGGAATAGAACTCATTTCTCCAGTTTAGCTGGATTGAACTTTAATAAACCTGAAAGGAGGGTGCCAGAGAAAACCATGCTGAAACAAATCTGGGTACCCAAACACTTGATCAGAGATTTAAACAATGTACTTGGACCCAACTCATCTTGGGTTCCAAATCACTCTGCTTGATATACATGTGTAGGTCGGCCTGGCAGCTGAAGACAACAAGTGGTACCTCGACAGTGGCTGCTCCAGGCATATGACAGGAGACCGATCCAAGTTCAGTAAGATAGAGATGAAGCCAGGAGGTCTGGTCAAGTTTGGAGGAAAGAACAAAGGTAAAATAATTGGAGTTGGCACAGTAGGTAAGTCTTCCACAAACTCCATTGAAAAAGTCTTACTTGTGGAAGGGCTACAACATAATCTGATCAGCATCAGTCAGTTATGTGACAAGGGTCACAAGGTTGTTTTTGATGATACTTCTTGCAAAATCTTTGAAATAAATTCTGATGAGGTTAAATTTGTAGCCAACCGGATTAATAATGTCTACATTGTAGACTTAAATGAGAAATCTGACTCTACTATTTGTTTGTCTGCTAACTCTGAAATTGATGCTTTTGAATGGCATAGACGTCTAGGTCATGCTAGCTTTTCTACTTTAAATAAACTGGTCAAACTTGATTTAGTTAAAGGCATGCCTAAAATTAAATTTAATTCCATTTCAAAATCATGTGATGCCTGTGCTCTAGGCAAACAGACCAGAAACTCTTTCAAATTAAGATCTGAGCCATTGTCTTCTAGACCAATGGAACTTCTTCATATGGATCTCTTCGGTCCAACCAGAACTCAGAGTCTTAATGGTAACAGGTTTGGCTATGTCATCATAGATGACTTCTCCAGATATTCATGGATATTTTTCTTAGCAAATAAGAGTGATGCATTTCAAAAGTTTAATCTATTTTTCAATAAGGTCAAACAAGAAGGAAAGTTCAAGGTTAGTTCTATTCAATCTGATCATGGAGGTGAGTTTGAAAATTCCATGTTTACTGGACTTTGTGACAAAGAAGGACTAACTCACAGGTTTTCCTCTCCCAGGACACCTGAACAGAATGGGATCGTGGAGAGAAGAAATAGAACAGTGGTGGAGATGGCCCGAACCATGTTGATTGAAAGTAAGTTACCTAGAAGGTTTTGGGCAGAAGCGGCCAATACAGCAACCTACATAATCAACAGGGCCATGGTAAGACCCATACACAAGAAAACACCCTATGAGCTTCTAAAAGGTAAGAAACCAAACTTGTTTCATTTCAGAATTTTTGGAGCAAAATATTTTATTCATAACAATGATAAGAAAGATTTAGACAAGTTTGAAGCTAAGAGTTCACCTGGAATATTCTTGGGTTACTCAGAAGTGTCAAGGGCATATAGGGTATTTAATGTATCAGATCAGAAAGTGGAAGAATCTCCACACATTCTTTTTAGTGAAAAGAAAGATGTTTCTAATATTGAAAATCTTGACAGGGACTCCAATCATGGTGGAGATTTTCTGGAAAACCAACAAGAAGAAGAGAAGACTCAGTAGAATGGAGAAACAAATTCCCAAAATCAGGAAGGTCAAAGAGAAACAGGTGAGTCTTCAACAAATATTAGATTCCTTAAAGACCATCCGTTAGATAATGTCATAGGCAATCCTGAAGAACCTCTAAGGACTAGATCTCATTTTAGAAATGTGAATAATGACGACCTAATTGCTTTAGTCTCACAAATTGAACCCAAAACAGTAGAAGAGGCCTTAGCTGATCAAGGTTGGGTAAATGCTATGAGTGAGGAATTAGGTCAGTTTGAAAGGAATAATGTCTGGGAGCTTGTCCCAAGACCAGATGGTATTAATGTCATAGGAACCAAGTGGGTGTTCAAAAATAAGATAAATGAAGATGGAATCATCTCAAGGAACAAGGCCAGACTAGTAGCCAAAGGCTACTGTCAGGAATTCGGTGTAGACTTTGATGAATCTTATGCACCAGTTGCTAGGATGGAAGCCATAAGATTGTTGCTTGCCTTTGCTTGCTCAAAGAACATTAAACTCCAACAAATGGATGTCAAAAGTGCCTTTTTAAATGGAGTTATTAAAGAAGAAGTCTTTGTTGAACAACCTCCTGGATTTCAATTTTCTCCTCAACCTAACCAAGTTTTCAGGTTAAACAAAGCCTTGTATGGTCTAAAGCAGGCTCCAAGAGCTTGGTATGAAAGATTATCTGAATTTCTGATCAGCAAGGGCTACAAAAGAGGTAAAGTTGATCAGACTTTATTCACCAAGGGCATGAGTAAAGATCTCATCATAGTTCAGGTATATGTAGATGACATTGTATTTGGATCAACTAGCCATGAACTATATGATGAATTTTCTACCATGATGTCTGCTGAATTTGAGATGAGCTTGGTTGGTGAACTAAAATATTTTCTTGGATTGCAGGTACAGCAGCTAGAAGATGGGTGCTTCATCAACCAAACCAAATACACAATGGAATTGTTCAAAAGATTTGACATGGAAAACTTAAAACACATTACTACACCCATGAGCACCAATACATCATTGGATGCAGATGAGACAGGTAAAGAAGTAAATGCCAAACTTTATAGAGGTATGATTGGATCACTTCTTTACTTAACAGCCTCTAGACCTGATATACAACTCAGTGTAGGAATGTGTGCAAGATATCAGTCTAGACCCACTGAACTACACTTAGCTGCAGTTAAAAGAATCTTCAGATATTTGTCAGCTAGTCACTCCCTTGGTTTATGGTTTCCTGCTTCTCGCACATTGAATCTAGTAGCATACACAGATGCTGACTATGCAGGCTGTAAACTAGACAGGAAAAGCACAAGTGGCCATTGTGAATTCTTGGGTGGGTGTTTAGTATCTTGGGGCTCCAAGAAACAACATTCTGTGGCCCTCTCCACTGCAGAAGCTGAATATGTGACTGCAGGGAGTTGTGGAACACAAGTAATATGGATTAAACACCAACTTCAGGACTACCAAGTAGACCTGGGGTGCACACCTATTTACTGTGATAATACAAGTGCCATCAATCTTGCTAAAAATCATGTTTTGCATTCTCGAACAAAACATATAGAGATAAGACATCATTTTATAAGAGATGAGGTGTCTAAGAATAGCTTTGAACTAATTCATGTAGGAACAGATAATCAGATTGCTGATATTTTCACAAAACCTCTGGATAATGAAAAGTTCACTACATTAAGAAGAGAGTTAGGCTTATACAAAGTGTCTTAATTATGAAGCCTGTTCCTGTTGTGAGGGGGAGGTTTGTCTATCTGTTGGTTAGCCTTCTTGCTTGCTGGTTTAAGGGGGAGTTTGGAATGCTCACTGGTTAGCTTTCAGGAATGCTCTATTTTGAGGGAAGCCTTGAGATTTTGCTGAGATGTTTTATTGAGGTATGCTATGTCTTAGGGGGAGCTAAGTTGTAATGTGAGAAGAGAAGTTCTTTGACAAATTCAAAAGGAGTGTCCAGATGTGTATCTCTGCTGGTTTTTCATGACTAATCTAGTGTAGTTCTCTCAGACAGTAGAGTGTCACTTATCTCTTAAGTCAATAAGTCAGTGTCTCTAAAATCCAATTAGAATCTTTTCTTTGGCACTCACACAGAGACCTGGACTAATTGCATAAAGTATATCTTCCTACATTGTCATTGATTATGGTTCAGGCCAAAAACACGTATGTCTTGATATCTGACCCAATCAACTTGAAATCTAGACTTCAAGACTCAATACAAGAAAAGTCCTTCTCTTTTGGTATTGTCTTCAATCATTCTATCTCTTTAACTCAAGGGCTTAACTGAACAAACATGTTCTGTCTTTGATCACTGAGAAACTGGGAGCTTCATCAATGAAATGAATATTTCTCCCAAGTCATGAGGTGTCAGATACTTAAAATAAATGAAAAGTCATGACAGAGCAATGGTGGCTTGCTGGTGAGTAACTGGGGACTCTGGCCTCTAATCAAGGTGTCTCCTCATGTCAAAAGCCACAGTTACTAACTCTGTTCCTTTAAAAAAAAGGGGGGGGGGAAGTAATGAGGAACTCACTCTGAGTAACTGGGGATTCAGGCCTCTGATCGAGGTGTCTCCCTAATGTCAAAAGAAGTGATCTACCAACTTACTCATTGATCTTCTTGGAAATCATCTCCAACTAACATTCCTGTTGTTATGCAACTAATGGATTACTTGTCCTCAATACCTTGAGAACACCTCTCTGATTTAGACTCTTGCTGTCTTGTGGACTAGTTGAATGATCAGCTCCATTTGGCCATACTTGTCAACTCCTGCTCTACATCATACACTATGTATGCTGATATACTCTTCATAATTCTATTTCTCCATTGTGTACTGAAGCTTAAAGAATCTTCTCTTGATGTTAGAACCTCACTTATTTTCTTAAGACCTATTCGTGACTTTCTGCACTAAGATCGTTACTGCACTTCTTCTTCATGTCTCCAGCATTGTTATGTCTTCTGCATTTCTTTTTGCTGATGTCAAAGGGGGAGAGAGGTTTTGCTATATCAATGATTTAATCAGTTGGTTGTGGCTAGTCGCCTAGGGGAAATTCCTGATTATGAGTTGTGGGGGAAATGAGAGTGAGTTAATGAGAGTGAGTTGTAGGGTTTGTCTAATTCATTTGCATGAGCATTCTAATTCATTTGCATGAGCATGCCTTGAAGTTAATCTGTTGTTGCAGCTGGTATTGATTTCATGTTAAATCTTGATAAACCTTGATATTACCTGATTCATAGTGTTGCCATCATCAAAAATGGGGAGATTGTTGTGTCCCTATGATTTTGATGATGTCTCACACTATAAGTCATTTCTTTATCTCAAGATAATCTTCTGTTTCATCATGTAAGTGAATGGATTAAACAGTAAGGGAATGTCCTGTTCAATTGAACTATTTGACCAAATGAATTTTAGTGTTGCCTGAGTCTTAATGTCTTGATGGTTTCAACACTATGAATTTCTTGTGAACAAAAATGTTTCTCTGTGTTAACATAAATCCTCGAGCCACTTCAGGTAATTTTGGGAATTGTTTTCGTGTCACTTAAGCCACACTTCGTGTTGCTTTCCCTCACCAACACGAAATGATTTCGTGTCGTCTGAGCGTACAACACTCCGTGTTGATTTTCATGCTTGACAGGAAAACTCGTATGAGGTAATACTTCGTGTTGTTTTACCCTTGTGCTCTCTGTCTTCGTGTCGTTTCTCTTTGTCGCTTTGTGACTTCACCTCGTGTAGGTTTCAGTTTTGGTCTTCGTGTTGTTTTACTCTTTAGACTTCGTGTCCTTCTCGCCTTGACCACACTCCGTGTCAATTCCGTATCATGTCTTCGTGTCGTGTTTCTGAAGCAGCTCTAATAGTTCTGATGAACTTCGAGTCGTTTCCCTGTAGACCTCGTGTCGTTCCTGTTTAGTAACCACACTTCGTGTCGGTTACTGTTGTTTGTGTGTATTCGTGTCGTTTTTGTTCCACTGCGTGCAGAACATTGCAGCACCTCGTGTTGCTTTCTGTGCCACCTCGTGTCGTTTCTGTGTGAACCTCGTGTCGCTTCTCTCTGTCCTCTAGTTGCATCTCGTGTCATCTTTTATGTCTTGCTTGTTGTTGCAACCACTTCGTGTCGTTCTTCTTTTTACCTCGTGTTGTTTTCAACTCGTGTCGGTTACTGTTTTGTCTCCATGTTGTTCTCGTGCCGTTCTCATTACTGGTTATTATATCATGATGTTTTTACTTCGTGCTGTAGTCATCGTATGTACCTCGTGTCGTTCTTGTTTCACTTCGTGTCGTTCTCCTCGTTGTGTCTGTTCTGTTACAGTGTACCTCGTATCGTTCTTTTCCTATCTCGTGTACTGGTCACGTCGTGCTGTTATCATATACCTCATGCAGCTTTAGTTTTAGTGGCCATACTGCGTGTTAATGGTTTTTATCTTCTTACAGGTACGAGGAAGATTATTCCCTAATAAAGGGGGTGCACGTGATCCAAGACAATAGGAACCAATCCAATAAGGTCACGTGGCAGGAAGGTTCTGGATCGAGCGTGGGTGGCACACGCGTTTTGTGCCCTATCCACCTGCTGCCGCTATAAATAGAAACCTTCGTCCACCGATGAAGGTGATCAGAGCCAAGAAAGAAAAGGCAGTATTGCAGAGAGCTCGATCCACCAGTAAAGAGAAAGAAAAAGAGAGAAAGAAAAAGAGAGATAGCAGTGAAGAGAGAAAGAGAGTTTACAGTATCGGGTTTCTGAAATTGCTTCCCAGGAAGCTACATTTGTATTAACTCTCAGTATCGAATGTTTTCTCGATCAGTCTTTAGTTCCTTTTCTGATTTTCTTTATGTGTTCTTCGTCTATTTCTGATCTGTTACCCTCCGGTGTGTGAAGGAAGGGAGTCTATCTCCGGTTTCCCTCTGGGTTGCAGAGGAAGAGAGATCGCTGATCTCTGGTGTTGCTAGTGACGGGTTGTCATTAGCAGGTTCCCTCTGGTGTGTGGAGGAAGGGAGAGGCACTCTCCGGTTCTGTTCATGCTGGGTGCTAGAACAGGTTACAAGCTTTGTGGGTAGCAAAGCTTGGTTGAGGGATTTGTCTCCCTTGGGTTTTCAAGCTATTTGGCAGCAAGTTGTTCGCAGACTGAGTCTGCTGTGCTCTAGCAGTGGCTAGTGGAATCCTCACTCTAGTTGGAGTGAGGGGTGGATGTAGATTGCGGACTGCAGTCGAACCACCTAAAAACCAGTTGTCTTCTCTGTGGTTTGCGATCTTTATCAGCGCTCTCTATCTGCTTGTCTCTTCGACTAGTTGTGTGTTCAGCTTTTATCATCATTTTGTTATTCGATCTTGATTGGTACCTGCATTTGCAATTCTTTGTGTGCTAGTTTAGAAGGGGTATAAGCGGTAGATTTATTTTCTCGCCTAAGCTTTGCAAACTGGGAGTGATCTATTCATCCCCCCCCTTCTACATCACTCTCGCTGCGCTAAGAGCAATTTCTTTACGGTTCCAGAGGGAAACCGTTCAGGTCTTACCCTGATCATGACATATTCACCCTCTTGGAACTCACGGTGGTGTCTATGGGCATCGGCTAGCTCCTTATACCGTGCATTACTGGCCTCAATGTGACGACGGACGTCGTCATGCAGACTCCTAACATGCTTAGTAAAAAGAAAAACACACGGATGCACACACGACCCTAAATAACCCTACGGTTAGTCTGACCTACGCATAGGCGATGGTGGACCAGGACACCCGAATGTGTGCCATGCATGCATTTGACGTAACCGGAGGTTGACGTCATGGGGAACTCCTAGACATCCTACGATGCACCACTCATGGAAATTGGGCTTGGATGTGGGAAGTCCGGGAGGTTCGGGTGGTTTAGGTGGGCCGGGGAAGCCGAAGTCTTCATTACCCCCAAATGATGGTTCGGACCTATTGCTATGTGGTGGTTGTTTGGCCCGAGTGGAAAATGTGTGATAGTGAACTCCGCGGAAGAAGTAGAGTGAATATGATAGCTCGGGAGGTTCACTAGTGAAGGGGTCAATAGGGTCAAAGAAGGTATGACCCCATGAGATGGGTTCCCACAAGTTACGATCCCAATTGTGAAATTCTTCAAGGTGTGGGTGGTCACCTTCATCCGTCATGGTGAATGGGACAGTGGTCATGTGAAAAAAAATAAGATTCCTCCCTTGGGTAAGAGGGAATGAAGTCGGGCTCGGCCGACATAGGGAGGAATAAGAGAACCTCCGTGGTGACACAACCCACGGTGCACACGGAGGTAATGGACCCTAAGGCCGGATGAGTGAAGCTACGACTAGTGGGTTGGTCGAAGCCTCGGGCCAATAAGTGTGTCAACGTCCATTGCCTGTGTAAACACATAATAAGGTCACCCAAGGTATCAACATGGTGACTAGACTGGAATGTCGTGTGGTAGGAGTTGACGGGCACCAGAGGTAAGGTGGGGTCCATTGATGGATATGGAGGTGGGACCAAGCCATCCTTGAGCCAACTAAGAAGTGGCTCGGCAATAAAAAGCGTACCCGTCATAAACACGGGTGGCTCGGGTTTTAGTGGCTCCAAACAAGATGGTTCCGAATAACGTTCGAAAGTAGAGGGTGGCAAAGGAGCACTCACAGGTGGGGAAGAGGGGCCCTCCATGATGAGGAGAGGACTTTGGGAGGGCACCGCAGATGGTGCCGGCTTAGGACTACCGGCTGTTACCTCCTTGTACTCGGGCAAGAGTTCATCAATCCGAGTGCACATCCTATCCAACCCATCCGAAATGGCTTTGAAGAGTTCGGCAACAGTCGGGTTTGGATTAGGGATATTATGATGGACTTGCCCCTTGGGTCTCGGCCTGGCGGTGGACCTAGGCTCGACTACAAGCGGGGCTTCTTGCCTCCGACTAAGACCCACTTGGTTGGAAGAGATTGGGTGGGGTCGGTTGGAGGCGATTGGTCTGGGTAGGTAGACCCTTCTAAGCTCTCTCTTCATGTCCCACCATGACTCGATGGGCCATTACCTCCTAACCTCTCTCAAGCGCTCAATGTGGTCCCACTTTTCGGCGGCCTCGTGTAGAAGCCTCCCCTTGGCGAAATAGAATTGACCGGCTTCAGACATGGTATAACAATCAAAGTATGTGTCCATGGCGGCCTCCCACTTGAGGTAGTCACTCGGGTCATTGGAGCCATAAAAATCCGAGGCTTCGGGCCTACGGAAGTGAAGAGGGTGGTTGCCAAGCCCATGGGTGTGCCAATGATCATATCACCTGGGCGATCGAGATTCCATTGGAAATGGGGAACTACAAGACGGACATGCTGACACTTGGACAAGACACTAGACACGACTATGCAAGGTTGGAATGCACTAACTAATGCACACTAAGGACCCTAGACTTAAACCAAGATCCGGTACCTGACGGAGTCCGGGGATCCGAAGATCCTCTTACTCGAGTGAATCACCTCCCCGATAGGCATAACCTAACGGTCAGGTGACACCTTTTCATATACCGAATAATGGTATGCAAAAGTGACACCTAGACTTTGACACCTTTTTTTTATTTTTGTTAAGCAATGACGAATGACTACCCCAGACTCAACCTGTCTCTGATACCAAACTGATGCGGTACGGACACGGGGACCGACTCTAAGTGATATGGACTTCGGACTCTAAATGCATAAACGACCAGCAACATACGAGCATGAGAGACACTAGGCCCAACACTAGGAGCTCCTATTGGCTATACATCGCTAACAGAAACGCAAGCTCACTCGTCATCCCAAGTGAGGGAAACACGGATCGCGCACGGTTGAGGAACCGGCAGAGTTAAGGGTAGTCCGACTCACTTCCGTGCTCAGATCGAGTCACGGGACGGGTCACTCTCTTACTCACAGCGGTGACATGGACTCACGGACTAGAATCCTACGCTCTCACAGCAGCATATGACCATATACTAGCTAAGCAAATGAAATGCCAAGGAGTGAAGAGAGTTACCTCCACGCTCCCGGCGTGGGGAAGACAACCCCGGCCAAATCCAAACTCCCGGTTAAACAAGTTTTACTGCAGTACAAAGTTTTGACCCACTCCATGCAGGGAGGTAACAGGTCACATGTGGGGCCTGGGAGTATCGGGAAATGGGTTGACGGGCAGCATCTTGATGTCGCTCTGCCGGTTTCTCAACCGCGTGGATCCACGTTTCCCCTCGCTTGGGACGACGAATGAGCTTGCGTTTCTGTTAGCGACGTATAGCCCATAGGAACTCTTAGTGTTGGGTGTGGATGCACTTTTCGTTCGACGGATCCTCGTCGGTTCGTTGGTTGGTTTATTAAGTGCGTGGGCGTGCCAGTCACCGAAGTGACAATTTATTCGGGCTCCGAAGAGCCCGTGGTGCGCTCGATCTGACTTTGTCAGACGATTGTTTGGTTCGTGTCGGGACCAAATCCCGTCGCCCCGTAAAGGTCACAACGTCATTTACATCCCCCATACGAGGGAATACCCTTGATTAATTGCCGAAATTAGGGGCCCTACGGCCGAAAGGAATAATACTAATTGCGCAAGAAAGGGGCAGGAATAGATTGCACTAAGGGTTGAATTCAGGGCATAGGCCGTCGGCCATGTCGGTCGCTCGTGGACCTTTTCATGTTAGGACACGGGTCCGTGATAGAAACGCGACGAGAAAACCGGGGCGAATCCGTTCAAGTGTCTGCCGAACGCACGACAATTTCAATCACAGCCCGAAAGGGTATAGGGGTGAGGAACAAATCCGGTCTAATCAGAATGTCGGCCCAAGATCAGGTCTGGGCTTGGCCATGTCGGGATAGCTCCCAAGATCCGGGCCCAACCTGAAAAGGCGGCATTGTTATTCCTTTGATATCGGGACACAGGGGAGAGATGGGACTGCAATGTGGATCCTAGCATTTTTGAGATTTTTCTTAGTTATATGTTCCTCTCTTTCCTTGTTGTCTATTACCTTTTCTTTTTATGCATTTGTTTTATTGAGTGATTTTTCCCTTTTTATTTATTACTATTATTGTTATTTTCTTACCCCCCCTTTTTACTGTTGTTATTATTACTACATATTTGGCGTCCTTTAATTAGCATAATTTTCATTAATTCATTAATTATCTTTATTGTTATTGCCATGCTATGTATACATATATGTATATATATATACACGTATATAGTGTACCGGCGAAGGGAGATGGGGTGTACCGCTGGGGAATGGAGTGTGCCGCTGGGTGGAGTGAAGGCGTGCCGCTGGAGGGCTAAACGGAGTGTGCCGCTAGGGGGGGAGGGCTAGGATGGATATACCGGTGAAGGTTGGAACAAGGGTGGAAGTGAAGGCCCACTCTTATGTTATTTGTTTTAAGGCTTTTCTTTTCTTCTTATCTTAATTTTTTTATGTAGTTTATATAAGCTTCTCCTCTTCCTTGCTTTATTCCGTTCGGCCTCTTCTCGCAGATCGGACGTTCGGGCTGCCAGGTTGTTAATTGGTCCGGTTCTCGTCATGGTGCCGGCAGCGGCTTAATTAATTGGAAGGTTCCATCATTAATCGTTCCATGCGTTTGTTGCTTCCTTTTGCCTTTTTAACATTTTTTGTTATTTTCTGACGAAAATTCGGCAGCACCTCCCCCCTACCCGAGCATAAGGGAGGTACAGGGAACGCGCCCACATGGAGTGGCGGAACCCGACAACTGGAGGTGGGCGCCCGGAGGCAGCAACACCTTTATAAAACCCCGAAAAACCCAGACAAAACCGTGAACGGAAGACCTCTAATACTAGACAGAATGGGCTGGGGGTTGGCGGCTAAGGGTGTACCGCTGAGGCACCAGGGGAAGGTGTACCGCTGGGGGGAAAGTGTGCCGCTGAGGGCCTAAAAGGTGTGCCGCTGAGGGCCAAAAGAAGGTGTACCGGCCAAGGGCCAACAGGGAGTGCTGCTGAGGGCCAAAAGGTGTACCGGCCAAGGGCCAACAGGGAGTGCCGCTGAGGGCCAAAAGGTGTATACCGGTAGAGGAAAGCCAAGGATAGGCTGCTGGTTGCTAGGCATTCTAGAAGAGAAGGAGGGTCTTCCTCCCCTCAGGCAGGTTGATACAACTGCTGGCCATAGGGGAGGGCAAAGAACCCGAAAGGCCAAAGATCATACGGGAGCGATCATGCTGATATGTAAACCCCAGAAGCATCGGAGAAATAGAGAGATGGAGGAAGAAACGGACAACACATCATACACCGTGAAAACGGGCATAAACCAACAAAATAACAGAGAAACCCAAAGAGGGTGATTTTCATTCATGGGGAGCAAGGGGTCATGGCCAGCCATACACATTGCCGAGCACGCCCTAGCCGAGGCTACGGGCAAGGAGGAAAACCAAAATACAGGATGAAAGGGGGAAGAAAACAAGGAAAACCCCGGAAGGGAAAGTGTTGGGGATTGAAGCAGGGACGAGCGTCCACTGCTCGTTCCCCCGCACCTTCCCTTGTTACAATCAGCCCTCCTTCTCTCTTACTCTCTCTTCTGCCCGGTGGCCGTCGGAGGAGACTCACGCCCGAGCCCTTCTTCTTTTCTTCTCTCTTCTCTTCCTCTCTTGCGTATGTCTCTCCCTCTGTCTGTGTCTCTTGCCCCTGCCCTCTCCTCTCTCCCTTCTCCTCTCTTTTTCTTTGTCGAAATGGTAGTCATTTATACTCCCGGCAGCAGGCGCCTTCGAGCATAGCCGTCGGAGGCGGGAAGTGGCTCGTGATGATGGGGTTTGACTCCCCCGTCCTGGATGCCAGTGGGATAGCCCGCGTGGCCCAATCCCTGCTTGACACCTCATAGAGCTCACTGCGCGCCAAGGATACGTAGGGCATGGGCACCACGTCGTTCAGCCGTTGAAAAGGCTTAACGCTGTGCTGCTGGCGGGCTGCACAAGTGTGCCGTAGGAGGGCCAAAAAGGCGTACCGTTGAACGCTGCTAAAGCGTGCCGTGGGAGGCCTGAAGTAGCATGCCGCTGAACACCCCTGGGGTGTGCCGCTGGAGACCCCAGGGGGCGCACCGCTGAACACCCCTGGGGGTGTGCCGCTGAAGACCCCAAGGGGGGTGTACCGCTGAACACCCCTGGGGGTGTGCCACTGAACACCCCAGGGGGGTGTACCGCTGAAGACCCCCCCCCCAAGGGGAGTGTGCCGCTGGAGCCCCATGGGGGCGTGCCGCTGAAGACCCCCCAACTGAACAACCCTGGGGTGTGCCGCTGGAGACCCCAGGGGGTGCACCGCTACACACCCCTGGGGGTGTGCCGCTGAAGACCCCAGGGGGGTGTACCGCTGAAGACCCCCCCCAAGGGGGTGTGCCGCTAGGGACGTCCTGAGGGAGAGTGCCGCTGAAGCCCCATGGGGGTATTAAGTGGGCAATTTTAAGCCCGTTGCGAGCACGAGTCGTGGCCCGTTTGATTTTCTTCGAGGCCCATGGATCGTGGGGCCCCCGGGAGTTGGCTTCTCTTCGCCGTCGTGATTTCGGGGACGGCTTCACGGCAGCGTGCATATTTGGGGCGCCCGGACGATCAATCTCTCTGAGGCTTCTTCACTCGGCGCCGTTGTTGATGCGAGGCCGGGCATGATATTTGGATGTGCAATTTTTCGGTGTCCACAAATGCCCCCCACCCACGGGTAGCGCAGGCGAAGGATGAGCCGAGCGGTGCCCGTGGGTGTACTGGCCTCTTACTCTCTTTGCCGGTGCCGACAAAGTGTCGAGGAGTTGATGTGGTACGCCTATCCCCTCTGTTGGTCTCTTCTTCTCTTCATCAGCGCCGACGAGGCGTCGGGGCTGATGTGGTACGTCGGTCTTTTTCGTCTCTTCGTCAATGCCGACGAGGTGTCGGGGGCTGGCCTGGTTTGTTGATCTCTTTGTCTCTTCGTCAGTGCCGACAGGGTGTCGGGAGCTGGCCTGATTTGTTGTCTCTTCGTCTCTTCGCCAGTGCCGATAGGGTGTCGGGAGCTGACATGATATGTTGTCTCTTTGTCTCTTCGCTAGTGCCGATAGGGTGTCGGGAGCTGGCCTGATTTGTTGTCTCTTTATCTCTTCGCCAGTGCCGACAGGGCGTCGGGAGCTGACCTGGTCTGTTATCTCTTGGTCTCTTCGTCAGTGCCGACAGGGTGTCGAGAGCTGACCTGGTTTGTTGATCTCTTTGTCTCTTCGTCAGTGCCGACAGGGTGTCTGGAGCTGACCTGGTTTGTTGTTCTCTTGGTCTCTTCGTCAGTGCCGACAGGGTGTCGGGAGCTGACCTGGTTTGTTGTTCTCTTTGTCTCTTCGTCAGTGCCGATAGGGCGCCGGGAGCTGACCTGGTCTGTTGTCTCTTAGTCTCTTCATCAGTGCCGACAGGATGTCGGGAGCTGACCTAGTTTGTTGTCTCTTCGCCAGTGCCGACAGGGTGTCGGGAGCTGACACGATATGTTGTCTCTTGGTCTCTTCACCAGTGCCGACAGGGTGTCGGGAGCTGGCCTGGTTTGTTGTCTCTTCGCCAGTGCCGACAGGCCGTCGGGAGCTGACCTGGTCTGTTGTCTCTTTGTCTCTTCGCCAGTGCCGACAGGGTGTCGGGAGCTGGCCTGGTTTGTTGTCTCTTTTTTTCTTTTCTTTCTCTCTCTTTTTTTTTTTGAACCACATTACCGATACAAGCGCCCTTTTGGGTTTTCGCCGGTACCGGCCCCCTCTTGCTTTTGCCCATGCGCCCTTTCGGGTTTTCACGTGGCGGGGTACCTGATTTTGCCCGTAGCGCCCTTTCGGGTTTTCGCCACAGCCGGGTTGTTATCATTTTTACCCTTGTCCCGGTGTAGGGACAAGTCCGGCGGGGTATCTCTATTTTTAACCCCATTTTCTTTTTTTTCTTTTCTTCTACTCCTTTTTTTTGACGAGCGAAGGATATGCGAGTGTCGGCTAGGGCACGAAGCCTTGTGCCGGAAGGTAGGGCTCATTCGTTGGCAAGAAGACAATGCCAGCGCAACAGGAGAATTCGTGCTGATTCGGACGTAAGGTCCGTAACGGCAATATTGCATGGAGAGGGTGGCTAGGGCCTGGGGGCTTGCACCGGAAAGGGACTTATTCGTTGGCAAGGGACTAGTGCCGACGCAAGGATAGAGGTTCCGTCGATCCAGGCGTAAGGCCCGTGACGGCGATTTTGTATGATGGGAGGTGGCTGAGGCACGAAGCCCAGTGCCAGGGAATGACTTATTTGCTGGCGAGGCGGTGACGCCACCGTAGGGGCAGAGTTGCAGGGGTAGAGTCGTCTTCACCCGTACGAACGCCCGTCTGCATAGGATCGTGAGGAGGGGATGTTCCCTCGGGAAGATTCTATTATCGTGCCTTATTTACGCACACGTAAATATACATGTGGATGTACGTATATACGTGCATACATATATATATATATATATATATATATATATATATACATATATATATATATGTATGTATATATATATGTATGTATATATATATATATACTCGTATTTATTCGGCAATCAATTTCCTTTTCCTTGCTGTTTCCTTCTCCTTTTCCCCCTTTTTTCCTTTTATATTTTTATTCCCCCCTTTTTTGTTTATTTTCCTTTCGTCCCCCCTTTTTTATTCTCCTCCCTTTTTCTCTTTTTTCTCTCTCCTTTTCTTTTCTTTTCTTCTTTTCTTTTTTTTCCTTCTTTCCTTCCTTTTTTCTTTCCATATAAAAAGGGGGCGGGGGTGGTTCGAACGGTCGCCCCGTTTCGAATCACCCCACCTCCCTCTCTTTCTTTCTCTTTGGTGACCGAGCGGACGGACCCCTTCCCCCTCCTCGTTCTTCCTCTTCTTCTCTGGGCACTGTGAATCATGGAAAATAATCCACTTTTAAGACAAAAATAATAATAATAATAAAGCGTAAGAAGAATAATGAAAAAGGGAAGTAAAAGAGCACGTAGTGCTACTAAGGAGGGTGATCGCCAGAGGGGTTACCTCAATAAGAAGAAAAGATGATCGTGAATACCTGGTGATAATAGGATGCGGGATGGATGTGAGTTCCTTCCTCCACCTTCTATCGGCCGGCCGATGAAGGGGGTCTTTCTCTTTGATTACCCTTAAACAAAGAACAAACAAGTAAAAGAAAAGAGATCAGCCAAACGTGAGTGTAGTATCAATCCCAAGATGAAAGATGGTGATGAAAGAAGAGCATAAAGTGTGCACCTTTTATTTGTTTTTTTTTAAACCCCTAGAGAATTAGGGAGAGGAGAAAGATGCAATGAAACTAATGCAAGAAAAGGCTATACGATGATGAGATGATGATGAACAACAGCGAAGAGAAGAAAAGATCCCTGCTGTTCCTGTAAACAGTAAAGGGAAAAAACACTTTGGATCGGCAGCAGGAGGAAGCAGAAGAGATCAATCGCCAGCACCAGTTAAACTCTGTATGTGTGCGTCTATGCGTATATCTGTCTCTCTCTGTATGTATATCTATCTCTGCCTCACCTAACCTCTCTGTGTCCTCTGTAACCTCGCGCGAGATCAACCAGGGGACTCTTTTATAGGGTCTCGATCACAGATATGCACAGATTTGGGAAGATAAGAATAGGCAGTGGTCGTTAACGGCAAGGACTCTAGTTCTCAGATCGAGCAAGGTGATCAAGAAAGGCAGGGAACTCTTCAGGAAAGGCGAGTTTAAGCAGGACACGAAAGGGTGAGACACGACCTACCAAAGGGCGTCAATTCAGAATTGACGACCTGCTCCAGGGCGTTAATTCAAAACACGACCGGGATTAAGGCGTCACTTCCTAGATTCAATTTTGGTAATAAAAGCCTTCTTTATTTGAAAATTGCGAAAAGACGCCTGAAGCAAAGGCGTTAAACAAAAAAATGCCCTATGGAAGGACGTTAATCATTGATTTCAATCGGGGTGGGACTCGTAAAATACCAGGAATTGACGCCCTTCTCTGTGGTCATCCTTTCTTAAGGACACGCCCCAGATTAGGTCGCTATTTAAAACACGCCCCTCTTCAAGTCGTGAATCACCAAAAACCCGAGAATAAATCACAAAAACACACACAAATAGAAAAACTTTATATTATAGAAATATTGAAGTTCACTTTGGGGCGTTAACATAGTGACATGAGATTTGATCAACAAAGCGTCAATTTTGGCGTGTCTACAGCTGCCCCGCCTTGGCGTCTGCTTTGGAAGGGAGTGAGACGTAATGAAGTGGAAAGTGCAACGAGCGAAATGAAGTGGAGCGAACTGATAAGTAGATGCCAAGGTGTGATGTGACACGTCTCAGACACTAAGCATTAGAAATCTTTCCAAGATTCAAAGTGAAACAAACTCTAGGTGATTCCAAGGAAGCATCGATTTGCTGGATAAAGGAGACTAAACTAAGTAAATAAAATGTGCGCGTGGGCACGACAGGGAGACACCATTGGAGAGCGGTTACCAGCCAATGTGGACGTGCTACAACCAAGGTGGATTTGCAGAAAAATAAAGGGAATTGAGATGAAGATCCAGCAAAGGAACAGTTTCAAGGAAATAGCCTGAGCGGCTTCAGAGAGAATAAAGTACTCAATTTGGAGTGGAATATCTCATGTCAACTCAATCAAGAGCGAGTGACCTTCATTATTGCCATAATATGAAGATTTTCAGCATGAAGCTCAAAGTCCTACATGATGCATGCTGGGCTAAAAGAAAAGATAAAACAAACTAAAAATAGAAAATAATCAAGGATAATATTGCTAAGCCATCTAGATTTGGTCAAGAATCCAGATCTCTGAGCTGACACTAAGCCGAAGCCCGTTTGTCCGCGCATCAACCCAGAAAGTGGAACCATCGTCCCAAACCTTTAATGACTCAACGGCCTATCCGTGTGATCAAGACTCTCCTGGAATTATCACCATTTTTGATGAAGGGGAACTCAAATTCCAGGTTCATCAGAACCACAAGGTCCTTGATATGCTATAATAGCGTAGATACCATATAGTAACAATGCTTACAGGAAAGAAACACAAGAAATAGATGATGTTACTCCGACACATGACCCATGCTCCTCGAACCTGTAATCTTCTGCACTTGAAAAACTCATTAGTTCTCTCAAAGCAAAGCAAAATATGATCATAAGTGCTTAACCAAAAATAACTCCAATTAAAAGATAGCACTTAAGTTCATCAAAGCATAGAGGAATCAAATATTCAAGTCAACAAAATAACGACTGCGGTGCATGGCGTCAAATTTATAAGAGACGACTGCCATCAGGGCGTCTAAAGATAAAACACGCCCTTCATCAAGGCGTTAAATGCACCGAGAGTTCAAGAAGAAGATGACCCTCCTGGAGACGCGAAATAAAACACGACCTCGGTCAAGTCGTCAATTCAACAATTGACGCCCCAAGAGAGGACGTTAATTAACAAAGTGCTTCCGTCTCCGACTCGAAAGCTAAGCCCAATCCTAATTGTAATCAACCTGCAACTTCGAACGGGCATTAAACTCTCCAAACTTCTATAAAAAGGAAGGAACTTCCTTATAATCAATCAAGCACATCGTCGAATTCCTGCTTCTTCTGCTTCCTCTGTCTGTTCACAGGTGCTGCGACCGCTCAAGCTCTACTTGCAGACTGAAGATGGAGAGAGCTATTAAAAGATCCAAGAGCTCCACTCCCAGACTAACCGAAATCAATGGGCATATAAGCGATCGAATTGCCATGAACCAGGTAAAGTGGAATTGTTTCTTTCTGTTCTTTCTTTCATATCTTCATAGTCCTTCTGTTCTGTATTCTCATCCTTCTCTCTGTTCCTTTCTTTTACCTACAGGGTTATCCAAATGTTCCAGGTGCCAGGAGATTCACAAAGATTAAGTGGCTACCTCTTATTCTCTCCAAGTTCTCTTCAGACATGAGGGTCTACTTAGCAAGATGGCACCTCTTAAGCCTAGTCACTCATGCCAAACATTATGACCAGATTCACCTTGATTGGGCTGCCATAGGAGCTCTAATTGAAATATGGCACCCTTCCACTCATACCTTCCTATTCTTAACTTTTGAGGCCTCAATTTTGTTAGAAGAACTAGAGATGCTCTTGGCCCTAAAGAAGATGAAGCAAGGGGAAGAGGAAAAGATGGCCATCATGCCAAGACCAATCTCCTCACATGAGCTACTAACAAGTTTAATTTCCAGCCCAAACTTAGTGAACCAAATCAAAGCTTCCAAGGGAATCAATCTCCTAAAGCTTGCTTCTTGGGTGTACAAGAGATCCGATCAAGCTAAAGAAGACGAAGAGATAGAGCGGGTGGCAAAAGCTTTCGTGGTGTGCTTGGCAGGAGCAATCCTATTTCCATCCACGGAAGACTTCTTGGAGGAATCCCAATTAAGCGCAATAGTGAGCCTATGGGAAGGAGAGAGAGCGGGAGCGGCAATTCTAGCCTATCTCTATAGCGGGCTTACCTCAGCGGCAATGGGAAGACCCATCTATGGATGCATGCTAGCACTCTCAAGTTGGGTAGATCTCCACTTCAAATTCGATCCATGTGAGGAGACCCAACAACCTTCTAGAATCTTCTCAAAAAGCCCACTCTCTTACATGACCGGTTCATTAGGAATAAGCAATAGAGTGATGAACCGGATACCTCAAATCAAAAAGAGAGTGGAATGGAGAGAACATCTCAAGGTAATGCCAAAGAACCTTTTTACTTGCGCCCCGGGAATACTCAAGACTCAAGAACTCCGCGCACGATTCTCCCCCGGCACGGACCTTCGACTCATAGGCGCTTCAGAATTCGTTCTGTATAACTCACATCGGTGCCTTCCTCAACTTGGGCTTCCACGGCGAATGTTTGAAGATCTATCTCATCTCCCTCCGATCAAGACACGGGATATCGACAGCAATGAAGATGGAGAAGAGTGCACAACTATCCAAGCTCTGTGGAAAATCAACAAGGCTCATCATCCTGTGGAGAACTTAGAAGAAGACAGAGAACAGTGGAAGTCTTATGTAATTGCTTTAAGAAGCTTGAGGCCCAAAATGACTCATTGAAGTAATGTAATCTTTTCTTCCAATAAATCAATGATAATATTCTGATTGAGCCAATAACACAGTGATTCTGATCAAATCTTCCAATAACCTGCGGTTCTGTTGCAAATAACGACTCAGTCAATGCGTTAATTCCATAAATGACGCCTCAGCATACGTCGTCTTCAATGATTGATCTCTCATAATTGACGCCTTCACATATGGGCGTTAACTGAATAACGTCTTAAGACAAGGCGTTAATTCGATTTATATTCCAAAAAGTATTCGTTGAAATTCCAAAAGTAACGCCTTCAGCAAAGCCACGTTTTATATAAATAACGCCTCAAGCATAGTCGTTACTCAGAAACAGTAATCATCACTCCCATCACATCAATCAATCCCCATTGAATGCGTCTGACGACGGTTATCATTCCCCATGCAAACAAAAATAACGCCTTAAGCAATGTCATCAATTATCAAGAAACGCCCTGGTTTCAGTCGTTAATTCCATAAGACACGGCCTTCCTTAAGTCGTTAATTCTTTTTGACCGTTCAACTTAACTTTCCCTCCTTTCTTCTTCTTCCTTCGTCCTCTTTCCCTCTTTCTCTCTTCTCTCCTACTGCAAACCCTAACCGAAGAAACCCTCCATCCTTCTCATTCTCTCTCATTCTCTCATTCCCTCTCTACACCCTAGCCCTAACCATGACCGGCGGTGGACTCAAACGGCAGAGGGTCTCGGCCCTGGAGGTTGTGGACTTGGGCGAGGAAGATCACGCCGTGGAGGCTCCGCCGGCGGCGACTGAGGAGGATCCGGTGGCGATGGCCGGCGACGAGGGAGAACACGGCGACGAGGCCGTGGGCAATGAAGAAGATGAAGGTGAAGGAAGAGGAAATGAGGAAGAAGAAGAAGGTGGTGATGACGAAGAAGGAGAAGACGAAGAGGAAGGAGATGAAGAAGGAGAAACAACGACAGTGGCCGTGCCTCACCATGGCCAACTCCGACGGCCACGGCAGCCACGGCCCGAACTCCGGGGAGAGTTGACTGGGCCTAGACGACAAAAGGTAAGCCCCTAAACCCAAATCTCTAATAAATTTTTTTTTTTGAAATTTATTTTATTTTTACCTCAATTTCCATAGCCCTCGGGCAAGAAAACCTGCAACTCAGAAAGAAGACGCCCCCAGGGGTGTCGCGGATTAAAAAGAAGACGCCCGACCTTGGGGCGTGAATTCATTTTATTTCCTGAAAAATAATTAACATCATGAAAACACGCCCTAAAGCATGTCGTCCATTTAAATTATCATTTTTTTCATATCAATCATGCTGTTAATTCCGTGCATTTGTTCAATTATATATTTTTTTCCATGATTTATATCGCATGCTGTTTTTATTTTATTTTCAAAACCCTGGAAAACAACGCCCCCCATCGGGGCGTCAATTCAACAGATAACGACCATAGGGATGGTCGTCCATTCAAACAATTCCAGAATAAATTATTAAAACCCAAAACCCATTTAAGAAAAACGTCCTATTCAGAGGCGTTACTTAAACAAATGACGACCCTGGGACGGGCGTCAATTGGAAAACCTTTTAGGAATTTAGAAATTAACCTCAAAACCACGCCTCCCACCGGGGCGTCTCTTAGATAAACAACGACCTAGGGTAGGTCGTTAATTCAAAGCTCACCTAGAAACCACGCCCTCCTCAGGGGCGCCAATTAAACAAACCACGACCTGGGGATGGTCGTTAATTAAATCAAACATCAAAATCTCAACCAAGGCAATTAAGTGAATTTCAACGAGAATAATTGAACAATTAAACCAAAATTTCTTTCTTTATGCATGCAGGGGTTGATGAGGACACGGATCTCCTGGGTCATGGTCCGAGCAGCATATTACGGCCTCCCCGAGTTCCAGAGAGCCAGGGTAGATGCTATGGGGTTTGGGGCCTTCCTTAGCATAGAGCCAGTTAGACCAGACCTACCGCTTATCCAGGTTCTGAGGGAGAGATGGGATAGGACTAGCCGGGCATTCCTGATGCCTTGGGGGCATATGGTTCCTACCCTAGAGGATGTAGCTAGGATCACGGGACTTAGGGTAGACGGGGAGGCAGTGAGCGGGATCACCTTACCAGACTATACCGAGCTTGCCCAGAGGCTGCTAGGGCTAGAGATGGTCTACGAGACACCTAGCGAGTGTAGGACTATCTTCCGCACCGACCTGACTACAGTGATGGGCTTAGGGGATGCTAGGCATAGGTCAGGGGAGTCCTTAGAGCAGTTCTCACAGAGATTGATCGATGGGGCTAGGGCATCCTATTGCCAGGACCCAGCCGACAGGGAGAGGGCAGACCGAGACTTGAGGAGGTTTCTACTGCTACTGCTCGGGAGGCTATTGCTCGGCACGAAGGGCGACGTCATCAACTACCGATTCCTAGGGATCCTTGAGGATTTAGAGGGAGTCGGCAGATACGCCTGGGGAGCGGCACTGCTGGCGTACTTACTAGCCGACCTATCCACGGGGACAGGACGAGAGACGACCGTCAGTGGCTTCTCACCTTTTCTTCAGGTATGCACTTATATATTTTTCGCTCTTTTTTTCTTCTTTTTTATGCATGTGAATGCCTCACTAATGCAATGCATGGATGCAGGTTTGGAGCCATCTGTACATGCCTATGGGGCGCGCCGACCCACGGCCAGGAGGTGAGGGACTTTTCCCTCTAGCACGGCGCTGGCTGTCGGTGGTGTTTGGAGCCCCACTCGGCTACGAGTTGTGGGTGCTACGGAGAGAGTTTCGAGATTTCCCTCCCTCGCTGGTATGAATGTTATGCTTTTTTTTATGTTTATTTGAATTTATTATGATTATGATGAGATGACATGCATGTTCATGGATGCAGGTGCGATGGAGGCCTTACGAGGGGATGACCGACGAGGGCCAGCCATGGGTCGTAGCAGGGCGACCTCGCTTTGAGCATGAGCTTTGGGTTCACTGCTTGAGCGAGATCGAGCCGTTACGGCTTAGACTGGTGATGAGGACCCTGGGCCTACACCAAGAGTGGATAGAGGTCGGGGAGCCGCGAGGGATTGGAAAGAAGACGCGCGGTTGCACGAAGGCGATCAATTGGAGGGTGCGGTTCGAGGACCAGTACGCCGACTGGCGGCGAGGCGGGACCCGAGTCACCTCCCAGGCGACCGACAGCTCTGAGTACCTCCGGCGCTACTGGGAGGTTTACGCCGGCTGACCCCAGATGAGGGTCCTAGGGGTATGTATGAATGCACTTATTTCTAAATTGAATGCAAATGCTTATGTATCTATCATGTGACTAATATGAAATGGATGCAGGATGCACGGGACATAGCGGCGATGGATGCACAGGCCCATCTACACAGCCTGGAGGACCAGCTAGCTGCCACACGGGCCGACCTCGAGACCCTGGTGAGTGTTTAAATTATTTCTATATGCAAATGAATTTTTGTAGAATTATTGATGATTAGCCACTGACGATTTCAATGAATGCAGCGTGCCCAGCAGGGAGCCGTAGGGAGAGATGCAGGGGAAGCCTCCAGCTCGAGGGGACCCAGTGCAGAGGTGACCGCACTAGCAGAGCAGCTAGCGGGAGCGGGAGCGGTCACACGGGCCGAGGCTGCAGAGCGCGACCTCGCCTCACGGGTAAATTCAAAACTCAAACCTCATTAAATTATTGATTATATATTTCAATGTGCTGATGAAATTCATTTTTCAGACTGAGGAGCTTCGAGCCGCTCTTACTTGCGTCTGCGAGGGACAGCAGGCGATGACTGCCCAGGTGAGTGATTTACTTTCCATCATGCATTGCTTACTTCATGAATTATTGTACAATGGAACTGATGATTTGTTTACCTGTTTGCAGACCAGACAGTTACAGGCGGCACGTACCCAGGCTGCCCTGGCCGGGACAGAGTTGGCGATCCGCGAGCAGCGGATTACAGAGCTGGAGCGGTCCCTGAGGTGACGGGAGGAGCTGCCTCAGGACGTGGCAGAGCTGTGGGTTGCTCTTGAGCTGGAGCGACGAGAGCGTGCTCGAGAGCGAGAGGAGCACCTGGCGGACCGTGACCGGCACCACGAGCAGCAGCAGACGGACCGTGCCCGGTACCAGGAGCAGGTGGCGGCGCGCGATCATGAGCTGACAGACCTGAGGACGCAGCTGGCCCTTTCTCAGGAGCGGCTACGAGTGTCTGAGGAGCGTCTCCAGTGAGGGCGTGAGCGAGCGCGTGCTGCGGGGTACTCCTTCACTAGCTCCACCTTTGTGGCGGGTTCTTCTCTTCGAGAGAGGAGCGAGGCAGGGGGCCAGGTTCGAGTTCCATCTTCTTCACGGGGGCCCATGCCCCCTCCACCAGCGCCTCCTCGGGACGGCGAGGACGAGGTAGAGAGTAGGAGAGAGGAGGGTGGAGGCGAGAGCTGAGAGACTTACTTGTACTCCCCCACCCTCACACCTGTACTCAGATATTCATGATGTATATATATATGAGATTGAAATTTTTTGTTACCTGAGCACTTGTGTAGTTGTGTACTTGTGGTTGTGTATTTTGCTTCTTTTCCACGTTCTTTGTTTTACCTTACTTTGCCGTGTACCTGCAGCTGTGGTTCACACTTGAATAAACAGGTTAATTCATCTGTTCGACTTGGCCCCTTGCTCAACAAGCAAGGGACGCCTTTACTTTTGACCTGGATAGCGGGTCAAGGGGCCAAGCCTTTAATCAAATAAGGCAAATGAAATAACCAATAAAGGGAGATGCAACACGCAAGCACACGTATGCAAACAATAATCAAGATGCCCTATGCAATAATGCAAGCACGCACATGAAGAATAAACCCCATTTCCTCTTTTCTTTTCTTTTCCTTTTATATTTATTTTTTTTCTTTTATTTTTCAAAAGACGCGCCTTAGATTAGGTCGTTATTCAAACAAAAGACGCCCTGGGTGACGGCGTTAATTTTAAAACATTTTTGAATTTTGTTGAAAAGACGGCCCACACAAGGGCGTTATTTAAAAAAGGACGACCTTCTCCACATGCGTTAATTTCAGAAAAGGTGCCTCATTCAAAGGCGTTAGTTTTCCTATTTTTAGCATTAGGTTGACAGAGCTATTAGGGCACTTGGTCCTATACGGTCATCATTGAGGATTCATTGACCTTTCTTGATTAATCAAAAAGGGGGTCGACGTGCCAATGGTTAAACTTATACGCAAGATCTCGCCCGGTGCAATCTCCTAGGTCAGTCTCGACCATTCTGCTGGTTTATGACTTACCACAAAGAAAGAGATGGAAGAAAATATAAGGAAGCTCATAAGGGATTCTGAAAAGCTTAAGGTAAAACTACCTCCCCTACCCTATGCCTGTTGGGGTTCGGTCTTTGGCATAGGGAAATTTTATTGCCTTTTGCCTCTTTTATATTGCATGCATACGCCCAAGATTTTCCTTGCGAGGACTTTGCCACTCTTGTCATGCTTTTCTTTCACGATTTGACTTTCACTTCGAGACTGATTTGCATTGATGAAAAAACCTAATTGTACTTGGGCTTTTGTGGCATTTTTGTTCCCTTTTGGGCCCTGACTTCCACCTACTAGGGCGGCAGATAGGCTTGGCGGGTCTACCCCGAGACCTTCCTTCCTCCCTTATGGGCCGAAGAGGAAAAGAATGGGCATCGTCTTCACCTTTAGTCAGGTTTTGACTTTCCATCGGATTTTGCACCGCTTGAGTTCAAGGTTTAAGCGTGTAGTGTGTGTGGGTGTCGACCCCATTTTGAGTTAACAAGACTGATGAATGAATACTGAATTTTAACCTTTCAGACCTTGCGTCCTTACAATCATGGCAACCATCTTGAAAATTTCATTCTTTTTGGAGAATTTCTATTTTTTTTTGGATTTTGGAAAATTTCTATATTTTATTTTTGGATAGATTTTGAAATTTTCTATTTTTTGTTTGGGTTTTGAATTAGGGATAGTATTTCTTAAGGTACAGACCATTCCAAGGATGAGTTAGCTCTTATCCTTCAGCATTAATCAGTTTATAAGCATTGCCAGGATAAACATCTTTTATGACGAATGGTCCTTCCCAGTTTGGTTGGAGTTTTGAGCGGGGCCCACCAGGCTTTACAAAGATTCTCTTGATTACCATCTCACCGACTTTGAATTTTCTCTCAATTACTTTCTTTTGATAAAAACGTGACAGCCTGTTTTGATAAACACGCGCATGCTCAGTGGCGACCAGACGCTTCTCATCTAGGAGTTCCAACTGGGCAAGGAGTGAATCACGACGCTCATCAATAGAGAGTTCTTTGTCCAATTGTACTCGCAGAGATGGAATGAGAATCTCATAAGGGACTACCACCTCCATTCCATAAGGGGTTTGCCCAGTAGGAGTACGAATGGAAGTGCGATAGGCCCAGAGAGCTTCAACTAGCTTGTCTGGCCAATCCAAAAATTTATTAGCCTCACACGTCTTTTTAACGATTTTGATCAAAGTTTTATTAGTGGCCTCTGCCTGGCCATTGCCCTGCGGATAATAGGGAGAAGAATGATGCAATGCAATGTTATACCTGTTGCAGAGATCCTTGAGCTCTTGGGAGATGAATTGAGGTCCATTGTCGGTGACGATGGTACTTGGGATGCCAAACCTTGCGATGATGTTCTTCATTATGAACTTGCAGACAGTTGATGTTTTGATTTCCACGAATGCTTCCGCTTCCGCCCACTTGGCGAAGTATTCCATTGCCGTCAGGATGAACGACTTTTGCTTGGTCAGGAGGTTCGAATCACCAAGAGGTCCAATGATATCAAAAGCCCACATGGAGAAAGGCCATGGGGAGGACATAGGATGGAGTGAAGAAGCAGGAGAATGAATTTTGTCGGCGTGCAGTTGGCACTTAACACACCTTCGAACATAGATGGAGCAATCCTCTTCTAGAGTTGGCCAATAGAAACCTAGCCTAAGGATCTTCTTAGCTAGCATCTGGCTGTTCACATGACCACCACACACTCCAAAATGCGCCTCTTCCACAACCTTCCAAGATTCATCGTCGTCGAGGCATCTTAATAAAACACCCGTGAGCCCTCTCCTATAGAGCACACCTCCAACCAAAACATAACGTTGAGCCACTCTTCTGATTGCTTTCTTCTCTTCTGCTGTGGCTTCCTCGGAATAGGACTGATCATTACAATACCTGGCAATCTCATAATACCAAGGTTTCTCTTCATCAGCCAATTCTTCTTCCCAATCTAACAACATGACCTCTTTGCCTTTAAGAGATTCACTCCGCCTGACCTTCTCGAGCACCTTATCCCTAATATCGAGGAATGCACGATCCTTAATAGCTGGAGTGTCACGCTGATGAATGAGAGGAACATGAAAATCACACTCAGGAGGGAAGACTAGAGCAGAGGCCAAAGAGGCAAGAGCGTCGGCTAGGATGTTCTGGCTTCGAGGAACATGAATGAAGATTAACTTGGTAAAGAGTTTGGCATAAGCTGAAGAAAGTTCCTGGTAGGGCTTGAGCTTAGGATTGATAGTGCGGCACTTGACAAGCACCTGGCGCAGAATGAGCTGACTATCACCAATAATTCGTAATTGGGTAACACCATATCTATGAGCGGTTTGAAGGCCGGCCAAAAGAGCCTCATACTCAGCTATATTGTTTGTGACAGGGAAAGTGAGCTGAGCAGCAAATGGGATGGTGACCCCTTCTGGTGTTAAAAGAACCATGCCGATCCCTCTTCCTTGGGAATTTAGAGCTCCATCAAAATGTAATGTCCACATAGAATCGTGGGGTTGATTAATGGACATTAGTTCCTCATCTGGGAACTCCGAATTGACAGGATCAAATCGGGGTAGAGGGTGGTGAGCAAGATGTTCGGCGATGGCATAACCTTTGATTGCTTTCTGTTGAATGTAAGTGATGTCGAACTGTGAAAGGAAGCTTTGCCAGCGTGCTAATCGGTCGGTAAGGATAGATTTTTCAAGAAGGAATTTAATCGGATTCATGCGAGCAATGAGGTGGACCTCGTGAGCTAAGAAATAGTGTTTTAACTTCTGAACTACCCAGACTAAAGCAGCGCAAGTCTTTTCCATGGCTGAGTACCTCTGCTCACACGGGTTTAGAAGTTTAGACAAATAGTATGCTGCCCTCTCCCTCCCTTCTTCATCCACTTGAGCTAGGACAGCACCTACAGAGTCATCCAGGACAGAAACATAGAGGATAAGCGGTTTGCCTGGAATTGGTGGCCTCAGGACAGGAGGATTGGCCAGATAATGCTTTAATCCGTCAAACGCTGTCTGACACTTGTCATCCCAATTAAACTTGACCCCCGGCTTAGTAAGCTCGTAAAACGGCCTGCATCTTTGTGAATGCTGGGAGACGAAGCGGCGAATAAATTGCAACCTCCCGATTAATCCTCGAACTTCCTTCAAATTCTTGGGAGGAGGCATGTCTCTGATGGCCTTTGCCTTATTGGGATCAACTTCAATTCCCCTTTTGCTAACAATAAATCCAAGCAACTTCCCTGATGAAACACCAAATACACACTTCTTGGGGTTCATTTTTAATTGATACTCTCGTGATCTTTGCAAGACTTTAGCTAGAACCCCAGGATGCTCAATCCTTGTCCTTGATTTTACTACCAGGTCATCCACATACACCTCAATATAAATATGGATCATATCATGAAAAAATGTCATCATTGCCCTCTGATAGGTGGCTCCAGTATTCTTGAGTCCAAAAGGCATGACCACATAGCAGTAAGTACCCCATGGCGTAGTGAATGATGTTTTCTCCTGATCTTCTTCAGCCAGGCGAATTTGATTATAACCCGAAAAGCCATCCATAAAAGAGAGAGTCTCAAACCCTGCCGTATTATTAATCAGAACATCAATATGAGGGAGGGGGAAGTCATCTTTAGGACACGCACGGTTGAGGTCCCGAAAATCTATACAAATCTGAACCTTTCCATCTTTCTTCATGACTGGGACGATGTTAGCCACCCAATTCGGATAGAGGACAACTCTAACAAATCTAGCCTTATGAAGCTTGTCGACCTCTTCTTTCATCTTTAAAGCCATGTTAGGGTGGAAACGTCTCAACCGTTGTTTGATCGGGACAGATCCTGGCTTAAGTGTAAGCCGATGTTCAACGAGCGCAGGGTCTAATCTAGGCATATCTTCATAACTCCATGCAAACGTGCCCTTGTATTCTTGAAGTACCAAAATAAGCGCCTCCTCTTCGGAGGGCGGCAAATTCTTGCTGATGAGGACAATCCTAGGGTCTTCTTCCGTACCCAAATTTATTTCTTTGGTAGGCTCTTCTACTGAGGCTGATGGTTCATCAAATCTTCTCATACCACTGGCAAAGGCATCAGCCTCGTCCTTATATTCTTCATAACTTTCATCCCCCTCTTCAATAGGGTCTTCATCATTCATAATCTCATAGATACCAAAACCCTCATAAGAAGCACAAGTATCCTCATATTCCAACTCTGACAGGATAATCAGATTCGCTACAAATTCAGGAAGAGCTAAACAAGCCTGGCATCTTCTGGCTAACTCCAACAAAAATCTACGCGGAATCTACTTACCCTTGAATTTCTTATGAAAATCTACCCCATGAATTTTATTAGAAGAAGAAGAACAACTAGCTTGATTGAAGGAAGGTGGTGAAAGAGTGGATACAGGAGGTGATACAGAAGGAGACCCCTCACCAGAGGGAGAGAAAAGATTTATCAATGAATCATGGAAGAGTGGCCCCTGGGTTGGGACACACTCAGAAAAGAGATAAGAAGTCTCCTCAACGGAGATGGAGGACTGAAGAGTTGGAATTTTGGCATTTTTTTTCGTATTTATCTTTATCTTCATTTTTATTTTCCTTTTCTAGAAGAAAGCAATGTGGAGGGAGAATAGCAGGAGGAGTGGAGATTGAAAGTTTGGAGAAATATTGAATCAGAGATGACCCGCGTGGGGGTGTGATGGAGAGTTTGGAGAATTGCTCGAGGAGCAAGGGAGGAATCGGGAGAGAAATCTGTAGTGAATCTGGAGAAAAGCTGATCATAATTGGCGGCGGTCTCGGCACGCGAGAAAACAATTGAGAATGTAGAGAGACAAGAAGAGACGGATGCATGGAAGTGAGGGAAAAGAGGCCGGCCCACAGCCTATCTATTGTAAAACCTTCTTCATATGGAACATCTGGCTCTCCAGTGTCAATGTAATCACTCAGCAACTGCCTCTTATCTGTAATCACAGCCAGCTTTTCAATCAATTCATGTATTAGTGGCGGCCATTCCGGATCAGTCGGCATAAAGAGACGGCTGAAGGCAATAGTAATATCATACATATCGAACCATCTGTACCAATCACACTCTGGATCATCCATCTTCTTTCTTTTATCAGGCCTTAGAGACTCCAGGGCTTTATAAGTGGCCAATGGTGCAATATGGCGAGCAAACTGTCTCGCATGAACATCTTGACAGTCTAGAATGGAGGTGATTATTGTAGTCTGCTCATGATTCTGAACGCCACCTGTGACAAAATGTGTCTTCAATGTCCAAGTAAGCGGCTGGCGATCTGTCTTCAAGGTGGATGTCATAACTGCCCATGGTTCATCTTCATTTTTGCCCGGCCCTTTGTAGCCCAGGCCGCCTCGTGTAATCAATTTCTGAGGCTTAATAGGCCTAGTCCTGCCTTGACAACTGGCACCCAGACCTTTGCCGTTTTGATACCCCATTTTCATTAGGATTTTCCAGCCAGGGGTGTTTATCATGCTTTTCTTCTTCTTCCCCTTGGAAGGCAAGGGTGTCATAGCAACTGTCGTGACTATCTCGGGCGACATTGGCCGTGGGTGGGGGAGGTCTAGCATTGATAGCAACGGCTTGTTGGCAGGCCAAATAGAAGGAACTGATGAAGTCAGGTGTATATCTTCCTCTGGCAGAATTGGCATACTGGTAACTTTGATAATGCGGCCCTTGTGTGGAAACTTAAGGCACTGATGATTTGTGAGGGCACTGCATCGAGCTGTTGAATGTAGGGGCGGCCCAGAATGCCATTGAATGTTGGATCCATGTCCAAAATGTGAAATCGACTGTGATTGTAGCCGGACCCAAACTGACTTTTAATGTGATCATGCCTAGAGGAGGCTTCTTGGTATTGTCATATGCTGTGACTGTTATGGTAGATGGCCGAATCAGGTTTTCAGGAATGCCGCACATCTTCAAAGTGCTTGGTGGCAAAACATTGATAGATGCCCCAGTGTCCACTAGACATTGTTTCACCGCCACCTTATTAATATCAACCGTGATGCACAGAGCATATTTCCTTGCTGAGAGTGGTGCCAGTTCATGCTCATGAAAAGTAATCACCGGCTGACTGCTAGTGGGCGTTAATACTGTGGTTATCTGCTCGACCGGAATGTCCTCGTTGACCATAACTTTATGCAAATATTCTTTCAGGGCCATCTGATGAGTGGTTGACCTTTTGATCAGTTCTAAAATGGAAATTCTTGTTGGAGTCCGGTCCAAATGTTTCAATAGATCATATTCAGTGCCCGGCACGGATTCTTGCTCCTGTTCTTGTTCATTAGGCCCCTGCACGGGCTCTTGCTCTCTTTGAGGAAAGATGCGCTGGAACATCCATCCACTGCAGAGCGGTGCCATGTTTTGCCGTGCCTCTGTCAGGGCAAGTAAAAGAGGAGGGTTGGAAGAAGAGGAGGGTGTATTAGCGTTTAAAAGTGGTGGAGGGGTGTTTAAAGAAGGAGCTCCCGTGGGTGGTGGTGGAGAGGAGTTCAACAAAGAAGCCCCCACAAGAGGCGTAGGAGTAGGAAGGGGCGCCCGAGCGTGGGATGAGTTAGTGGGCGGAATGAGGAGAGATCTGGGTATAAAAGATGGGGGGACTGATGGTGGGGGGATCTTTGCCTGTGAAGGAGTAGTGGTGGCGGGTGTTGGCGACGGGCGGATAAGGAGTGGTCTAGACAGCGAAGGTGAAGGGTTAGTAGTGGATGGCGGGGTTTGCTGCGTGGTAGGCTGCGGAGGCGGTAAGTGGGTAAGGAGAGGTCGGGTTGGCAAGGATGGAGAATTGGTGGGAGCAAGTGGATTAGCGGGGCGCAACAAGGAACGGCTTAATTGGGGAGTAGAAGAAGACGGAAGGGTGCGCAAGAGGCGCGGAGGTTGATTTCGATTATGATTAAATGCCCCGACAGAGGCGTTTTCTTCATGCCATCCCTGTCCCCTCTCCACCTCACGGAGAGACGTGACAGGGTTTACGTGCTGATTTGGCGGGTGCTCCGGCAATGGATTGTGGACAATCCCCATATCCTGCTGAGGTGCTGGAGCTTGTTGTTGTGGCTGTGGAGCTGGTTGTTGCGGCTGCTGAGCCTGCTGTTGCCGAGGAGGCCTTCTTTCTTTCATAGTGGCGATAAACTGTCTCATCTCGTCCGAATTAATGCCACCCTGGTCATTCAGATCATAAATATAGTCCTTGAAGTGGAAGCAACGATCAATATTATGACCAGGGGAGCGGTGGAAAACATAATAGCGGGACGTGTCAACATTAGCGGGCCACGCTGCCCTTTCCTTTGGTAGCATGAGCAAGTTGGCGGCCATTAAGGCATTGAATATGTCTGGGAGACTTTCTGGCAATGGCGGATAATGGGCCCTTTTGGGGCCAAGTGGTCTCCTTTGCTGTTGTTGTTGTGGTCCATAGTTAGTGGGTGGCGGTACTTGGTGGTACTATTGCGGAGCTGGAGGGTCAGCGCGGGGCGCTTGGTTTTGTGGTGGAGCAAAGGAAGGTTGAGGTGCGAATTGGTGTTGTGGTGGCGAGTTGAAGAGAGTGCTTTGTTGTGGAGGTGGTGGAGGTCGTGGGTTAGATTGGCGAAAAGGTGTGGGGTTGCCGACCGCGCCAACCTGCTCATTGATGACGGTGCCCTCAGTCGTGGGCCCGCTATTGTTGACATTTGTATTTTTCTTGAACAACTTTAGCTTTGGTTCAAACATGCCCATGATGGGCGAATCCTTCATTTGGGTTTGAATATAACGAGCTCTTTCATAGAGCTCCTCCATGGTTGTCAATATGTTCATGGCTAATATGTGCCGGAACTGAGGGGTTGCATTGGATATAATCATCTTAACCTGTTCCGGTTCAGACAACGTATCTTTCAACTTTTCGGCCATTGATCGCCACCTATCAGCAAATATTATGAAGTCCTCCTCGGGCTTCATTTTCTCTGCAACCAAATCTGTAACTGAAAGGGAGGGTCCAACCCGGTCCCTGTACTTCTGCAAGAATTTCCTTTGAACCACATCAAAATTGCTGGCATCTGCGGGTTCCAAGGAATAAAACCACTCGAGGGCTGGCCCCTCTAAACATCTTCTAAACAAATAAGCCAAAGAGGCCTTATTATCTTGCCAAAAGGAGGTCTCGTACATGAAATCCTTCAAATGAACAAAAGGATTGCCGGTTCCATTATATCGTCGAAAATTCGGCATCTCAGAAGGCGGCAGATGGAAAACTGGCAGTGTAGGGAGAGAGATCTCCGGGGCATTTTTGGCTGCAGTAACTTTCTTAAGTTGCTCTTCCATGCTGGCCAACTTTTGGAGCAGTAGAACATTGGTGTCGGACTCGACCGGGGCCGGATTTTGAATGAAAGAATTCGGTATAGGCGTCCGTAGAATTCGGGGAGGTTGGAGAAACTGAGGCCTAACCGCTGAGTAACTTGCCTGTTGGGCCAGCATGGCCGCACCAGGCGTTGGTGGACAAGAGGGGGGTTTGTGCAAGACCGCCTGGTCATTAGTGAGGTGATGGCCACTCTCGACCGGAGGGGGATTGGAGGATGAAGAGGGAACGGACTTCCCTTTCAAAGCGGCCTGAACTGCCTGCCGCTGGGAGTCATCTAATTGAGATAGAGCATTAATCAAATCGGTAACATTGAAAGATGGGGAAGGGTTCCCCGAAGTGTTGGAGGGTAAAGCCTGAGAAGAGGGCACAACCTCTTGAGTAGTGGTATCAACCACATGAACTTGAGGATAATGAGAATGAGGAGGAGGGTAATTCCCCTCATGATAGATAGAATCTTGGGGAACCTCATATGATTGACCAAAAACGTTCTCTTCCACATCATCATAGGAATATCCGTAGCTTGCCATGTTGATAATCTTACCTGGACGGAGTTGCATGCTTAAAAAGAGAGAAAGCTTTATGAAGGAATTATCACACAATCAATCACCCAATCGAAACAAGCTTAAGCAAATCAACCCAACCAAGTTTATGCAATCAAGTTGAGATGAACGCAAGATTTTAGTGTTATGTTTGAGATTAGAGTGAGTTAAATTGCAGAATAATTCACTCCTCTTTGCAAAGTGAAACCTAGTTTGGATCCAAGTGTAGTCTCCGGGTTAACTAGGTTCTCTCTCTTCTTACCAACGATAGGTTCTCTAAACTTCGGGTACTTCAAGGGTACAACCGGCCCAGCGTCCGTGATGGAATCCACGGGTGCGGGGACTTACGGAGGTCTTGGAAAAGGGATTCCCGGTCCAAAGAGACGGAATGCTCAATGGAGGGTTGTCCCGATTCCAAGAAAGGTGTGTGGAATCCTAATGTAGAGAGAGGAGGTCTCTCAACCAAGTGCCACAAAATGCAGTATAAGATAAGCCAATCACAGCAATATAATCAAATAATCAATGTAAGTGTGAATCCAGCATGAATAGACAGAAACAGCAAAGCTCTGTAAACACACAGGAAAGAGGCGACGTAGCGGCAGTCGCTATCAATAAAAGAGACGACAGGGTAGCTGTCGTGAATCACTGGGAGAGGCTCTCAGACAATGCAAAAATGCACCTTGATGTGGGGCGCTAAATATGATAAAGACGCCTCTGACCGAGGGCATCAAATGTGAGTGATGCGCACGATCGAAGAAAAATGCGCCTTTGTGCGAGGCGCTACCAAATAAAAAGACGTCCGAGGGGAGGGCGCAAATTCACAGGAGCAGCAGATATGATGAAAGACGCCTTTGTGGAAGACGTTAAACAGAAAACAGACACCTTGGATGAAGGCGTTAAATAAAAAGGCGCCTTTGTGAAAGGCGTTAATTCAACAACAATAATAGATTAATCACAAACTGGCTGATCCCGGGGAGTGTGCAGTGTGCAGTGGAGGGTGCCCGGGGGGCACAAAGGAGGGGTACCGTAGGTACCAAAGGGAAAGGGCACGCGTGGGTGCCAAAGGGGAAAGGGCACACGTGGGTGCCAATAGGAAAGGGCACACGTGGGTGCCAAAAGGAGATGGTAATCAAAAGAAAAATAGTGGAAGTCCCACCGTGATCGTCAATTTGTGAATCATGAAAAATAATCCACTTTTAAGACAAAAATAATAATAATAATAAAGCGTAAGAAGAATAATGAAAAAGGGGAGTAAAAGAGCACGTAGTGCTACTAAGGAGGGTGATCGCCAGAGGGGTTACCTCAATAAGAAGAAAAGATGATCGCGAATACCTGGTGATAATAGGATGCGGGATGGATGTGAGTTCCTTCCTCCACCTTCTATTGGCCGGCCGATGAAGGGGGTCTTTCTCTTTGATTACCCTTAAACAAAGAACAAACAAGTAAAAGAAAAGAGATCAGCCAAACGTGAGTGTAGTATCAATCCCAAGATGAAAGATGGTGATGAAAGAAGAGCATAAAGTGTGCACCTTTTATTTGTTTTTTTTAAAACCCCTAGAGAATTAGGGAGAGGAGAAAAGATGCAATGAAACTAATGCAAGAAAAAGGCTATACGATGATGAGATGATGATGATGAACAACAACGAAGAGAAGAAAAAGATCCCTGCTGTTCCTGTAAACAGTAAATGGAAAAAACACTTTGGATCGGCAGCAGGAGGAAGCAGAAGAGATCAATCGCCAGCACCCGTTAAACTCTGCATGTGTGTGTCTATGCGTATATCTGTCTCTCTCTATATGTATATCTATCTCTGCCTCACCTAACCTCTCTGTGTCCTCTGTAACCTCGCGCGAGATCAACCAGGGGACTCTTTCATAGGGTCTCGATCACAGAAAAGCACAGATTTGGGAAGATAAGAATAGGCAGTGGTCGTTAACGGCAAGGACTCTAGTTCCCAGATCGAGCAAGGTGATCAAGAAAGGCATGGAACTCTTCAGGAAAGGCGAGTTTAAGTAGGACACGAAAGGGTGAGACACGACCTACCAAAGGGCGTCAATTCAGAATTGACGACCTGCTCCAGGGCGATAATTCAAAACACGACCGAGATTAAGGCGTCACTTCCTGGATTCAATTTTGGTAATAAAAGCCTTCTTTATTTGAAAATTGCGAAAAGACGCCTGAAGCAAAGGCGTTAAACAAAAAAATGCCCTATGGAAGGACGTTAATCATTGATTTCAATCGGGGTGGGACTCGTAAAATACCAGGAATTGACGCCCTTCTCTGTGGTCGTCCTTTCTTAAGGACACGCCCCAGATTAGGTCGCTATTTAAAACACGCCCCTCTTCAAGTCATGAATCACCAAAAACCCGAGAATAAATCACAAAAACACACACAAATAGAAAAACTTTATATTATAGAAATATTAAAGTTCACTTTGGGGCGTTAACATAGTGACATGAGATTTGATCAACAAAGCGTCAATTTTGGCGTGTCTACAGGCACGACCACCGCCGCTGCCGTCGTCGTGGTGAGGGCGATGCCGTGGAGGCACCCCCCCCTTTCCCCTTCCTTCTTCTCCCTCCCTCGTCCTCTCTTCTCTTCTCTTCCCCTCTTCAGCCCTTCTTTCTTCTCCTTTTTTTTTTGTCTTCGGAGGGCGGTGGAGCCCTAGGGCCCTTTCCCTTCTTCTTCCCCTTCTTTTTTTCTTCTGCTCTCTTCCCTTTCCTTGTTCGTCTCCGGCGTCGTGGGCGGCCGCCGGTGAGTGGGCATAGGAGCGTGCCGGGGAGCACAGCGCACCAGTGTGCCGGGGAAGGGTGTGTAGGGTGTGCCGACTAGGGTCCGTATTGGTGTGCCGGTGATGGCCCATACGGGTGTGCCGAGGAAGTGTGTAGGGGCGTACCGGTGAAGCCTGCCCTCACGGTGTGCCGGGGAAGACCCCACGGGGTGTGCCGGGGAAGAGCTCCCAGAAGCGTGCCGGGGAAGGCTCCCGGGGGAGCGTACCGGCGAGCGGCTGCTTCAGCTGGTGTGCCGGGGAAGGCACTTTAGGGGCTGTGCCGGGGAAGGCACTGAGGGCGTACCGGGGAAGCCTTGAGGGGCTGTGCCGGCGAACGGCTCGTCTGGGTGTGCCGGCGAGGGCAACTTCAGGGCGTGCCGGGGAAGGCACTAGGCAGTGAGCCAGTAAAGAGGCCTTACGCCCGGGGAAGAAGACTTTTTGATCGGCGGACTTCTGGTGTTGCCTCTCGGGGCCCACCATGACTTGTTGGGGCCGTCACTCCTTGTGGGCGCGCACCCGTGTTTTCCCTTACGCCTCTGGCCTAGGGGAAACTCTGCCGAAATTTCGTCAGAAATTGGCAATGTCTTATTTATTTTGCGTGTTAGTAAAACCCCTACACGGTTTTCCATTTCTCTTTGCCTTTGGCTTATTCTGGTCTTCCATTTGTGTATCTTTGCAGACAAATGGCTGCCCCAAGCGGGTCTTCTGCTCCTACTGCTGCTATCGGTGCCGACCTCATTCCGCAGGGTCCAATGCCAGCAGTCACATGGCTCAACGTGGAGGACCTAGACCGAGAGCATGCGGAGATAGCCGCCTTGGCAGAGTCGTCGGGGTCTGACTGGGAGACCATGGACTTCGGCAGGCTGGCCAGGGTCGAGGGCGGCTTCACGTTCGACCGGGCCACAGGGGAGTACAGGAAGGACTTCCCGAAGGATAGACACATGGTCCGGTTTCTGAAGCATTTTCACTCGCGGGAAGGGCGAGACTTCCGGGCTGTGAAGAGTGCCGAGCGGGCCATCCTGCAAGCCCGAGACAGCTTATTATACAGTGTCCCCCGGAGCATCCCAATGTACCTGGTGGGAGAGGCCAGGGAGTGGAAGCCCGTTCTGGGGATCGAGGGGGTGCTGCCAGCCGAAGACAAACTGGTGCGAGCACCTCAATTCACTCCTGCAAAATGGGACATGTCTGCCGGAAAGGTGCACGGCGAGTCGCCCCGATTCGGCTTATTCTTGGCTCCCCTAAAATGGGGCTACAGGGAGGAGCCATTTATCTTAGATTGCCTGGCCATCAGGTTCAAGTATGAGCTGTCGCTGGGCTGGTTCGGGGAGCTGAAGCTTCAAGCCGCACACAGCTTCCGTGAAGGGGCGGTGGAGTTTACGGAGTATGTGTTGTTCAACTATGCTCCATTACTGGTCCGGGTTGGCATTTACCACAGCGTGTACGCCTCTCGGTATGGCTACCCCATTTCCAAGGGTCTCTACTGTAGCATGATAGAAGTGTTCAGCGCGGAGACCAACACCTTCTACACGGCGGAGGGCGAGACTTCACTTGATTTGTGGAGCCTCAGTCAGCTGAACGGCCTGCCCATCGACGGGGAGCCTTACGAAGAAGTATGCCTCCCCGATCTGATCAAGGACGAAACCAACGGGGATGGCTATTATTCTCTCGGGTATTCGTACCGGTACCTTATGAAGGCATACCGGGAGTTATACCAGCTGTCACATGGTGGGAGGCAGCCCGCCCGTGGAGACAGGAAGAGGGTGCGTCTGACCCTGTGGTTGCAATACTTCTATGATGGGCTGAAGCAATATGACGAATTTCCTTGCGTCGGGACCGCCGTTGCTCGCAAGAAGGGTGTGAAGCCCAAGCTTGATGTGAAGATCCCATCCAAAGGGCGTCGGAGCGGGCCTAATCCGATGGGTGTCGACCCGCAGACTCACTGCACCGCCTGTCTCGTGTATTGGCTATGTTCATTTGCCATGCCATATGGGGACGAGACGGTGATTCGACCAGACGCTATCTATTCGGCGTGTCAGATGGCGTGGGGAATGAAACTCTCCCTGTGCCCGGCAACCCTTTGCTTGATCTACAAGGCGTTGGGGGACGTCAGTACTCATCAGCTCCCGAGACAAGCCCGCTACATATGTCCGCTGCATTTGTTCAATGCGTGGGTCTGCTCGCTGTTCCCCGAGTTCGCCCCGCGAGCTCTTCAAGACTGGGGGCTGGTGCCAAGAATGCTGGAGTTCGCCAGCGCAGAGCCGGCTTCTACTTCCATGCGGATGTATGACATTCGGGGCCGGTTGACAACGGTTCCCCGGGACGCGACTGGCACTATTCACTTCTGGACGCTGGCCGCGCACTCAAGCCCTCTAGTGAATAACAAGAGGGAGTGCAAAGACGACCAGGTGGAGAAGTACGCCCACCCTATCAGCCAGGAGAATGTGGTCCGCCCGTTGCTGGAGCCCGAGCTGAGGGACTGGTCGTTGTCTATTCGCCCGAGCGTGTTGGCATTTAGGAAGGGGGACAATGTATTGCTGGATCCGTACTATCCCTTCCGATTTGGCCGGAACTTCGGATATGATCAGCATATCCCTAGCTATCATGCCCAGTTCGGCCTGCCCTCACGGAACATCCAGGGAAGTTCAGTTGCCGAGCATGCCAGGAGCTGGTGGGACTTCTTCCACGGGGCGGACTCTGCCTCCTTCAGGGTGCCAGCCCCGAGTTGCATCTCCAGAGTGACCCAGGATTACATCAAGTGGTGGAACACCCGGACGGCCTTCTATCGATTGCATAAGACCGACTGCTGGGATGGGGTCGAGAGGAGGTTCCTCAGCAGGCAGGCGGTACCGGTGCTTGACATTGAGCCAGATCATCTTCTTCGGCTCAAGAACAAGCAGGAGAAGGAGGTGGCGGCATATATGGCCGCCCGTCGGGAAGCCCGGGACGCGAGGCCGACGCCGAAAGTAGAGTTGCCTCCGGTGGCGAAGGACGACTATAAGAAGACATTGAGGGATCTTTGCCGGATAGGGAGTGACCATCTGGAGCTCATTAATTACCCGCTCCCCATCGAGGAGGAGGGCACCCCCGCAAAGAGCTGGCGTCCAGAGAGGGACCTGATCTGCCCATCCCGCACGTTTATGAGGCGGGAGGAGAGGAAGCCCGAGAATTATAAGGACACCACATGGCTGTATGTCCTGCTGCGGGTGAATGGGCTGAAGATCGAAGATCAGATGGCCGCCATCCTGGGCAAGCGCCTGCACATCCCGTATTATTATGTCGACGGGTGGGGCATGGACCACTTCAATCTTTTCTGCCACCTCTCTTCGAAGAAGCATGCAGATCTGGCTAGCCTCACAGACCGGTGCCAGAAGGTCGAGGACGTATGCTGGCTGGTCCGAGAGGCGGCGAGTCGGGACAAGGAGCCGTCTCTGAGCTACTGGCCAATAACACTTCGGTTGTACACCGGTCCTCATGGTATTTAACCTTTCCATCTCCTTTATTCTCATTGTTGCGACCTTAGCAGGTTATCGGATGCTAATCATATGCGTGTGTCTATTTTGACAGACCATCCTGACAGCGTGCAAATGGCGACGTACCGGAACTTCCTTCGGCTCATCCAGAAGCCCGCCTATTTTGAGGCGGCACTGCCAGCTCCGACTACGGCTCCCCTGCCCAAGGCTGCGAAGAGGTTCCAGGCCAAATCGCCTGTGAAGAAGGCGGTAGATGCTGCTAAAGCGGCCAACCAGCGGGACGCGAAGCGGCGAAAAACCGAGGTGGCTAAGGCTTCGACAACCGCTCCCCCAGCACCACGAGTCCCATCTTTTGAGGAGTTTGAGGTCGCCCGGACCGGGCCGAGCCAACCTACTGGTTAACCTCTCCCACCATCAGTGTATCTTAAGGGTTCTCTTTTTTTTTTATTTTGAGGCAAGATTTTGACACCTGAATGTCTCTTTTTGTCCCAGTCTCTGTGGAAGGGCTCGCGCCCACGCCCATTCCCGACGTGGAGGAGCCGGTTCCTGTGCCCGTCCCTGATGTGGGTAAAGCTGCGGCCGTGGTAGGGGTGACCTCGACGCCAACTCCGACTCCCCCACCACAAGCCAAGGGGAGGTCCCGGGCAAAGTCGCCCATTAAGAAAGCATTGGCCGCCGCCAAAGTGGCTGGGCGGCAGGGGGCAAAGCGAAGGAGGGTAGAGGTCTCCCCGGCCTCGGCGACCGTCTCCCCGGTGGCTCCCATTCCGTCTTTCGAGGAATTTGACGTCACTCGGACCGGGCCGAGCCACCATGCGGGTGAGGCTTATCGACCGCTGACATCTTTCCGGATTTATTTATTTTCCTGGGTGGGCCCTTTATATGCATGTGACCATTGCCTCTCTTCCTTTCAGACGGTGCAGAGAAGCCGTCACTTGTGCTGATCCCAAGCGAGGGGGCGGCTACGGCTCCCGAGAAGGCCTTGCCTGCCGAGGAGGCCCGTGGGTCACCCGGCGCTGTAGGAGCTGAAGAGGGTATCTATCTTTGTCGGCCCGCTTGATTCCTTTCATTCTTTGGGAGCCAACTGGGTTTGATGTGACCCGTCTTTCCCTCTCCCCTTTTTTTATGCGACAGGCACCGTTGGGGCGGTTACTGGGCTATTCGGGCCTCGCCTGCATCTCCCGACGACACAGCTATACATGAGGAAAAGGCTGAAGTCAGTCGTACCCGCCTCATCCAGCCCGCAGGGGGATGCGCCAGTCATTGACCTCGAAGAGGAGGTCCCTTTGCCGGCAAGGGAGGAACCCATGGTGGCTGAATCTTCATCGGGTTAAGAGGTAGATTACAACTATTCCTCTGATGAAGTGGCTTATGACAAGGGCGCGTCTGAAGCGTCGGGGCTGCCCGAGCTGGTCTTCAAGGGCCCCTTACTTGCTGGCTCCTCAAGCTTTATGGGGAGGGCTGCTGTAAGTGTGAGCTTGCTTGGGCCGGACCCCCTTTTTCTTCCATAGTGGGCTAATGATCTCGTTCTTGTTGTCCTTAGATTTTCAGGAGCTTACCCAGCCGGAGGTTGTGGGGAAGGCCGCTTCAGTCGCGCCGGTCGACCGCCCGGCGGGAGCCACTGCTGGCATGGGCAAGCTAGCCCTCTTGCTCGACGCCCTTCAACGGGAGGCGTCCACGGAGCCTTTAAGTGCTACCGAAACGGCGGATGAGCCTCTGGAGGAGGGGGAGATTGTGCCCGAAGGCAGCATCATCCCGGTGGCCGAGGTAAGCACGTGGGGCTTATGGTTTTTCCCCGCCTTTTGACTTTGTGTGATCTGTTCCAGGCAGCGGGTGGCTGACTTTGCTTCCCATGAGCAGGTGATGCCGACAGGAGGGAAGACGTCCGGTCGTGCCCGGAAGGCTGTCGCGAAACGGAGGCCAAGCATTGGCCCAATAGCGGTGGAGGGGCTGGCTCCTGTCTCGGGCTTAGGGGTGGAGAGCCTTGCGGCGCTTGTAGAAGCGGGGGGCATCCCCCAGCTGCTGGTTCCACTTCCGCCTCTCCCGAAGCTCCCGGTCCAAATGGAGGACCCGTTCCTAAGGCAGATATTTACGGGGCTTCGCGCACATCTAGAGGGATCCCAGATGCGCGAGAGGAGTTTATGGGCTTCCGGTCCGGCTTTACTCGAAGCCCCTCCTTCGGCCGGAGTAGCGGTACCTGCACCCCCGCCGGTTGAACTAGTGGCAGAGGCGGGTCGGGCAGGGGAAGAGGAGGCAGGAGAGCAGCGGATGATGGCGGCACCAGATGCTTCGGCGATGATCTTACCCATTCCCCCAGCGGTGGTTGGCCAGAGGTCCTCTGTCGAGCCAGGCCGGCCAGGGGACTTGACTCTTGCTCTTCCATCCTCTTCAGCCGCCATGGACGCCGATTTGTGGGCGGAGGTGGACAGCACCGTGGAATTCACTCCCCCAGTCGTGCCTTCGGTCAGTCACACCTTGTCGGAGGCGCCAGTCCATCAAATGCCGGTAACGCTGCGAACGATGCTCTTTTCCGACCTTTCCTTATCATACCGGGAGATACATACCATAGTGACGCAGCTGACCGGGGCGTTACAAGTGCTGGGCTGTCCACTGGGGGAATGGTCGTGACGAGTCTTACTATTACTGAAGTATGTTAAGCGTCGCGAGTTCCTCGAAACCCAGGCTCCTCACGAATGCGCCACCCTTGATGCCCAGGCCGGCGAGTACTTACAGACTTTGGAGGCCCAACGTCACGATGAGGGGCGCCATGAGAGGGCTCTCGGGGAAGGCCAGAGCAATGTTCGCTCCCTTAAGAGCTGCATTGCAAAACTGGAGAGCTACCTTGCCGCGGCTAGGTATGACCTTGCCGAAGCCGAAAGAGCGGTCGAAGCGGAAGGCGAGGCTCTAGCCGTTGCCCAGGTCGAGGCGACGTCCGTGGAGGCGGAACTTGCTCGACTCGAGGAACGGAGGGGCCGCTTGCGCGACATGATGAATTTCCCTTGCGTCGGAATCCTCCCCCTCGAGGACATCTTCAGGGGCACCGACTGAGCGTTGGACCCCTTAATTCCTTTCTCTCTCTTTTTTTTTTGAATGTAACGTAGGGGTATGCCCCGAAGCTCATGTAGGTCGATTTTTTTTATCTGATTTGAACAACAGATTTACGGTTTCACATGCTCTTCTAGCACGCATTCCCCTAGGGGGCCTCTTTTTTCCTTCCTCCTCTTTCGCGTATACCGTCCCTTCTCTCTCTTTTTTTTTGTGCCGGGACGCATCGGGAGGGCGTGAGTCTTTGCGATGGTTCGCTCCAGGAGGACCAGGCAGGAACCCATGTCAGGGCACGGGAGAGTGCTCGCCTTCCCAGGGGGAGGACGAGGGGACCACTCCACCGTACCGAACGGGCGACTCACTGGCCTCGCCACAACGTTGGAAACACGTACCGGCTTTAGGCGGGGGGGTCTCGGTCAGAGACCGGGTTTCTCGTCGTCCAGAGGGGACGGAGAGAAGAGTTTGTCTAGTCAATGACCTAGACGGGAGATCCGAGCCAAAGGGGTACTCACCGCCCGGGGAGGACGGAGAGAAGAGTTTGTTTAGTCAATGACCCGGACGGGGAGTCCGAGCCAAAGGGGTACTCACCGCCCGGGGAGGACGGAGATAAGAGTTTGTTTAGTCAATGACCCGGACGGGGAGTCCGAGCCAAAGGGGTATTCACCGCCCGGGGAGGACGGAGAGAAGAGTTTGTTTAGTCAATGACCCGGACGGGAGGTCCGAGCCAAATGGGTACTCACCGCCCGGGGAGGACGGAGAGAAGAGTTTGTTTAGTCAAGAAATTTCTTTTAGTACTTCCGTTGCTACGGGGCGACGGCTGGAAATGGGGGGAGTTCCCCCTTTCTCGGCGTCCACTCTTCCCTTGCTCTGGTATCTTTTCTTTTTTTTTTTACTTCTTTTTTTTATTTTTTTTCTTTCTTTCTTTCTTCTCTTTTTTTCCTCTTTTTTTTCTCTCTTTTCCTCTTCTTCTCTTCTTTTTCTCTCTTTTCTTCCTTTCTCTCTTCCCTTCTTCTCTTTTTTTCTTTTTCTCTTTTTTTTCCCTTTTTTTTCTTCTCTTTTTTTTTCTTTTTTTTTACCTTCCTCTTCTCTTTTTTCTTTTCCCCTTTTTTCTTCTCTTCTCCCTTTTGAAAACATGGATAGTGGTCAAGTTGTTTGGACATTAATCACGCAAATCCGCCCAAAATAGGGCAGAGGGTTATATTATTGACTGAACGGGGGCGCCGGAGTGTGGTACAGTCTCAAGTGCCTTCCATTAAGAGACGGGAACTGAACTTCCCCGCGATGGTTGACAATTACATAGGCCCCACCTTCGTAGACTTTTTGGACTACGTAGGGTCCGAGCCAGTTCTCATTCAGCTTACCCTTAGGGTTGGCAGCCATGAGATCTCTTCTCTTGACCATGACGAGGTCGCCCTTCCTGAATTTGCATTCCTTGACAAGCTTGTCAAAGGCGCGTGCAATCCGGGCCTGGTAGACCTGAATGTTCTGTTGGTCCTGGAGCCGCTTTCCTTCTAGACTGGAGAGTTCCTCGAGCCTTCGTTCAACGTTGGTCTGCCCTTCAAGGACAAGCCCATGTTGAATGGCGACCCTGAGGGACGGTATCTCCAGTTCAACGGGGACGATTGCCTCTGAGCCATATATGAGAGAAAAGGGCGAGCAGCCTGTTGGAGTCTTGTATACGGTTCGGTACGCCCAAAGCGCCTCGTACATCCTTTCTTCCCAGTCCCTTTTGTTAGAGCTGACAGTCTTGGCCAGGAGAGTGCAGAGTGTCTTATTAAAAGCTTCGGCCAGCCCATTAGCCTGGGGGTTGTAAGGAGTCGATGTCCTCCAATCAATTTTATATTTTTCTGCCAGCCGGTAGACCTTCTGGTTGCGGAAGTGGCTACCGTTGTCTGACACAATCCGGTCGGGCACGCCAAACAGGAATATAATGTTGCGGCGGACAAACCTGACCACGATCTCTCCGGTGACCTCCCGTAAGGCGACAGCCTCTGCCCAGCGGGAGAAGTAGTCGGTTGCCGCCAAAATGTACTTGCAGCCTGTGGAAGATGCAGGTAAGGGACCCACGACGTCCGTTCCCCACTGGGCGAACGGCCAACTGGGCGCGGTTGGGTGCAACTGCACGGGGGGCCTTCTGGGTATGGTGGCATGCTCCTGACATTTCTGACACGACTTAGCATATTTGCAACAGTCGTCGAACATTACAGGCCAATAATAGCCGAGCTTCTTTATTTCAATCTTCATTTTCGGTCCCGCCTGGTGTGCACCAGCTGTCCCGGCATGGACCTCCTTCATGACCCTCCAGGCTTCTTCAATGGACAAGCATCGGAGGAGTAATTTTTGCTTGGCGTCGGCCACCATTCGGAATAATATTCCTTTTCAGAGCTCATAAGAGTCCTTAGTTCTGATTAGCTTGATCTTCTCTTCTCTTTGCTCGGGCAGTTGCTGGTATTTGAACCACTGCATTAGGGGGGCTCTCCAGTCAGGTAGGCCGACGGCTTCTGCTGTAATGACCTCTAGTTCTTCTTCTTCTGGTTCCTCTTCTATCATACTGGGCATCTGGCGCTGATTTATCACTTGGATATTGAGAGACCCATCTGGAGGCACTGCCAGTGAGCTTGCCAACTTAGCTAGGGCGTCGGCTTGTGCATTCTCCCCTCTGGCGACATGGCCTATCTCGAGGAGGTAGAACCGCTCCATGAGTCTCTTCGCCTTAGTGTGATAAGGGAGCAGCTCAGGTTTTCGGACATCAAACTGTCCCTGGACCTACTTGACGACCAGTAGCAAGTCGCCGAATACTTGGAGCATTTTGATCTCCATTTGGAGGGCCACCTGAAGGCCGATGATCGGAGCTTCATACTCTGCTTCATTATTTGTGCAGGGCTTGCTAATGCAGCAGGAAGTGGGCATCACTTCTCCGTCTGGCGATTTGAGGACGATGCCGGCTCCGGCCCGTACCTTGGCGCGTCTGGACGGGGTCACTTCTGTTCTCGAAGCCCCGTCGAAGTATAGCTGCCAGATAGCTTGTTGGACATGATCCACCTCCAGTGTCTCATCCTCGGGTATCTCTGTGGCCAACGGGGAGTCTTCGGGCACAGGGTGTGCTGCGAAGAAATCCGCGACGGCTTGTCCCTTAACGGCCTTTTACGGCACGTAGGTGATGTCAAACTCCATGAGCAGCACGGCCCATTTGCCAAGGTGCCCCTTCGGGACAGGCTGGGAGAGAATGTGCTTGATGGGGTCAGCCCTGGATATTAAGCTCACTTCATGGGACAGCATGTAATGCCTCATCTTCTTGACTGCGAAGACCAAAGCAAGGCAGACTTTCTCTATCGGAGTGTACTTGGCCTCCGCTCCCACCAATCTCCGACTGAGGTAGTCAAGCGCCTGCTCCTTTCCCTCATCATTATTCTGGGCGAGCATTGCCCCCAGTGAATATTCGGTAGCCGCTATGTAGAGAATAAGCTGTCTGCCTTTGACAGGTGCCCCCAGGACTGGCGGGGTCTTTAGGTACTCTTTTAGCTGGTCGAACGCGTGCTGGCATTCGTGACCCCAGCTAAAGGGTGTATTTTTCATCATCAGTCTGTGAAAGGGTTGGCAACGCCCCGACAGGTTGGAGATGAACCTGCGGATGTAGGCTAGACGGCCCTGTAGGGACCTCAGCTCTCCTAGACTCTTCGGAGGGGGTAACTCCTGAATGGCTTTTATCTTGAAGGGGTCAATCTCGATCCCTCTGTGCCGAACAATAAAGTCGAGGAACTTACCACTGGACACGCCAAAGGCGCACTTCATAGGGTTCATCTTCAGCCCGTACAGCTGGAGCCTTTGGAAGACGACCCTGAGGTCGCTCAGATGTTCAGCTCTCTTCTTAGTCTTGACAACTAGATCATCAATGTAGCATTCGACCTTGCTGTATAGCAGCTCATCGAAGATCTTGGTCATTGCCCGCTGATATGTAGCACCAGCATTCTTGAGGCCGAAGGGCATCCTCTTGTAGTGGAATATCCCCTTGGGTGATCTGAAAGCCGTGTGAATCCGGTCGTGGTCGGCTATCCAGATTTGGTTATATCCGGAGGATCCGCCCATAAAAGACAGGGCCTCGTGGCCGGTGGTTGCATCAATCATCACTTCGGTGATAGGCACCGGGAAGTCATCTTTTGGGTAGGCTTTATTCAGGTCGCGAAAATCCACGTAAATCCTGATCTGTCCATTCTTCTTCTTCACGGGCACAATATTGGCCAGCCAGGTGGTGTACTAGTTCTCCGCCACGAAGCTGACATCTATGAGCTTGTCGACTTCCTTGCAGATCTGGCTGATCAATTCCGGCCTCATATGCCGGGGAGACTGCTTTACTGGTTCCGCCGTGGGATCAATGGCCAAGATGTGCTGAGTCACCTCGGGGCTGAGCCCAGGCATTTCTTTATAGTTCCAGGCAAAGCAATCCCGGAATTCTTGCAGTAACTTTGTGTATTGCTCTCTCTCCTGTGGAGGCATAAGAGCACTCAGAAAGGTCGGCCTGGGGTCACCTTCTGTGCCAAGGTTGATCTCAACCAATTCATCGACTGTGGCCTGGCCGCCATTTTCAATTTTCGGCGAGGCCGGCGACAAGTCGACGAAGTCTTGATCTTCATTGTCTTCGGGCTCGAGGATGCCATACCCCTCTTCTTGTTCCTCATGAAGGGGCGCGGGGGCTGCATTTGTCGAGCATTCCTCCTGGACCGTAGATGCCGGATCCGTGGGGTCCGTTGGTGCAGAAAGGCACAGGGCCACCTCGGGGTCTTCTGTGTACTCATCATAGACAGCCCCGGCGGGGGCCGGGACAGCCGCATCTTCAGGCGCCTGGTACTGTATGGATAGTGTATAGGCTCCTCTTCTGGGGCTGTCCGCCACGTGGGGGCGTGGTGGGGCTACCACATAGTCTCCCATTCTGAGCTCGTCCCTATCAATGAGGTTTTGAGCAATGTCTTTGAAGACATAGCAGTCTTTGATGGCGTGGCCCAATATCTGGTGGTAGGGACAAAACAGTGGGTCTCCACTTCTTCGGGTGTCCTGCGGCCTCTTGGGCCGTGGGAGGGAGACCTTGCCATAATGGCAGGCCCAGTCAAAAATACCCCGAGTCTTCTCTCTTGGGAAAGAGTAGGGCTTTTGCAGCTTCTCTTAGAGTGTCAGGCCCTGCCTGGTTGGCCGCCCGGTTAATGGGCTTGCCGTGTCTCTTGTCTCCCTTCTTGACCAGACGGGGACATCGGGACTGGTGTCTCGGGGTCGAGACATGTAGCCACCCCACGGGCGGAGAGAACCCTGGATGAGGTTGGCAACTAGCGAGGTCAACTCAGCCAGACGTGCTTTTAACATCTCGCTCTCCCGTTGCTGCCTATGGTACAAGGCGCACATGACGGGGTCGTATCGAGGGGAATTTGGGGCATGACCCATGCTTCTGCTTCTTGCTTCGCCAGCAAGCCGAAGTGAGGGCGCCTCGGTGGTGTGCTCTTGCGAGGCTAGCCTGTCGGAGAGAGAGGGGGTTTTCCCCGTGCAGCGGTAGCGGAGAGGGTTCCAAAGGAACACTTCTTCGTCTTGTGCCTCCTCAGCCGGAGGCCTGGGATATACTTCTTGGTGGGTTTCCCGCAAATTTGCAGCTTCCGCGGGGTCGTCGCCGAACAAGGCCGAAACCGATATCATATCAGTTTCGTAATAATCTTCTGGTGAAAAGCCCAGACCGGGGTGCTTGGTGATTTGCAGCAACCGCCGATCCAGGTTTTGCGGGTTCCACATTCTTTCGAACATTTCCTTCTGGCTGGAGGGTTGATAGGGGGGAATCTTTTGCTTTCTGACCATTCTGGCTGCCTGGTCGGTCATGTGGGGGAGTCCCGCAATGGGGACGTGCGGGTCATACAACTCGTCAGGAAATCGGCAATCATCGTCTTCCATGACTGGCTTTTCCCCGGCAACATAAAAGATAGTGGATGGCCCCTCCGGGTTAGGCACTTCAAAGGTCCTCAGCTGCTCGACCGCTGGACAGTCAATTTCCGTAATGGGCTTGATGATCCCTGGCGGGACTCTGACATCCTCCAGCAGGTCTTCGAGGCAAGGCGTCCCCGGTGTGGAGTAGATGGGGAGAGGGGCTACCTTAAATACCCCCCCCCCTCTTGTGCAATGAATGGTACATGTGGGGGAGCCACATAACCTGGGGGCGGCGGAGGAAACCGGCTGCTCGACTCCACTTTCTTCTTTCCCTTATCTTGGGCGGCTTGGGGAATTTGCTTCGCCTTTTCTAAGTACAGATTGGCATCTGACAAGTGACACTCGAACACCTCGAACGGATGGAGGTCGGCGAAGATTCTAATTTCCTTCCCCTCGCAAGGGTACTTGATGCATTGATGCAGGGTGGAGGGCACCACTTTGTTCTGGTGTAGCCAGGGCCCGCCAAGCAACGCCTTATAGGAGGTGTTGGAGTTGATGACGTGGAACTGGACCTTGGTGGTGAAGTCATCAAAGGTCAAGCTAAACTCTGCGACCCCCATGGGGACCTCACATTTCTGGTTAAAACCAGCAATCTTGACATTTTTGACCTCAACCAGGTGTACGTCAAAGTAGTGCTTTTGGTACACCCGGTAGGGGAGTATATTCACTGCTGCCCCTGGGTCGATCAGGACCCTGTTGATAGGCTGGCCGTTCAACTGCCCTTTCATGTAGAGGGGTCTGTTATGGCTACAAGTGGGCAGGAGCATGTCATCCTCTGTGAAAGCCACGACCACCTCAGGTGATATCTCTGCTAGGCAAGCCTCAAGACGTGCTGGCGTCTGGAGCGCGGCAATGATGGCTTGCCGTGTTTCTTCGTCCAAAGACAGCATCTCCCATACGGTAAACCGGGTCGGGATATTTTTGAGGTGTCTGACTATTCGGTCGGCAGCCCGCACCTTGAGTAACTTCATCTCTTCGGGCTTGCCGTGCCTGCCCCCACCTTGGAGCTGGGGTGTTAGATCAGGGGATGCCAGCTTTGTGGGCTCTGTTGCAGCCTGCTGAGCCGGCGGGGCCTGCTGGGCTTCCTCCGTCCCCCGCATGAATTCGGCGAGGTTTGGGATGTCACTGTTGTCCGCTTCTGGCTGAGGAAGAGTTGCCGCCGGTAGAGCTTGAGAGCAGCTTACTTCTTTGGTCGAAGGAGACCCCTGGGAGCGCGTCTTCCCGCCTGATCGGGCTAACAGGAATTCGACGAATGAGGGGGTGCCTTGGCTTCTGGCCCCTCCGGGATAGAGACCCGACGGGGGAGGGATCTCGGTGCCTCGGACCTCAGGGTCGGGAACCTGGTATGGCTGTTCCCCCCTGAGCATGATGTTGAGGTTATCCAGAGGAGGGTGCCCCCACCTCCTTCCCGACCTGGTGGCATGTTGGGAAGTGGAGACTTCAGCTTGATTCACCTCTGGCGGCTCATGGGGTGGCTCTTCTTTTGTTTCCTCCAGGGAAAGGGCCGTGTCGAATAACGCCGAGAGGGTGTTGCAGGCGACGACGACCTCCTTCTTCTTCTTGCCCCTGGGTCTTCTCTTCTTCTTCTTCTTTCCTGCTACGGCGGATGGCTGCTCTTGGGGTAGTTCCACCCATAGGGGAGGCTCTTTCTCTGCTTCAGCTTCTGCCCCTGGAACCAGTTTGAGTGATTTGAACTCCTCCCATGGGACATACTCCTTCAGCTCCACGGGCTGGATTTCGGACTGTTCATAATCTTCGAGCCCATCAATAATAGCCTGGAGTCTTTGGATCGCCGGACTGGTCTTCTGACGCATCCGCAGCAGGACAGAGCTCTTTTTGTTATGAGTGGGCCGCCTCATGACCAGCCGAGGGGCCGTGTCATGGCGAACTGGGCTTGCCGGGGGTGGTGCAGGCAGGGGTGTCACATCCCTCAGACGAACTCCGAGGCTGGGTCGAGGGACGTGTGCTCTTCTATTCTTTCTAGTTGCAGTCTGCCAACCTCCTTGATCTTGAGCCGGGGTCGTGATGAAGGTCTCATAAGTGGCGCGGGTGCAGGCCTCCGCCCACTCCTCAGGCAACTCCTGGTATAGCGAGACCATGTTGACAGTGGAGGTTATGCTGGGCAACTCATGCGGTTGCGGGGGGTCTACTCTATGCTCCCCCATGTCCAGCTCCCCATTCTTAATTAAGGATTCAATAACATCCTTGAAGACATAGCAGTCTTCAATGGTATGCCCGAGCACTCGATGGTACGGGCAGAAGCGCGGGTCGTCCTTTTTCTTTAGGTCGCCGGGCCTTTTCGGCTCTGGTAGTGTAATTTTGTTGTAGCTGGTTGCCCATTCGAACAGGAGCTTGGACGTGTCCCGGGCGAAGGAATACAGCTTATTTCTCATCTTCTCCCTTAGTGAGGGGCCCTCCCACCGTTCTGTGGTTCTGGGCGGAGGAAGGTCGGCAGCCCCCTTGGCTTTCTCTTTCTGCTTTTCAAAAGCCTGAAAATCTAATATGTGCACCTCAGAGGGAGCTGGCTTCTTCTCGGCCTGCCTGGCTCTTTGGCTTGACATGGCCGGGGTGGAGGAGTATCGGGCCAAAAATGCCTCGATCTCTGCTACCACATTGTTCAGGCGGTCAAATGTCTTGACCTCGGTGCCAATCATCCTTTCCAGGATCTCCTTTTTCAAGTTATGTTTGCAGATCTGCACCGCATCCTCCTGGTGTGGGGGACGCCTGCACCTCATGTTGAGGTTCCTCCATCTCTTGATATAGTCGAGGGCCGACTCGTCATTATTCTATCTTGTGGAATAAAGTTCTGCCACGGTGACCTCCCGTTCTACAACATAGAATCTTTCTTTGAACTTATTTTGCATGTCGGGCCAATCGGCGACAGACCCGGGTGGCAGGCCGGAGTACCACTCAACGGCAAGCCCGGTGAGTGTCGATCCACAGAACTTTAGGAGGTAGGCCTCATCAGCAGCCAAGTCCCCCATGACGTTCACATAATAAGCAATGTGCTCCCGGGGGGACCCTTGCCCATTGAACTTTTCAAACTTGGGTGGCTTGGTGACGCCAACCGGCAACTTCTTCGCAGCATAGTGAGCCGGGTAGGGCACCCGGTAGACGTCGAACGGCGTCTGATCCCCGTCACCTCTCTCGGCCAGTTTCATGTCTATCATCTGTTCCAGCATCAACCGGCTAACCGTTACTGGGTCGACCGGACTCGGATAAAAATGAGCGGGCTGTGCGCTCGGGGTGGCTAACACGGTCGCCTGGGGGGCCATGAGGGACCCTTGGGAAGGTGAGGCCTGTGGCGGGGCCGGTGCGGCGCAGTGTGCCTGCTGCAGGGACACGCCCCCGAGAGGATTGAGGGCTGCTGGGAGGGCTGCTTCTGAAGACTGCCCCCTGTCCCTGGGTACTTCGGGTATAACCTCGGTCTGCCAGGACATTGGGGGCGGTGTGTTCCGCTCATTCAATTGCTTTTTAAGCAACTCAATTTCTTGCTGGAAGCGCTGCATCATGAGCAGCATTGCAGGATCAGCTGTGGGGAGACTGGGCGTGCCCCCTATTTCTTCGGCCGGGGCGTCCTCGGATGATGTAGAGGGTCCGCCGCTCTTGTCGCCGGTGGTGACCACATTGGCCGTGGGGGCCGCAAGGGGCACTTCAGGTAAAGTCCCATCGGCGCCTGTGGGTGTCGCGCTGCCTGCCGCTCTCCCTCTTCTAGTAAGGGGTCCCGGCCTGGGGGCAAGTCTGGCCATTTCTTCCGGATCGACAGGCAAGGCCCCATACCGACCGTGAACTCCTGCCATATGGCAGGTGAAGGATTGCCATCTCTTGTTTCTCTTTGTCGCCCTCCTGGATGACCTTCCCGGGAACACCAGCCTGTCGAAGACCGACCGTCGGAGCGGCGCTTCCTCCCGGATAGGGGACTGGCGCTGCTCCTCCGAGCGGTTCCTCGATTCTGCGCTGGGCGCGGGCCGGTGATGGGAATCGACACCGAGCCAGTACCTTTTCATATTGCATTTATATCCTTTAGTTTATTTTTATATCCACGGCTTTATCGGCCAATGCGTCACTCCCGTAGATTGTGTGGGTTTCTACGTAATTTGTCAGTAAGACCAGCAAGGGGGCCCCCAGCCCTTTCCCATTGGTCCATGTCATCTTGTGGGGCTGGTCAACCATCCTAGGTGGACATCTAGAAGGTTGGACTAGTCATATGCAACATGGGTAGACAAGTGGCCCATTTTGTCCAAGGTAGGCCACCTACCATTCACCTACCCATTCAACCTTACTTGTAGTCAAGGGGTCCCCATTCCACTTGCCTTAGTTTAATATTTTTTGTGTGTTATTAGAATGCAATCCCAGCCCTTCAATCCTCTTCCCTAGATCTAAGGGTCCACATTGCATTTGATGTAAACCATATATAAGCTTGTATTTTCATGTGAAATTCAATGAAAAATCAGAAAATTTTGTGAAATCCAAGGAGCTTCTTGCGCCCCAGCCCTCTCCCCTCTGGTTCCTCTCCTCCAACCTCAAGTTCTAGAGTGATTCTACCTTCTATCATCTCCTCTCAACCTCCGGTGATCGTCTGTGCCGCAGCCGCCGCCGTTCGTGCCGCCATCGAGCCGCCTCTGTAGTTTTGTCTTCGTCCTATCACAGAAGCTTCCACGAATTGTCTGTCTCAGCCACGAGCATGGATTGATCTGAATTTTTTATGGTGTGTTCAGCCCTTGCATCCCAAGATCCACCTAAATTCTCACGCCACAATTCCATCTTTTAGTATTTTTACAGCTTCGTCCAACCTGTCATCCCAGATCTGCCAGGTTTCTATCTACAGTGACAGAACCTCTGAGTTCTCCCCCTCCGACCATCTTTTTGATTTGTCCAAACCCTCCCAGTTTTACTGGGAGTTCTGTCCATCACCCCCTACCTCCAAAAGTTTCTTAATTTTTTATCAGCCTTCTACCTATTTTTAGAAATTCGTGTTCTTCCTCTGATACAGTGTTTTTAGTCAGATCCCAGATCCGACCACCCTCCACTTCCAAAATCATAAAAAATCACTACCACCTCCAAATCCAGATCCAAAAATAGTCTTGGTTTCCTTGTTCGATTTCCTACAACCTTGCTGAAGAACACATCTTCCAATTCGGACATCTACTTCACGGTCAAAGGCAATCAACAGGATAGTTCTCTGCAGATCTGAGTCTTCGGTTACTGTACAACAGCAGCATATAAAATTCGCCAACACAATGTACAAATCTGGTGAATTTTTCTGAAGGCCACTAGATTGTAGTACTTCGAAGCAGCTTTCCAACGGCTCTGATCTCGTTGCATTCCAACACCGGTGCTGATCGCAGCGTCCGTTCTCGCCGGAGCGCACGCTGAAATACAGAACCGGCAGATTTCCGATTGGTTTTTCCGACCGGTGCCGAACGGAGCCGCCCGGCCTCCGGCCGGCGAACCAGCGTGCCGCCAGCCCGGGGAGCGCTCCTCCAAGTGTCTCCACTACAGCGGTACCACCGGGTCCCACACGGCCCCTCCTGACAGCACGTGGGCCCCACGGTCGTGAACACGCGTGTAGCCGAATCAACACCCGAAGCTGCCCGTCAACCCGAATTCGGTCCTCCCGGGCCCATTTGTATAGCTCTTTACCTCCCTGCGTGGAGTGGGCATGTTCCCATTGCTGTAATTATTGTGTGTTAAGTTTCCCGGGAGTACGAGTTTTCGGCCGGGTCCGTCTTCCCCACGCCGAGCGCGTGGAGGTATCACCTTCGCTCCCTTACTTGGCATTTTGATTAATTTCATATATGCTTGTTTATGCCGCTGCTAGAGAGCATGATAGGGTAATTAGCTCGCTTTCTATTTATATCACCGCTGCTGCGAGAGAGAGCGTTACCGTCCCGTGACCCGATCCGGGCACGAAAGAGAGAGCCGACCACCCTAGCTCTTGCCGATTTCTCAACCGCGCACGTCCGACGCTTCCCTCGTTAAGGAACGATCGCGAGCTTGTCGTGTCCGTGTCTCGTCCCGCATCAATTTGGTATCAGAGCGAGTTTGAGTCTAGGGTGTTCAAAAAAAAAGTGTCATTCATTAGTCATTTACGTCTAAGTCGTGTTTAGGGTCATCATTGTTTTAAAACAAACAAAAAAAAGAAGTGTCTTTTTGCATTGCATCCCTTTACTCGGTATATCAAAAGGTGTTGTCCGAACGTTAGGCTACGCCTATCGGGAAGGCCGCACACTTACGCGAGTGACCTTCGGGTCGATTACCTCCGCCGCGTACCGCGTTTTGGTTAAGTCTAGGCGCATCATTTTGCATTAGTGTGTTTTGCTTTAGTCGGCGTCTTCTAGTCGGTGTGTTTGCATGCCCACTCGTCGGGGTACTCAGTACTCACCCCCACCACCACCTATGGCCAACCCACGGGATACCTCGGGAGACTTCCACTCCCTACAAGAGGCGATGATGGCCATTATGACTAGGTTGGACCAATCCGATGCTAACTTTCGGACTTTCTCCGATAATATGGATGGTCGCCTTAGAGCCATGGAGGGGCGCTTGGAGACCTCCGACAGGTCGGTCCAAGACCTCGTTGGGCGGTTAGATAGGATGTCACACGGGGACCCTCCAGGGGCAGCCCAAGGCCCACCCGCACCTCCTCCCGCGGTGGCCCAAGTCCAACCCGCTCCCATGGCCCAAGTCCAGGCCGCTCCCGCGGCCCAAAACCAGCCACCACAGGCTCCTCCACCCGCCCTTCCTCGGGTTCCCCAACTACCGCACCGTGACCTTGGTCTCGAGGACTATGGTTCCGACAATGCCTATGAGGGATATGGTCAACGCCGTCGTGGTTTTCAGCCACAACGAGATGAGGATGATGACCGGGTCCTTAAGACCGTGCGAGCGGACCCTCCCGCTTTTTACGGGTCTTTGGATCCGAAAGTCTACCTAGATTGGGAGTTCGGCATGGACCGTTACTTTGAGTGGTATGATATGTCGGAGCGTCGAAGGGTCCGATTCGCCACCATGAAACTCATGGGGCAGGCACAAACCTATTGGAAGAATGTGGAGAGCCTGCTACTTCAGCGGCTAGAACCCCCGATCGACACATGGGCCGAGATGAAGAATAAACTTCGGCAAAAGTACCTTCCTCCCACATACCGCCAGCGACTCATCGATAGATGGCAAAGTCTTAGCCAGGGAGACCGGTCCGTCTCCGAATACATCGCGGAGTTTGATGAGTACTTTCTACGATGTGGTGTCACGGAGGAGAGTACCATGCCCGTGTCCCGCTTTCGACGTGGTTTGCGGCCACACTACCAGTATGAGCTTTTCCGCCGCAATGCCAAGACGTTGGAAGAGGCATACCAGGTTGCTCTCGAGATGGAGCAATTTGAGGGAGAGTTCGAGTCTAGCCATCGGTTGGGCCCCACCCCTCTCCGTAGTACCGAGCCCCGTCACTCCATAGGCCCACATCAGCGGCCTCCCATGGCTCGACCTCAGGAGCCCACCCGTCAGGAGCACTTCGCTCCACGGCCTCGTCCTCCTCCACCCTGGGATCTATTCCCACCCCAACCACCGGCACCCGTTGCCCGTCCCCCGGCTCCTATAGCCCGTCCTCTGGCACCGGCACCCCCTCCACTATTGTCCAAGGCACCTACATCTCCCCCTTTGCTGCCTACACCCCCTACCCGACGGGATGATAAGGGTAAGGCCCCTTTTATAGGAGAGAGTAGTCGGTCGAGAGTGCAGTGTTTCCACTGTCATGGATTTGGCCACTTTGCCAGCGAGTGTCCCGCTCGCGCCACCCTAGCCTTAGGTGTTGGAGAGCCCGCACCTCCCGAGCTTGAGTGTGTCAATTATGAGGCCGATGACGCACTAGCCGATGAGTACTATGCCTTGGGGGAAGAGTTGGATGGCTCACCAGCCGCCCAGGATGCCGCCACCTAGTGGGCTTGTGTCACCATCTTAGTCTAGGGTCATATATGAGTCGGTGTATTTTTTCTTGTGTGGTTTGTTTGTGTGGTGTGTCTCGAGTCGATTGTTGTGTGTATTGCATGGTAAGTCTGCATGAGTCTTGTGCAAGCTCGTTGTCGGTCTCTTATGAGTAAGAGGCGAGTGGACTCACTTGATGAGTATGGGGTCGATTCTACATCTATACCCGGATCAGTCACCTATAGGGACTAAGCGGTGATTCCTAGTGAGTCTTTGAGCCGCTTCCCTTCCTTTTGAGAGTGCCCCACCCGGAGTGTCCACCTTCAGGCCATAGCAGTTTGCGCATATCGAGTATATATGGAATGAGCAGGTGACGATCATTTGGAGTGGAGCGTACCCGCATTACTTGGCACGGTGACGGATCCGCCGGAGTATTCGAGCATCCCTACCCCTACTCGACGGGGTCGAGTTCCTCCCACCCGGGGAGAGTTGATGGGAATCGACACCGAGCCAGTACCTTTTCATATTGCATTTATATCCTTTAGTTTATTTTTATATCCACGGGAAAGTATACGCGCAATTGTACGGCTTTATCGGCCAATGCGTCACTCCCGTAGATTGTGTGGGTTTCTATGTAATTTGTCAGTAAGACCAGCAAGGGGGCCCCCAGCCCTTTCCCATTAGTCCATGTCATCTTGTGGAGCTGGTCAACCATCCTAGGTGGACATCTAGAATGTTGGACTAGTCATATGCCACATGGGTAGACAAGTGGCCCATTTTGTCCAAGGTAGGCCACCTACCATTCACCTACCCATTCAACCTTACTTGTAGTCAAGGGGGCGCCCCATTCCACTTGCCTTAGTTTAATATTTTTTGTGTGTTATTAGAATGTAATCCCAGCCCTTCAATCCTCTTCCCTAGATCTAAGGGTCCACATTGCATTTGATGTAAACCATATATAAGCTTGTATTTTCATGTGAAATTCAATGAAAAATGAGAAAATTTTGTGAAATCCAAGGAGCTTCTTGCGCCCCAGCCCTCTCCCCTCTGGTTCCTCTCCTCCAACCTCAAGTTCTAGAGTGATTCTACCTTCTATCATCTCCTCTCAACCTCCAGTGATCGTCTGTGCCGCCGCCGCCGCCGTTCGTGCCGCCATCGAGCCGCCTCTGCAGTTCTGTCTTCGTCCAACCACAGAAGCTTCTACGAATTGTCTGTCTCATCCACGAGCATGGATGGATCTGAATTTTTTATGGTGTGTTCAGCCCTTGCATCCCAAGATCCACCTAAATTCTCATGCCAAAATTCCATCTTTTATTATTTTTACATTTTCGTCCAACTTGTCATCCTAGATCTGCCAGGTTTCTGTCTACAGTGACAGAACCTCTGAGTTCTCCCCCTCCGACCATCTTTTTGATTTGTCCAAACCCTCCCAATTTTACTGGGAGTTCTGTCCATCACCCCCTACCTCCACAAATTTTCTTACTTTTTTATCAGCCTTCTACCTATTTTTAGAAATTCGTGTTCTTCCTCTGATACAGTGTTTTTAGTCAGATCCCAGATCTGACCACCCTCCACTTCCAAAATCATGAAAAATCACTACCACCTCCAAATCCAGATCCAAAAAAAGTACTGGTTTCCTTGTTTGATTTCCTACAACCTTTCTGAAGAACGCATCTTCAAATTCGGACATCTACTTCATGGTCAAAGACAATCAACAGGATAGTTCTCTGCAGATCTGAGTCTTCGGTTACTGTACAACAGTAACATATACATTTCGCCAACATAAAGTACAAATCTGGTGAATTTTTCTAAAGGCCACTAGATTGTAATACTTCGAAGCAGCTTTCCAACGGCTCTGATCTCGTCGCATTCCGACACCGGTGCTGATCGCAGCGTCCGTTCTTGCCGGAGCGCGCGCTGAAATACAGAACCGGCAGATTTCCGATCAGTTTTTCCGACCGGTGCCGAACGGAGCCGCCCGGCCTCCGGCCGACGAACCAGGGTGCCGCCAGCCCGGGGAGCGCTCCTCCAAGTGTCTCCACTACAGCGGTACCACCGGGTCCCACACGGTCCCTCCGGACAGCACGTGGGCCCCACGGTCGTGAACACGTGTGTAGCCGAATCAACACCCGAAGCTGCCCGTCAACCCGAATTCGGTCCTCCCGGGCCCATTTGTATAGCCCTTTACCTCCCTGCGTGGAGTGGGCATGTTCCCATTGCTTTAATTATTGTGTGTTAAGTTTCTCGGGAGTACGAGTTTTCGGCCGGGTCCGTCTTCCCCACGCCGAGCGCGTGGAGGTATCGCCTTCGCTCCCTTACTTGGCATTTTACTTAATTTCATATATACTTGTTTATGCTACTACTAGAGAGCATGATAGGGTAATTAACTCGCTTTCTATTTATATCACCGCTGCTGCGAGAGAGAGCGTTACCGTCCCGTGACCCGATCCGGGCACGAAAGAGAGAGCCGACCACCCTAGCTCTTGCCGATTTCTCAACCGCGCACGTCCGACACTTCCCTCGTTAAGGGACAATCGCGAGCTTGTCGTGTCCGTGTCTCGTCCCGCATCAGCCGGGCTTCTTCTTCCTGGAAAGCGGAGGCCATTACCCCCAGCAGTCTCTGGCAGCCGGCGGGGGTGCTACCCGGGCCTCGGAGGTAATTCCTCATAGCCTGCTCGATCCCTTCCCACTCCTGGTCAGGGAGAGCAGCCTGTGATTGCATGTCGATGATAGCGACAGGAGGAGTGTAGGCCCTGGGTGCCGGGCGGGCGGTGTTGTGTCGGCGCCTGCGGTGACGGCGGTGAGCTTTCTCGGGCAGCACCGGGGTGACGGGTGCTGGTCGGCAAGCCGGGGTCGTGAGCTCGACCCTTTCATTTCTTCTAGCCCTCCTTGGGCAGGAAGTGCTAGGTCCCGCCTGGGCGGGTGCAGTGGGTTGGTTCTCCTTGGGGACCCAGCCCTGCTTCAGTCTGGCCGGCCTGTGAACCGGCGAAGTCTTTGGTGATGCGGCCACAGCAGCGGGCGTCATCTTCTCTTTCAGCTTCTCCAGTCCTTGAAAGGAGTTGTGGACTGGGACAGTCAGGACATCACGGTCTGGTGTCACCTGGGACCTCTGCCCGTCCAGGCGGACTCGGAGGGCCCCGACAGTCATAGTTTTCCCAGAGTTGGACATGCGGCGCCCAGAGCTGGCGCCGGCGTTGCTCCTCCGGAGCCTTCTTCGGTAGGACGCCGACCCTTGGTGGGATGGGCCGGTGGTTTGGTGCATGTGGTGCACGTTGCAGCTTAGCGTCGTTGCTGGGACGCCATTGTTGTTCTTGGCCATAGCTCGGCCGGTGGCAGCTTCAGTGGCCCCCAGAGCGGGAGCGTTGATCTGGGACTCCTCAGGCACCTTCACCTCGAGGATGTTGGCAAAGGCTACCCCCAAGAAGTTGGGGAAGCCGACGGTGGGAGGGAAGCTCCCGAAGTTAAGGGGGACCGCCAGGTAGCCACCTCGGACATGGTTCTCGACGACTTGGGTGCGCAAGTGACAGCCATCGTCGGTACCATGATGCGATTTTCCTGTATTTGAGAAAGTGACGCAATTAGCATCACAAGAAGGGGGCCGCAGGGCCCCTAATTCCGGCAAAGAGATGAAGGGTGGATCGGTCCCACCGGGCGTGCCAGACTTGTGGATGCACTTTTCGTTCGACGGATCCTCATCGGTTCGTTGGTTGGTTTATTAAGTGCGTGGGCGTGCCAGTCACCGAAGTGACAATTTATTCGGGCTCTGAAGAGCCCGTGGTGTGCTCGATCTGACTTCGTCAGACGATTGTGGGTTCGTGTCGGGACCAAATCCCGTCGCGCCGTAAAGGTCACGACGTCATTTACATCCCCCATACGAGAGAACACCCTTGATTAATTGCCGAAATTAGGGGCCCTACGGCCGAAAGGAATAATACTAATTGCACAAGAAAGGGGCAGGAATAGATTGCACTAAGGGTTGAATTCGGGCCATAGGCCGTCGGCCATGTCGGTCGCTTGTGGACCTTTTCATGTTCGGACACGGGTCCGTGATAGAAACGCGACGAGAAAACCGGGGCGAATCCGTTCAAGTGTCTGCCGAACGCACGACAATTTCAATCACAGCCCGAAAGGGTATAGGGGCGAGGAACAAATCCGGTCTAGTCGAAATGTCGGCCCAAGATCAGGTCTGGGCTTGGCCATGTCAGGATAGCTCCCAAGATCCGGGCCCAACCTGAAAAGGCGGCATTGTTATTCCTTTGATATCGGGACACATGGGAGACACGGGACTGCAATGTGGATCCTAGCATTTTTGAGATTTTTCTTAGTTATATGTTCCTCTCTTTCCTTGTTGTCTATTACCTTTTCTTTTTATGCATTTGTTTTATTGAGTGATTTTTCCCTTTTTATTTATTACTATTATTGTTATTTTCTTACCCCCCCCCCTTTTTACTATTGTGATTATTGCTACATATTTGGCATCCTTTAATTAGCATAATTTTCATTAATTCATTTATTATCTTTATTGTTATTGCCATGCTATGTATACATATATGTATAAATATATACACGTATATAGTGTACTGGCGAAGGGAGATGGGGTGTACCGCTGGGGAATGGAGTGTGCCGCTGGGTGGAGTGAAGGCGTGCCGCTGGAGGGCTAAACGGAGTGTGCCGCTGGGGGGGAGGGCTGGGATGGATATACCGGTGAAGGTTGGAACAAGGGTGGAAGTGAAGGCCCACTCTTCTGTTATTTGTTTTAAGGCTTTTCTTTTCTTTTTATCTTAATTTTTTTTATGTAGTTTTATATAAGCTTCTCCTCTTCCTTGCTTTATTCCGTTCGGCCTCTTCTCGCAGATCGGACGTTCGGGCTGCCTGGTTGTTAATTGGTCCGATTCTCGTCATGGTGCCGGCAGCGGCTTAATTAATTGGAAGGTTCCATCATTAATCGTTCCATGCGTTTGTTGCTTCCTTTTGCCTTTTTAACATTTTTTGTTATTTTCTGACGAAAATTTGGCAACACCTCCCCCCTACCCGAGCGTAAGGGAGGTACAGGGAACGCGCCCACATGGAGTGGCGGAACCCGACAACTGGAGGTGGGCGCCCGGAGGCAGCAAAACCTTTATAAAACCCTGGAAAACCCGGACAAAACCGTGAACGGAAGACCTCTAATACTAGACAGAATGGGCTGGGGGTTGGCGGCTAAGGGTGTACCGCTGAGGCACCAGGGGAAGGTGTACCGTTGGGGGGAAAGTGTGCCGCTGAGGGCCTAAAAGGTGTGCCGCTGAGGGCCAAAAGAAGGTGTACCGGCCAAGGGCCAACAGGGAGTGCCGCTGAGGGACAAAAGGTGTATCGGCCAAGGGCCAACAGGGAGTGCCGCTGAGGGCCAAAAGGTGTATACCGGTAGAGGAAAGCCAAGGATAGGCTGCTGGCCGCTAGGCGTTCTAGAAGAGAAGGAGGGTCTTCCTCCCCTCAGGCAGGTTGATACAACTACTAGCCATAGGGGAGGGCAAAGAACCCGAAATGCCAAAGATCATACGGGAGCGATCATGCTGATATGTAAACCCCAGAAGCATCGGAGAAATAGAGAGATGGAGGAAGAAACGGACAACACATCATACACCGTGAAAACGGGCATAAACCAACAAAATAACAGAGAAACCCAAAGAGGGTGATTTTCATTCATGGGGAGCAAGGGGTCATGGCCAGCCATACACATTGCCGAGCACGCCCTAGCCGAGGCTACGGGCAAGGAGGAAAACCAAAATACAGGATGAAAGGGGGAAGAAAACAAGGAAAACCCCGGAAGGGAAAGTGTTGGGGATTGAAGCAGGGACGAGCGTCCACTGCTCGTTCCCCCGCACCTTCCCTTGTTACAATCAGCCCTCCTTCTCTCTTACTCTCTCTTCTGCCCGGTGGCCGTCGGAGGAGACTCACGCCCGAGCCCTTCTTCTTTTCTTCTCTCTTCTCTTCCTCTCTTGCGTATGTCTCTCCCTCTGTCTGTGTCTCTTGCCCCTGCCCTCTCCTATCTCCCTTCTCCTCTCTTTTTCTTTGTCAAAATGGGAGTCATTTATACTCCCGGCAGCGGGAGCCTTCGAGCACAGCCGTCGGAGGCGGGAAGTGGCTCGTGATGATGGGGTTTGACTCCCCCATCCTGGATGCCAATGGGATAGCCCACGTGGCCCAATCCCTGCTTGACACCTCATAGAGCTCACTGCGCGCCAAGGATGCGTAGGGCATGGGCACCACGTCGTTCAGCCGTTGAAAAGGCTTAACGCTGTGCTGCTGGCGGGCTGCACAAGTGTGCCGTAGGAGGGCCAAAAAGGCGTACCGTTGAACACTGCTAAAGCGTGCCGTGGGAGGCCTGAAGCAGCATGCCACTGAACACCCCTGGGGTGTGCCGCTGGAGACCCCAGGGGGCGCACCGCTGAACACCCCTGGGGGTGTGCCGCTGAAGACCCCAAGGGGGGGGTACCGCTGAACACCCCTGGGGGTGTGCCGCTGAAGACCCCAGGGGGGTGTACCGCTGAAGACCCCCCCCAAGGGGAGTGTGCCGCTGGAGCCCCATGGGGGCGTGCCGCTGAAGACCCCCCAACTGAACACCCCTGGGGTGTGCCGCTGGAGACCCCAGGGGGCGCACCGCTGAACACCCCTGGGGGTGTGCCGCTGAAGACCCCAAGGGGGGGTGTACCGCTGAACACCCCTGGGGGTGTGCCGCTGAAGACCCCAGGGGGGTGTACCGCTGAAGACCCCCCCCCCCCCCAAGGGGGTGTGCCGCTGGGGACGTCCTGAGGGAGAGTGCCGCTGAAGCCCCATGGGGGTATTAAGTGGGCAATTTTAAGCCCGTTGCGAGCACGAGTCATGGCCCGTTTGATTTTCTTCGAGGCCCATGGATCGTGGGGCCCCCGGGGGTTGGCTTCTCTTCGCCGTCGTGATTCCGGGGACAGCTTCACGGCAGCGTGCATATTTGGGGCGCCCGGACGATCAATCTCTCCGAGGCTTCTTCACTCGGCGCCGTTGTTGATGCGAGGCCGGGCATGATATTTGGATGTGCAATTTTTTGGTTTCTACATTGGGCCAAAGTCTATCCTATTCATATGTTGCTGGTCGCGTCTCTATTTAGAGTCCGAGGTCCGCATTACTTAGAGTCGGTCCCCGTGTCCGTCCCGCATCACCTTGTGTTGTCTCGATGATCCGCTCTGGATCGAGAGATGGTGTTGGACACCGTGAGGTATCGTCTTACCTCAGTTTGCGTGTCCATGTGCTTGAGGGTCCTGGTGATCCCTCCGGTCTCCGTGACTCGTGTTAAGCGGAGGCATGGATCGGGTGATCCTATGTCGATTCTTTTATCGATGTTTCCTCATGAACTTGGCTTAGGAATTAGACCGATTGGCGGCCTATACTGCTATGTACGACGATCTTGACCCGAGTCTTCTGACTCAAGGATCGTTGTGTCTGCAGGTCTAGTTGTCTGTCTTGAGTCTGGTGACATTCTGGAATGCTACCTTGTGTCAGGTGCTTCGTAGTACGTCTGTACTTTAGCACTAGTGTTTTGGAGTCTCTGTGCGTCTAGTGAGCCTCCACTAGTCGTAGCCTAACGACTCACACGTTCCAGTTTGTCGGCCCACCTCGGAGTGGTGGCAGGGCAGTTCCCGATATACAGTTTACAAGCTAGTTTCCGTGGGCTCCCTTGTCTTGCAGTAGCGTCCTACTGGGGGAGAAAACTAGCTAGAGGCTTGGCTCAAGGCATTGAGCTTGTGTGTGCACATGTGGTCAGGGGCGTTTGGACGAGCGCCGACGGACGTGACCCTGAGTAGTCACTCGTTGTTGTGGTACCTTGTTCTAGTTCTGTGGTACTGTTCCTCCTTGTACTTGGTACGATTGTTCCTCGTACTTGGGTTTGTGAGTATCTCAGTTACCACCGTTCCTGGTGTGTGGGAGATACTTGTGACACAGTGTAAGATGTCAGTGAATGCATCTGGTTGTTCTTCTAGTGAGGAGGTGCTCTTGTCACTTGACGGATGACTCTCGTGATTCTCGTGTCTCGTGACGTGCGTTTACGTTGTTGGTTTCCGTGTAGGCTTGTGTGGCTTTGCTCAAGCCCTAGTCTTGTGTAGCATACACGACGATCCAGTTGTGTATGTTCGTGTCTTTGACTGGGTAGGTCTTTTATAGGCTTTTGCCTGTTTTAGTAGGCTTTGGCTTTGGAGCTTGTGCTCGGTTGACGGATCGGTAACGCCCGACTTTATGAGATTGGGGTTCGCCTTTCTGTTACCGTTTGGAGTAACTTAGAGGGCCGCGGTTCGATTGGCTACCGTGTTTCTGGTTAGTACGGCTTTCCCCTCTCTCTCTCTCTAGTTGTTCTTCTTTTTGCTTACTCCTGCTTTTTACAGCTTTACTTTAGTAGTTAGTACTGATGTTGCTCCTGTTCTTTCTGTTCTTTCCTGCTTTCTTGTTTACCCTTATTGTAAGGCCCGTGTCTTAATCGGATTTGTAGGGGTTCGGATCTAGGCTTTGTCCTGATCATTTCGGCTATTTTTACGTCTTTTTAGGCGTTCGTTTGGCGTTTATTTGAATTAGTTTAGTTTAATTGAATAAAAGGGCATATTCACCATTTTCAATCTTTTAAGGTTATTTTACAATTAGAGTTAAATTTTCAAAAAAAAATAATAAACAATTTTTTTTGAGAACCCTCGCGAACCCTCTCTCTCCCCTCACTTTTTCTCTTTCTCTCTCTCCTTCACGCGAGCGCACACGGCGGCGCTTTTTCCCCTTTTTCGATTCATGCGCGTGCGGGCCTCAGACCAGAGCGTGGGAGGTACCGACGGGACCGGCTCGACCCAAGTATTGCGTAGGTGCCTGCCTCGTCACGGATCGTCGGCCGTGGTGTCGCGTAGGCGCGTGAGATCGTCGTGGTGGTTTCTCATGGTTCGTGCGATGTTTGTCGTCGGTTCCGCGTAAAAGGTAGGGTGACGGAATCCTTACCTCGCTAGGAATGCATAGGTAGTACATGCATCGCCGATCGTCGGCGTTTTCCTCGATTTCTGTGCATTTTTCCATGTTGGAGTTATTTAGCCCGATTTTGGGAAAATCAGAGATTTGGGCTTTCTTTTGAGTTTTGATTGCATAAGTAGCTGTAGAACTGTTGTATGGGCTGTTTGGTTTTGTTTATTTTCATTTCTGTATGTTTTCGGCCCATCCGGGCAATGTTTCGGCTGAGACCGAACCCGACCCGCCGTCACGCCGTTAATACGGCTGATGTCTGACCGTCCATCGTTATGCGGCTAGCAATGGACCGCATATTTCTTTTGTGCGGTAGGACTTGGACCATCCAAGACCAGAGGCGGCCTAGTTGAGACCGTCCATCTTATGGAGCGCCAAGGTGGCAGGAACTCCAACGGTCAACCCCAGACCGTTCAACCCTTATGCGGTCTAGCCCTAGACCGTTCATCCTCATTGTGCGGCCCTGCCCTGGACCGCATATCCCTTTGACCCTCTATGGCGGTTCGTTTGAACGGCCGCTGACCAGACCATCTATGTCCCTTATACGGTCTATTGTATGACCGTTTCTCATATTTTCTGGCATATTTTTAATTCTGCAAATTAGTTTAAATTCGTTTGATGTTATATGGCCATAGGGTGACCGTTCAACGACTTATACGGCCATAGGGTGACCGTTTAATGTTTCTTAGGCGGTGAGCAAGGGACCACTCATCTAGATGAGCGGTGCTGATGGAACCGTTCATCTTTTCACGTTGATTCTTGTGCGGTCAGAGCACTGATAGTTTATCCCAGTGGCGCGGCCATGGGAAGATCGTTTATCTCCTTGGGCGGCCAATGGAGAACCGTTTATCTTTAGGCGGCTGGAGCAAGACCGCCTATCTGTACAGGTTCGAAAATGGGTTTATTTGTGTGAATCTGTGCTTGATTATCCGTGTAGGGTTGTTTTTCTCACGTTCCTTGTGATAGAGCCACTAGTCGTAGCCCTACGATGCGGGTCAACCCACCAGGGAGGGGTGGTAGGGTATCCCAATCAACGGTTTCTAAGCTAGTTCCGTGGGCCCCCGGCTTGGCCGTGGCGTCCTACGGAGGGGGAAAACTAGCTGGAGGACCTGGCTCAGGCGAGAGTCAGTGTGTGCACACGTGGTCAGAGACAGGGACTGGCACTGACGAGTGTTGCTCTGACTAGTTACTCGTTTCGGTACTGATTTTGTTACGCCTCTCCGTGTAGACTCGAGACATGTGAGTTGCAGAGGCTACAGAGTAAGTCATCTGGGACGCATCTAGTCTCTTCCTTCTAGTGGACTCTTTTGTTCTACGTCGCAGTAGACTTCTCCTGTCACTTGGAAGTAGTGAGCTAGATTTATTTTCAGCACAACATTTTATTTGAGTTTGGCTTTTGGTAGCTGGTTAGCTGTTTATTTTTCTGCGTAGTTAGATTTACAGCTTTCTTATTAATTGCTTTAATTATGCCATGTGCCTATTTTTTACTTTGTTTGCATGCTGGTAGCCCTTACTTGTGCATGCTTGTGTGTAGTTTCTGGTAGGGATCCGCATGACCCCTACTGAGTCTGGCTGTGACTCATCCCTTACTTTTGCAGGTGAGCCGCCCCAGCCTCATGCGGGTTCGTCGTCCCGTGCTTTTGGCGATCGAGTCTAGAGTCGCCAGCTGTGTCGGTTTGTCCTTTCTTTTTGTTCTTTTGGCCGGGGTATGCCCCATGTAGTTGTATATTTATTTTTGGACTTGTGCTCTCTGTTGTAAATCTGGACTAGTGTATATTTTTACCACTCTGATATTTTAAATTGCTTCCGAACTATATTAATTTTGTGGCTATAATTAATTTCTGCGCGTTGTAATTCCAATTCGTTATGCAATCCCTCGACAAACCTCACTAACCCTTACGAGGCCTCATCAGTCTCTTGGGTGGCGTCCCCAGTTCTTGGTATCGGTGTATCAATTTTATCGGTATCGGTATCTGGAGCTCTGGGTCGTTACAGTTGGTATCAGAGCGGTGTTGGGGAATTGTATAAGAAATTGAAATTGCATGTGCGAGTCCAGAGCAAGTCCACTTGAGTCGTCTATTGCTGGCTTAGGATGTTTTCCGTACTTACGATGTGTTTTCCATTGTCGTATGTTTTCTAGCTTTGAGATGCCGCCGCGAAAAAAGAGAACGCCGCGAAAAGGAAGAGCTCCTGTCCTCAGGAAGAGGGTGGCACTTTTCATCCTCATGTTGTACCTGCTCCTCCTCCTGCTATGCCAGCTCCAATTCAAGCCGTGCATGTTCCAGCCCCAGCTGCTGCCCCTCAAGCCGACATGCCGGGTGGTCGTGGCAGAGCACTCAAAGAATTTCTGCTGTTCAACCCACCATCGTATGATGGTCAGTCTGATCCTGAGGTGGCAAGACAGTGGCGTGATGCGACGGAGCCCGTATTCTTGGCAATGGAGTGTGCGGAGGATGAGAAGGTCATGTTAGCAACTTTTCAGCTTCAAGGTGCAGCACTGACATGGTGGAAGGCAGAGTGGGCAGTTGCTTTCCATTCCCGACCACTACGGCAGATCACCTGGCCAGAGTTTGTGACAGCTTTTGAACGTGCTTTTACTTCGGCTTGTCTCCAGATGGCTAAAGCTTATCAATTCATGGAGCTGATTCAGGGTGAAATGACCGTGGTGCAGTACCACAACAAGTTTCTGGAATTGGGTCAATATGCGCCCCATGTCCTTGCAAATGAAGTCATGAAGACGCAACAGTTTTTGCGAGGATTAAAGCCCGATTTACGACTGCCGTTGTATGCTACCTGTGTGTCAGATCTGGATGCAGCATACCAGGCAGTCGTGACTTTAGAGATGGAGTTGGCGAGGTCTCGAGGTCAGCTTCCCGTTGCAGTTCAACCCACCATACCTCAGCCAGTTGTTTCAGGTGTTCAGCCCGCGGTTCCTGTTTCCGGTGGTTCTTCGTCTGGTTCTCGACCGAGTTCGTCGTGGAAGCATAAGAAGTTTAAGAAGCGGTTTGACCAGTAGACTCCCTCAGGCACTGTGCAGCAGACGTCTTCTTTTCAGCAGCGCTAGGGACCTTTTGTCAGTCAGCCGAGGATGTGTTCGCAATACGGTGTCAGCCATCCTGGTGTTCCGTGTTCTTTACCGATGGTATGTTATGCTTGCGGTCAGCCGGGTCACATAGCGCGAGACTGTTCGCAGAGGCCGAGGCCAGTGCAGTTTTCGTAAGTTACCCAGCCGCAGCAGCAGTTTCAGTTTCGGTTACCTCCGTCGTCCTATCAGCAAGTGCCAGCGCCTTCGCAGCAATCTTCTGCCCCCAGCCGTCAGTCGAGAGGCAGAGTTACCCATATCTCGCATGCAGAGGCAATAACGTCAAATCTGGTGGAAGGTACAGTTTTGATTTTTGGTCATCCAGCGCATGTTCTTTTTGATTCAGGTGCTACTCATTCATTTATTTCTGAGGATTTTCTTGCTCACGTTGAGGAGCCGATGGTGGAAGTGGCCTGTAATCTACTTGTCGAGCTACCATCGGGAGATTTTATGGCTACTCTTGTGTGCCTAGAAGATTCCCCAGTTGTCATCAATGATCACCGGATGCCAGCGAAGTTCTATGCGTTGCAGTTGGTTGATTATGATGCTATTCTGGGCATGGATTGGCTTGAAAGATATGGTGCCGTGGTGAATTGCAGATTGAAGCGCGTCTTCTTCATGCCACGGGGGAAACCAGCTTTCTATTTTCAAGGTTTGATTTGGTTCTTCAGTTGCCTCCTTTTCCTTCTGTTTAAATTTCGGGGGATGAAATTTCTTTTAGGAGGGAGGGACTGTAAGGCCCGTGTCTTAATCGGATTCGTAGTGGTTCGGATCTAGGCTTTGTCCTGATCATTTCGACTATTTTTACGTCTTTTTAGGCGTTCGTTTGGCGTTTATTTGAATTTAGTTTAGTTCAATTGAATAAAAGGGCATATTCACTATTTTCAATTTTTTAAGGTTATTTTACAATTAGAGTTAAATTTTCAAAAAAAAAATAAACAAATTTTTTTTGAAAACCCTTGCGAACCCTCTCTCTCCCCTCACTTTTTCTCTTTCTCTCTCTCCTTCACGCGAGCGCACACGGTGGCGCTTTTTCCCCTTTTTCGATTCGTGCGCGTGCGGGCCTCGGACCGGAGTGTGGGAGGTACCGACGGGACCGGCTCGACCCAAGGAACGCGTAGGTGCCAGCCTCGTCGCGGATCGTCGGCCGTGGTGTTGCGTAGGCGCGTGAGATCGTCGTGGTGGTTTCTCGTGGTTCGTGCGGTGTTTGTCGTCGGTTCCGCGTAAAAGGTGGGGTGACGGAATCCTTACCTCGCTAGGAACGCATAGGTAGTACATGCATCGCCGATCGTCGGCATTTTCCTCGATTTCTGTGCATTTTTCCATGTTGGAGTTATTTAGCCCGATTTTGGGAAAATCGGAGATTTGGGCTTTCTTTTGAGTTTTGATTGCACAAGTAGCTGTAAAACTATTGTATGGGCTGTTTGGTTTTGTTTATTTTCATTTCTGTATGTTTCCGGCCCATCCGGGCGGTGTTTTGGCTGAGACCGAACCCGACCCGCCGTCACGCCATTAATACGGCTGATGTCTGACCGTCCATCATTATGCGGCTAGCAATGGACCGCATATTTCTTTTGTGCGGTATGACTTGGACCGTCCAAGACCATAGGCGGCCTAGTTGAGACCGTCCATCTTATGGAGCGCCAAGGTGGCAGGAACTCCAACGGTCAACCCCAGACTGTTCAACCCTTATGCGGTCTAGCCCTAGACCGTTCATCCTCATTGTGCGGCCCTGCCCTAGACCGCATATCCCTTTTGACCCTCTATGGCGGTTCGTTTGAACGGCCGCTGACCAAACCGTCCATGTCCCTTATACGGTCTATCGTATGACCGTTTCTCATATTTTCTGGCATATTTTTAATTCTGCAAATTAGTTTAAATTCGTTTGATGTTATACGGCCACAGGGTGACCGTTCAACGACTTATACGGCCACAGGCTGATCGTTTAATGTTTCTTAGGCGGTGAGCAAGGGTCCGCCCATCTAGATGAGCGGTGCTGATGGAACTGTTCATCTTTTCACGTTGATTCTTGTGTGGTCGGAGCACTGACCGTTTATCCCAGTGGCGCAGCCATGGGAAGATCGTTTATCTCCTTGGGCGGCCAATGGAGAACCGTTTATCTTTAGGCGGCTGGAGCAAGACCGCCTATCTGTACAGGTTCGAAAATGGGTTTATTTGTGCGAATCTGTGCTTGATTATCCGTGTAGGGTTGTTTTTCTCACGTTCCTTGTGATAGAGCCACTAGTCGTAGCCCTACGACGCGGGTCAACCCACCAGGGAGGGGTGGTAGGTATCCCAATCAATGGTTTCTAAGCTAGTTCCGTGGGCCCCTGGCTTGGCCGTAGCGTCCTACGGAGGGGGAAAACTAGCTGGAGGACCTGGCTCAGGCGAGAGTCAGTGTGTGCACACGTGGTCAGAGACAGGGACTGGCATTGACGAGTGTTGCTCTGACTAGTTACTCGTTTCGGTACTGGTTTTGTTACGCCTCTCCGTGTAGACTCGAGACACGTGAGTTGCAGAGGCTGCAGAGTAATTCGTTTGGGACGCATCTAGTCTCTTCCTTCTAGTGGACTCTTTTGTTCTACGTCGCAGTAGACTTCTCCTGTCACTTGGAAGTAGTGAGCTAGATTTATTTTTAGCATAGCGTTTTATTTGAGTTTGGCTTTTGGTAGCTGGTTAGCTGTTTATTTTTCCGCGTAGTTAAATTTACACCTTTCTTATTAATTACTTTAATTATGCCATGTGCCTATTTTTTGCTTTGTTTGCATGCTGGTAGCCCTTACTTGTGCATGCTTGCGTGTAGTTTGTGGTAGGGATCCCCGTGACCCCTACTGAGTCTGGCTGTAACTCACCCCTTATTTTTGCAGGTGAGCCGCCCCAGCCTCACGCGGGTTCGTCGTCCCGTGCTTTTGGCGATCGAGTCTAGAGTCGCCAGCTGTGTCGGTTTGTCCTTTCTTTTTGTTCTTTTGGCCGGGGTATGCCCCGTGTAGTTGTATATTTATTTTTGGACTTGTGCTCTCTATTGTAAATCTGGACTTGTGTAGATTTTTACCACTCTGATATTTTAAATTGCTTCCGCACTATATTCATTTTGTGGCTATAATTAATTTCTGCGCGTTGTAATTCCAATTCCTTATGCAATCCCTCGACAAACCTCACTAACCCTTACGAGGCCTCATCAGCCTCTTGGGTGGCGTCCCCAGTTCTTGGTATCGGTGTATCGATTTTATCGGTATATCAGTATCTGGAGCTCTGGGTCGTTACACTTATCGTTCCGTATTACTGCGTTGTTTCCAGTGGGGGTCTTCGTGACCTCTACTGAGCCAGTGACATGAGGCTCACCCCTACTTTTCAGGTGTGGTCTTCTTCTTCCTGGTGGTTCGTGACGCGATGCGTCAGTTCGCGGTTGCCAACGGTTGCCAGCGTCGGGCTTCCCCCGACTTTCAGTGTACGTTTTAATTTCTGTTGGTCTGTACTTGCCATTATTTAGACTGGACTCTATTAATTTAAACTGTTAATTAAAAAAGCAATTTTATTTCTTACTACTTTAGCAAACCTGCCCATTTAAATATTATTGCTTACTGCTTTATCTAGGACTTCAATGTACCCCAGTCACATCTTTTATCCCTTCGGAGCTTTACCGCTCTTGGGAGGCCTCGCAGGATCCAAGTGTTATCAAGTTTACCCGGTATCCGGAGCCTGGGTCGTCACATGGAGACTGGTGGTGCAGTATAAGACGTCAGTGGACGCATCTGGCCAAGTCTCTCTGCTGCACTCTTGGAGGGAAGGTGGACCATGCGTGGGACAATAGGCGTGCTGTAAGATGTCAGTGGACGCATCCAGCCCGGTTACTAGTGCTTGGGTTCTCCGATCACTCATGGGAAAAGTTTTGAGTGTGGCATTGCACCAACTCTTTTATTATGATTGACTAGGCATTTCTTCTATTATTTTGATATTATGTTATTCTGTTATTAGATATTATGATATTCTGTTATTCTGCTATCCTACTTAAATGTTGTTGACATTTTGATATAATAATCAGGTCAATTCTATAGTTATGTTCATCTAGATCATATGTTCATTGCCTCATATTGTTATCTTGTTCTTTGTTCATTATTGGGATTGCTCCCTTTCTTTGAGCTTCATATCTTTCCTCGACATTGATAGTCGTTATTGATTGTCTCCTCTGATCGATAGATTGTATTTCAGATTGATTCATGGTTTTATGTCATTCATGCCATAGCATTTTATGCACATTTGTAAAAGGCTAATCATTTATATTTTGTCCGATTATAGAGATGTAGTTCCTACTAAGTGTTTTGCTCACCCAGTTGTCTTTAACATTTTTCAAGTAATAACGAAGATGGAATACATTCTGATGAGGAAGGGCAAGGTGACCGAGCATCCTAGATTCTGGAAGACTGTGTCTTTTATTTTTTTTGAGTCTAGTATAGAATCGAGAGTTTTACTGAGTCTTTTCTTTTGAGATTGTAGTGTAATAAAGATATTTGTTATTAATAAATTTTATTTTTGTCAATTTCTGACCTTGGTGCGTCTCTTGTGTGGTTTGCTCTAATTTTCATGACTGTTCGCTACCAGGTTCCGAGTAATTTCGTTACTATCGGTTCGGGACATAACACTATGCATCGGGAGTTCAGCATAATTTGCTATCAGTTCCATCACTATTAGCACTAGGTTTTTTTCTCGTATTTGTTGGCAATAGAATTGATATTTATTTAGACAATGTGTTATATGGACATGGGTTATTTTTTAATGGCTTATTTAAACTAGATTTAGATATGGATACTTATGTTTCTTCTATATCATGTGTAGCAGATGATGAAAAAGGCCTCCATTCCGTAGTTTGGCATCCTCGGTTAGGACACATAGAGAATGATAGAATGGCTAGGTTAGCTAAAGAAGGTATTTTGGGCCCACTCGCTAAAGTCAATCTACTTGTATGTGAATCATGTTTAGCAGGCAAAGCATGTTGAAAGCCTTTTAGGAAGGTTAAAAGGGCCACTGAGCCATTGCAACTTATCCACTCCGACATCTGCGGACCTATGAGTCTGAAGGCCCGCCAAGGGGCATCCTATTTTCTCACATTTATAGATGATTATTCGTGATAGGGATATGTCTATTTGATCACTCACCGCTATGAAGGGTTAGATTGCTTGAAACACTTATTAGCAAAGGTTGAGAATCAATTGGACAAGAGTGTAAATGCTCTTCGGACAGATCGAGGATGCAAATATCTATCGCATTAGTTTCGAACTTTATGTGAAGAAAAAGGAATTCGTAGACAACTTACTATTCCATATACTCCACAGCAAAATGGTATAGCCGAGAGAAGGAATAGAACATTGTTAGACATGGTTAGGTCGATGATGGCGCATGTTAACCTCCCAATATCCTTTTTAAGAGATGCTCTTCTAACTGTGACCTACATCCTTAGCCATGTGCCTTCACAGTCCATTCCTTCCACCCCTTATGAGTTATGGCATGGTAAAAAACCCAATTTTGATAATCTACGCCTATGGGGTTCTACAAGATATGTCCATGACACTTCGCATAAGTTCAAAAAATGTGATCCTAATGATGGAAAGTTTATCTTTATAAGATATCCTGATAGCTCTTAGGGCTATGTGATATATGGACAACACCCTGGAGGAGGGATGACAGAAAAGGAGGTTCGGGATGTCATTTTCCTAGACAAAGAATTTCCTAATATTGGGGACACTGGAAGATGTTTTGACCTTCATGAGTTGGACGAGTCTAGTGATATCTTACCATCTTCAAGCGAAGGGAGGGAATTAGAGCCTAACCATGTGATCGCTGAAGATAAGTAGAGATAATCACTAAGCTAGTAGGAGTGTGCCCAGTGGGAGCACATCACCAAATTAGCTAGACACCCAAATACGTTGCGGTAAGCATGGGCATATTCCTCATCATTTATTTGAGATTGAAGGGGAAGTTCTAATGTGTCTGCATGCCCACATATGATGATCAATGAGCCTAGCTAATTCTTTCAAAGAGGTGTTTACATCATCTTCTAGGAAAGAGTGGGAGGACGCTATATGAAAGATGAAATGGACCCCCCTGGGCTCAAAGCTATTGGAAATAAATGGGTTTTCAAAATTAAGCACAAGGCATATGGATCGATCGACAAATATAAAGCATGACTTGTGGCGAAGGGCTATACTCAAAAGGAGGGAATAGCCTTAGATGAGGCATTCTCTCATGTGGTGAGATTCACATTAGTTCACCTTATCCTAGCCATTGTTGCTCATTTAGATTTGGATATTTTTCAGATGGACATTAAGACTAGATTTCTTAATGGAGAATTAGACGAGGAAATCTATATGAATCAATTAGAAGGTTTTGAGGTAGAGGGATAAGAGCGCAAAGTTTGCCATCTCAAGCGTTCCATTTATGGCCTTAAACAATCATCTAGGTAATGGTATTTTAGATTCCATAGAGCAATTATCTCATTTGGTTTTGAGTTGATTGAGGAGAACCACTCTGTGTATGTCTCAAGCCAATAGAGAAGAAGATCCTTATCTTGTCATTGTATGTCGATGACATATTGCTGGCTGGGAATGATATGAAGTCTATCGAAGCAACTAAGTAGTGGTTGTCTAGCTTCTATCTTCGAGATAAAAGATATAGGTGAAGCAAATTACGTGCTTGGAGTAATTGTAAGAGATCGCTCAAAAAGATTTCTGAGTCTATCTCAAGAGACTTATATAAATGAAATTCTTGAGCGATTCTGGATGCATTACTCCAAACCCATCGATACTCCAATTGATAGGGGATGTGCTTTAAGTACAAGTCAATGCCCACCGACTGATGAAGAAAAGAAAGAAATGTCTAAAGTGCCATATGCGGCCTCAATAGGGACTCTGATGTACGCTATGTTGTGCACTCGACCTGGCATTTTTTATGCAGTCGGATTGGTCAGTTGCTATCAGAGTAACCCTGATCTCACTCACTGGAAGGCAGTAAATTAAAATAATATTTCGATATTTACATAGAACGAAAAACCTCACCTTATGTTACAAAGGAGGTGACTTAAGACTAAGAGGTAATAGCGATGCTGACTGGGCCAGCAACAAAAATGAGCAAAAATCTACCTCGGGCTATGTGTTCATGCTAGGAGGTGGGGGCATTTCTTGGTGCACCAAGAAACAAACGTGCATTGCTTTATCCACGATGGAGTCGGAATACGTGACTTGTTCAGTAGCATGTCAAGAGACTATTTGGTTACGGAATTTCCTACGGCGATTAGCCATAACACACCACCTAGAAGAGGTAGTGTTACTGTACGTTGACAGCACATCGGCATTGGCCTACGCTAAGGATCCAAAGTGTCATGGTAGAACCAAACATATTGACATTCGCTATCACTACATTCGGGATCTACTTACGAAAGGGTTAGTGGTGCTCCAACACATATCAACTGGTCGTATGGTAGTAGACCCACTAACTAAACAGATTCCTAGAGAGGTCTTCTTAACCCATTTTAGAGCTATGTGATTATGTAAATTGTAAACGTGAACAATTTCTGTTGACATCAATTAATATTGTTATTCATTCATGTACTATATAAGTTTACACATCATTTAGAAGAAGATGTCATTAGGCTCGAATTGACCCTCTCACATGGGTAATTCACCTTGGCGCTAAGATAGTGAGCAAGATAAGACATTAGATATCTATGGCACTTGAAGAGCGAGCAAGATATGTATGAAAATTTATCCATTATGTCACCTTAGAGAGAGCTAAGATGAGTTGTACTTGGATCACTCATAGGTTCTCTATGTCTTATCCTGTGAAGCCTAACTAAGTTGGAATCTCATGACATGGCGCTGAGTGGGAGCAACAGGGGTATAAGATTCAGGTTAGTCATAATAGGAGTGACTAGACTAAGATTTGTATAGTGTTTAATTACTAAGTGACATGCCCATGTCGATGGGAGAACACCAAAGCATGCGTCTCATACCGTATGTCCTACATACGATCATAAATGAGAATGATGAATGGATCTTTGTTTCATCATTGTGTGAGCTCCTGGATCATATTTCTGTTGACCCTTGTAATATCCCGGACCTTTCGGATCCTTCTTCGTGGGTCCCGGATCTGGTTTTCGGAGTGTCCGACTCTGTTGTGTCCGAAATTTCATTTCGGACATCTTTTATGTTCGGATCGGCGCGATCCGGAGTCATTTCGGAGGCCCGGAGGCGTTCCGCGACTTTTTCGTGTGTGTTTTCCGATTCCCGGTGTGTGTTTCGGCTTTTTCTTTGGAAGCTCGCTGTGGGCGAACCGGGTGGTTCCCCCAGGCACGAGTGGTACCGTTGCGATCGGTGCGTTCCGATGATTCCGGAAATATATTTTTCTAATTTTTGGTATTTTTCCGAAAAATCAGATTTTCTATATAATCCCATTTCTTTTCTTTTTCTTTTCTCCTTTCTCTTTCTTCTTCTTCTTCCTCCTTCCTTCCCCAACCGTGGCCGCCCTCCTCTCTCCCTCTCTCTCTCCCATTCGGACGCGGTGAGCCCCTCCCCGGCTGTTGACGGCGGCAGGGCGACGGTGCGGACGCGTGGGTGGCGGCGAGGCGAGCTCGTGGACGTGCGGCAAGCGTGGGAAGCGTGGGGAGTTCGTGAAGCTTCAAGCGTTCTTCGCGATTCGTGGGTGATTCGGCGGAGCATTCGCTCTATTGAGGTAGGGTGACGTTCCTTAGCCTCTTGCCGTTCATTTCCGTGGTTTGTAGGCCGTGGGGAGGCCAAGAGGGGCTTGTTTGAGCATGCTTGGGGTTTTCCATGATTTGGGGAGAGCTCGCCCGATCTATGGTTTTAGCCCGCGATTTCACGTTTGGATGGCTTAGATGCATGCTGGGGGTCCCCAGGGGTCTTCCCCTTTGGTTCCCCCCTCTCCGGTGGAGGTATGGGGGCGTGGATGGTGTTTTTGGCTGTTTCCTGCCGTTCTCGGTTTTCCGAGATGGTAGCGGTCTACCAGTAACCGCCTTCATTGGTAGCGGTCGGGTGGGGACCGCCTTCACCAGGATTTTTGATCGTTGGGGCTCGTTCTGTCGGCTACCGGTCGCGGTCGTGCGACTGACCGCGACTGCTGGTGGCGGTCAGGGGGCGACCGCTTTCACCATAGGGTCCGGCACGGTCTTCGAGACGGGTTTTTGACCGTTGGAGTCTGGTCGCGGTCTTCTGGAGACCGCTATCAGGTGAAAACGGTCATCAAGCGACCGCATTCACGTTTCGCGCACCAGGGTGGTCGCGGTCCCGGGAGGACCACGACTAGGTGGTAGCGATCCTAGGTCGACCGCGACCACTGGAGGCGGTCCTCCGGTGACCGCGACTCCTTTTCCTTGCCAACTTGAGTCCCGGACGAGCTAGTCTCGATCCCTGTGCTGACCCGTAGTCTGACTGATGCGGGGCATCATGTGGGGGCTATACGTGGGGGTGCCGTGGGGTCCCGGGAGGTGGTGACTTCGGTTTGCGTCACCGTGCGTTAGCGTGGGTACAAGGAGCGTTCCTCGTACCTGTGGTTGCGACGTTATTTTCCGTGACTTGAGAGTCTACTCCTTCAGTGACCCTCCACTAGTCGTAGCCCACCAGTACGAGGTGCTGGTCTCACCTGGGAGTGGTGTACGGGCACTCACCTTTGAGACGGTTTGTGGACCGGTTACCGTAGGCCCCTCGTCGGTAGCCAGAGTCCGGCTACGGGGGAAAATCGGTCAGAGGACCAGACCTAGTGACGCAAGGTCTGTGTGTGCACGCGTGGTTGGGGGCGGTTGGACCCACGTCGACGGGCGTGACCCCAGCTAGTTACTTGTTTATGGTTACTTGTACAGTGTCTGCGTCTCGGGTAGGACCTACCACGTCAGGCGGTTCACCTGCAGTGCGGTGTAAGACGTCAGGGGACGCTACCGGCTGTGCTTCTAGTGGGTGGTACTCATGTCGAGTACGGAGTGACAGACTGTCAGTCGAGTGTTTCCGACCTTCAGGTTTTACCGGTTCGACCTTTGAGCTTTGGCCTTCTTACCGTGGCACGTGTGTCGGTTTGCGTGCCGTAGGGCTTGGTTTTGTAGAGTACAGAGCTCTCTTTTCCGAGGTACTCTCCTACCGCTAGTGTAGTGATTTCTCGTTTTACGAGGTAGGGTCCGAGTGATCCCTACTGAGTCTTGTTCCGAGACTCATTCCCTGCGTGTTTTCATCGTGTTTCAGGTGAGGCGCCACCTTCGGGGAGCGCGTCAGGAGCGCAGCGTGGTGCGGGTGCCCAGAGGTAGTGCCAGAGGTCAGAGCCGGGGTATGCCCCGTGTAGCTGTACTTTTCTTCCTTGTCTCTGTACTAGTCGTGGTCTATTGTTATTGTTGTTAATTTCTATTATGGACCATGTAAAATGTTAATTTATTTCCTGCTTAATATTATAACTGTTTAATTTCTACAATTATTTGTGATACTTGTGTAGTCTCCACACCATCCTTTTAACCCTTCCGAGTCTTCGGGCTTGTGGGTGGCGGTGCGAGTCTCGGGTTATCGAGCCTTCCCGGTAATCGGATTCTCAGGTCGTTACAACCCCATTTGTACCTTTTGTGACTTGAGGATTGTGCCATGAAAAAGAAGCTTAACGTCGCTACTTTAGCATACTTCTTAGGACTATGGTTGATATAGTCTAGCTGGACATGTCTAGGAAAGCAGTCAACACTAATTGGATTGACATAAGAACTTAGGGAAGACTTCTACATATTGCACCATGTTTTATGGTACAGACCCGAGGGACTCTGTTAATTTTGTGATGATAGAGTAATGACCACATGACATTTGACATTTAGCACTATTTGCTATTTGAGAGATCCAGAGTATTAAATCAGGCCGATATGAGATTGTTTAGGGTGCTACGAGATATATGATGTTAAAGTGTTATGTTAGTTTGGGTGATAACTTAACAGTTCACTACTCTTATGATTAAGAGTTGTCTCGTGACGTCACACGCTCCATTTCCTGTATGACAAAATAAGAGAAGTAAGAATAAAGAGGGAACTTTATACCTACCCTTCGTGGGCAAGTGGGAGATGTTGATGGATAGCTGCCCATGAATTGAAGAAGGGCAGCATGCACCCATTCGTGAATAGATGCACACCTCTGTTCGCGAATGAGTGTTGCATGTGGTTGTCGCATGCATGCAAATGCAAAAGGACTCCCCCTTCATCATCTATAAAAGGCCACCGTACGGCACAACAAAATGTAATTTTTTTGGTACACACACGAGAAGTCTTTCTCTCTCTCACATAGCCTCTCTCTCTAGTTCTCTCTCTACATTTTGTATCGAACATGCATTATTCTTGGTGCTTCTCTGAGGGCACATCATCGACGCGGCCGTGATTTGGAGCGTGATTGATGCGGGACGGACACGGGAACCGACTCTACGTGATGTGGACCTCGGACTCTAGATGGAGATGCGACCAGCAACACATAAATTGGAGAGACTTCGGCCCGACACTATGAGTTCCTATGGGCTATATGTCGCTAACAGAAACGCAAGCTCACTCGTCGTCTCACGCAAGGGAAAAGCGGATCGTGCACGGTTGAGGAACCGGCAGAGTTCAAGGGTAGTCCGACTCACTTCCGTGCTTGGATCGAGCCACGGGACGGGTCACTCTCACACTCACAGCGGTGACATGGACTCACGGGCTAGTACCTATCGCACTCGGCAGTGACATACGACCCTATACTAGCTAAGCAAACTAACGCCAAGAAGTTACGATCGTTACCTCCACGCACCCGGCGTGGGGAAGACAACCCCAGCCAATCGCGGACTCCCAGTTAACACCTTTTACAGAAGTACAATAAATTTGACCCACTCCACTCAGGGAGATAACAGGTCACATGTGGGGCCCGAGAGTCACGACAATCGGGTTGACGGGCAGCATCTTGATGTCGCCCGGCGGTGCCGAATCCGCGTTTGTGGTGCTGTCCGGAAGGCGCGATCTACGGGTCCGTGGGGCCCACGGATCGCTCCAACCTTTGGCTATGGTGGGGTGGGACCCGCTGTGATGGGGACCCTTGGTGGCACGCCTCCCTGGACGACGGTCTGCCGGAAACACCGGTCGGAGGCCGAACAGCTCCGATCGCCAAGTGGTGGAGTTGCTGTCCACGGATTGAAGCTTCTATTTTTCAGCGCGCGCTCCGGCGAGATCGGCCGCTGCAACCGATCCTGATGTCGGATCGAGGCACAGGAGGTACCGTTGGAAAGCTCTCTCGAAATCCTTCAATCTAGGTCCAGAGAGATGATCTGGATCTGCACAGATCTGGACTTTGTTGAATTTTGAAGTTTCTGTTGTACAGTGCCCGAACTCTCAGAACAGTAGGGCGGTTTCCTGAGAACGGCCTTTGACCGTGAAGCAAACCTCTGAATCAGACGTCGACCTCTTCATAAAAGTTGTGGAGGGGAAAGAGAGAAAAACGGAAATAATTTTTTTGGAAGGATTGGTGGAGGATACGAATTGTTATGGGTTTTACACTAACTGGTGGTCGGATCTAGAAACTGGCTGATAGAACTGTAGATGGATCTAAGGATGAATTTTAGAAAATATGAGATTGCCTTACTAAATTCCACGAAAATTTGTGGGTGGAGGGGTTGGTGTATAGAACTCCCAGTAAAATTGAGAGCTCCTAGAAAAATCAAAGAGGGATCCGAAGACTGGAAACTCAGGGTGGGTGAAAATCAAAACTGAAAACAGACAGATCTGGAACAAGGAGTTGGACGAAAATGTAAAAATATGAAATGAAATCTAGATGACCAACCAATTTTTTTGGAATGTGGGGAACACCTCTGAAACACACCCTAAAAATCCCAGCTCAAGAAGATGTCGGGGTGGAGAGCAGGAATTCGTGGATGACTCCTCTGTCCTGGATGGACAGAACACCGGCGACGATGGTGGCGGTGCGATGGCGGCACGATGGCGGCGCGGCGATGACCGGAACTGATAGGGAGGCTTCACACCTCAAGAATACAGCCTTCCCAACTGCAAGGAGGAGAGGGAGGAGAGAGGAGGGGGGCGCCCAAGGCTGCTCCAAAAGATTTTCTTCCAAATGATTTCATTAATTCCACTAAATTGAGAAATACATGGTATTTATATGAAAGGCCAAAAGACACAAAATACCCTTAGACCTAGGGTTTGGGGAATAAACAAATGGGATAGAACTAATTAGTTCTAATACCATTTTACAAAAAAAATAAAAAGGATGATGGTGAGAGGGGGGCGCCCCCTTGACCAAGGGTGAAGGTTGGTGGCCAACCTTGACTTCCAAGCACACTTGTCCCCCACTTGGCCCACCCTTCTAGAAGCCCACAATTGACATGTTGACTGACCCCACATGGGTCCTGGGGATGAGGTGGATCAATGGGAGGAGGGGTGGGGGGGCCCGTGGGACCCGGGTGGTCCCATTTTGCACATAAACCCTTATTACAATATGGATTACAAACCAAATAAAGATAAATAAAAACACATTACACACAAATAAGTCTCAGTAAATGTGATAAACGCCGAGACTCAAGGGGGAGTCTCCAGACTGTCTCCGAGCCAGATGGACGCCGAAGTGGCTCGGGTGGTGCTCCGCGTACGGTACCGGTGGCTCGCCGACTCGTGCCGCTCGTGTGCTCTGGTGTCCGCACCAATTCTCCCCGGGTGAGAGAAACTTGACCCTGTCGAGTAAGGGTCTGCATCACTGTGGTACCGCTCCAGTAGGTCCGGATCAATCCGCTGCAACTCTCCATGGGTGATCCACGTATCCTCGGTGGCGGGCCGTCCTCTCCATCGCACTAGGTAGCGCGGGTAGGATCCACTCCTGGTAACTGTCAACTGCTCATCCAGTATATGATCTATATGCTCTCGCTGCCGTGGAAAAGGGGCTGGAGGTGGACACTCAGGTGTGGGATCACTCTCAATGGGAGGGGATGGCTCGAAAGGCTCACTAGGAATCACCGCTGAGTCCCTATATGCAACTAGATCCGATACATTAAAAGTAGAGCTTATACCATATTCCTCGGGCAGGTCCACAACATACACATTGGATCCAACGCGTTTCAACACTCTAAATGGACCGGCTCCGCGAGCTTGTAATTTCTTAACGGTTCCAGAGGAAAACCGTTCAGGTCTTACCCTGATCATGACATATTCGCCCTCTTGGAACTCTCGGTGGTGTCGATGGGCATCGGCTAGCTCCTTATACCGTGCATGGCTGGCATCAATGTGACGACGGATGTCGTCATGCAGACTCCTAACATGCATAGCAAAAGACTTGGTAGACTCACTATGCTCTCCTAATATGATGGACACATGTATGCACAGACACACAAGACCCTAGACAAACCTATTGTTAGTCCGACCCATACACATACAAGGATGGACCAGGACACCCGAATGTGTGCCATGCATACACAAGAGGCACCCGGTGATTGGCAGAAAGTGGGACTCCTAGACATCCTACTTTGTCCCTAGCATGCGGCTGCCCATTGGATTTGGGAGGGCTAGGAGGGCCGGATGTAGGTGTATCGGGCTTGGATGTGGGAGGATTGGGATATCTAAAACTACCTTTGTCAACACCCCTAGATGTAGGTAAGCCATGCCATGTTCCCCAATCATCGGACCTATTACTATGTGGAGGTTGATTGGCCTGAGTGGGAGGGGTGTGGTAGTGGACTCCCTCGAAGAAGTGAAGTATATATGGTGGGTCAAGGGGCCCACTATGGAATGGGTCAAAGGGATCAAAGAAGGTATGACCCCTTGTGGTGGGTTCCCACAAGTCACAGTCCCATGTGTATAAGTCTTGAAGGTGTGGGTGGTCGCCTTCATCCGTCATGGTGAATGGGACGGTGGTCATGTGAAAAAAATAAGATTCCTCCCTTGGGCAAGAGGGAATGAAGTCGGGCTCGGCCGACATAGGGAGGAATAAGAGAACCTCCGTGGTGACACAACCTACGGTGCACATGGAGGTAATGGACCCTAAGGCCGGATGAGAGAAGCTACGACTAGTGGGTTGGTCGAAGCCTCGGGCTAATAAGTGCGTCAACGTCCATTGCCGGTGTAAACCCATAATAAGGTCACCCAAGGTATCAACATGGTGACTAGATCGGAATGTCGTGTGGTAGGAGTTGACGGGCACTAGAGGTAAGGTGGGGTCCATTGATGGATATGGAGGTGGGACCAAGCCATCCTTGAGCCAACTAAGAAGTGGCTCGGCTATAAAAAGCGTACCCGTCAGAAACACGGGTTGCTCAGGCTTTAGTGGCTCTAAACAAGATGGTTCCGAATAACGTTTGGGAGTAGAGGGTGGCAAAGGAGCACTCACAGGTGGGGAAGAGGGGCCCTCTATGATGAGGTGAGGACTTTGGGAGGGCACCGTAGATTGTGCCAGCTTAGGACTACCAGATGTTACCTCCTTGTACTCGGGCAAGAGTCCGTCAATCCGAGTGCACATCCTATCCAACCCATCCGAAATGGCTTTGAAGAGTTCGGCAACAGTGGGGTTTGGATTAGGGATATTATGATGGACTTGCCCCTCGGGTCTCGGCCTGGCGGTGGACCTAGGCTCGACTACAAGCGGGGCTTCTTGCCTCCGACTAAGACCCACTTGGTTGGAAGAGATTGGGTGGGGTCGGTTGGAGGCGACTGGTCTGGGTAGGTAGACCCTTCTAAGCTCTCTCTTCATGTCCCACCATGACTCGATGGGCCATTGCCTCCTAACCTCTCTCAAGCGCTCAATGTGGTCCCACTTTTCAGCGGTCTCGTGTAGAAGCTTCTCCTTGGCGAAATAGAATTGACCGGCTTCGGACATGGTATAACAATCAAAGTATGTGTCCATGGCGGCCTCCCACTTGAGGTAGTCGCCCGGGTCATTGGAGCCATAAAAATCCGAGGCTTCGGGCCTACGGAAGTGGAGAGGGTGGTTGCCAAGCCCATGGGTGTGCCAACGATCATATCGCCTGGGTGATCGACATTCCATTGGAAATGGGGAACTACAAGATGGGCATGCCGACAATTGGACAAGACACTAGACACGACTAATGCAATCACCGACTAATGCACCTAGACCTAAACCAATATCCGGTACGTGGCGGAGTTAATCGATCCGAAAATCACTCGTGCAATTGTGCGGCCTTCCCGATAGGCGTAGCCTAACGTTCGGACAACACCTTTTAAGATACCAGATTATCGGGATGGAATGCAATTTTAAAACACTTTTTTTGTTTTAAAAATAATGATGATCCTAGACTCGACTTAGACCATGACGCATGCAAGACTTATGCAATGACTACCCTAGACTCAACTCGCTCTGATAACAAACTGATGCGGGACGGACACGGGAACCGACTCTACGTGATGTGGACCTCGGACTCTAGATGGAGATGCGACCAGCAACACACAAATTGGAGAGACTTCGGCCCGACACTATGAGTTCCTATGGGCTATATGTCGCTAACAGAAACGCAAGCTCACTCGTCGTCCCACGCGAGGGAAACGTGGATCGTGCACGGTTGAGGAACCGGCAGAGTTCAAGGGTAGTCCGACTCACTTCCGTGCTCGGATCGAGCCACGGGACGGGTCACTCTCACACTCACAGCGGTGACATGGACTCACGGGCTAGTACCTATCGCTCTCGGCAGCGACATACGACCCTATACTAGCTAAGCAAAGTAACGCCAAGAAGTTACGATCGTTACCTCCACGCACCTGGCGTGGGGAAGACAACCCCGGCCAATCGCGGACTCCCAGTTAACACTTTTTACAGCAGTACAATAAATTTGACCCACTCCACGCAGGGAGGTAACAGGTCACATGTGGGGCCCGGGAGTCACGACAATCGGGTTGACGGGCAGCATCTTGATGTCACCCGGAGGTGCCGAATCCACGTTTGTGGTGCTGTCCGGACGGCGCAATCTACGGGTCCGTGGGGCCCACAGATCGCTCCAACCTCTGGCTGTGGTGGGGTGGGACCCGCTGTGATGGGGACCCTTGGTGGCGCGTCTCCCTGGACGGCGGTCGGCCGGAAACACCGGTCGGAGGCCGAACAGCTCCGATCGCCAAGTGGTGGAGTTGCTGTCCACGGATTGAAGCTTCTGATTTTTCAGCGCGCGCTCCGGCGAGATCGGCTGCTGCGACCGATCCTAATGTCGGATCGAGGCACAGGAGATACCGTTGAAAAGGTCTTTCGAAATCCTTCAATCTAGACCCAGAGTGATGATCTGGATCTGCACGGATCTGGACTTTGTTGAATTTTGAAGTTTCTATTGTACAGTGCCTGAACTCTCAGAACAGCAGGGCAGTTTCCTGAGAACTACCTTTGACCGTGAAGCAAACCTCCGAATCAGACGTCGACCTCTTCATAAAAGTTGTGGAGGGGAAAGAGAGAAAAACGGAAATAATTTTTTTGGAAGGATTGGTGGAGGCTACGAATTGTTATGGGTTTTACACTGACTGGTGGTCGGATCTAGAAACTGGCTGACAGAATTGTAGATGGATCTGAGGATGAATTTTAGAAAATATGAGATGGCCTCACACAATTCCACGAAAATTCGTGGGTGGAGGGGTTGGTGGATAGAACTCCCAATAAAATTGAGAGCTCCTGGAAAAATCAAATAGGGATCTGAAGACTGTAAACTCAGGGCGGGTGGAAATCAAAACTGAAAACAGACAGATCTGGAAAAAGGAGTTGGACGAAAATGTAAAAATATGAAATGGAATCTAGATGACCAACCAATTTTTGTGGAACGTGGGGAACACCTATGGAACACACCCTAAAAATCCCAGCTCAAGAAGATGTCAGGGTGGAGAGCAGGAATTCGTGGATAACTCCTCTGTCCTGGATGGATAGAACACCGGCGACGATGGTGGCGGTGCGATGGCAGCACGATGGCGGCGGCGGCGATCACCGGAACTGATAGGGAGGCTTCACACCTCAAGAATATAGCTTTCCCAGCTACAAGGAGGAGAGGGAGGAGAGAGGAGGGGGGCGCCCAAGGTTGCTCCAAGAGATTTTCTTCTAAATGATTTCATTCATTCCACTAAATTGAGAAATACATGGTATTTATATGAAAGGCAAAAAGACACAGAATACCCTTAGACCTAGGGTTTGGGGAATGAACAAATGGGATAGAACTAATTAGTTCTAATACCATTTTACAAAAAAAAATAAAAAGGATGATGGTGAGAGGGGGGCGCCCCCTTGACCAAGGGTGAAGGTTGGTGGCCAACCTTGACTTCCAAGCACACTTGTCCTCCACTTGGCCCACCCTTCTAGAAGCCCACAATTGACATGTTGACTGACCCCACATGGGCCCTGGGGATGAGGTGGATCAATGGGAGGAGGGGTGGGGGGGCCCGTGGGACCCGAGTGGTCCCATTTTGCACATAAACCATTATTACAATACGGATTACAAACCAAATAAAGATAAATAAAAACACATTACACACAAATAAGTCTCAGTAAATGTGATAAACGCCGAGACTCAAGGGGGAGTCTCCAGACTATCTCCGAGTCAGATGGACGCCGAAGTGGCTCGGGTGGTGCTCCGCGTACGGTACCGGTGGCTCGCCGACTCGTGCCGCTCGTGTGCTCTGGTGTCCGCACCAATGATTCTATAAGAATGACTCTAGTAGCCGTCCTATTGGGACCTCCGAGTTTTGGGACTACGAACTCTAGGTATTTCTCACCCCATTATTAAGATGGATTGCCAATGTCGGAGGGGGAGGCCCCCTCTAGTCTCTCTCTCTCTCTCTCTCTCTCGGTGGATTGCCGATGCCCAAGGGGGTAGTCCTCCTCACCATCTCCATCACTCTCTTTCTCTCTCTTCTCTAGTAAAGGTACTTTCGTCATAGGAATAATAAAATCTTTGTGAAATATTCAGCTTCTCGTCGATAGAAGTTTAGCACAATGTCATTTTTACAACATTTATTTAAAAGTAATGATATGTCTGTTAATATCTTTCTTGACACTGATATTTTTGCAGGTTTCCCTTTGAGATGGTTTACATGCAAAAGTTCTAACAAAGTAGAATTGAACATTATCAGTAGCATATCTTGGAAGGAAATGGAAGGCAAACGTTTTGCCTAGCTAGGATTATTTTTATCCTCTATTTTGTCCAAGTGCGTTTGGCCAATTGCCAAGTGATATGTAGTACAGTACAATTACACCCCCCCCCCCACACACACACACACACAACGATTGATGGGCTGGGGAGGGCACACGGTTTCCCCGCGTTGTTCACCTCGACCAATAATTAATTGCTGGTGGGGTTCTTGAAAAGGTAGAAGGAGGACGCGTGAACTCTGTGGAGAACCCAGTCAGTACCCTATTCATGGCAGTGCTGGGAGTTTATATATATTGCTTGTAATGTGTACATGTTACAAGGATAAGAATTGGGGTTCCACAAAGGATGGCACGATTACAACAGTTCTGCAACAATTCTACAACAATCCGATAAGAATGGCTTCCGCTTCCTGTAATCACGCGCATCAGCTCCGCGGGTGTACGAGCACACCGGGGTTCCCGCTTCCTGCTACCTGCAGCGGTGTACCGTTTCCTTCATGCTCGTTATCAGTTCTGGCCTATATTTATATGCGATCGAGCTTCCTCCCTAGCTTCCTTCCCGGCCTCATCTGCGAGCCGTTGGGAGCAGCCACCAGCGGCGGAGATGGCTGCCAGAGTGGGGCTAGAGATCGACCACCTGCACTACCCGGACTCCTCCTCCTCCTCCTCCCTCGAGGAAGGCACGGCGCGAGAGGAGAACGCCGGCCGCTCCCTGAGCTTCAGCAGGGCCTACAAGATCCCTCGCCGCCACCCACAGGCAACAACAGCCCATCCAGCCTGGCCTTCTCGTTTCTCTCTTCTCTCTCTAGCTAGGTAATTCCGTCTGCTTGCTCTTATGATTGTTCTTGAGGCCGGGCATGCATGCAGGAGTTCTCAGCGGCGCAGACGCTGCTGCTTGCGTACCAGTCGCTGGGGGTCGTCTACGGCGACCTGGGCACATCCCCGCTCTATGTCTTCTCTTCCATTACGCTGTCGAACCCCGGCGAGAAGGACATACTGGGCGTCATGAGCCTCATCTTCTGGACCCTCACCTCGATCGGCCTGATCAAGTACGTCTTCATTGTCCTGCACGCGGACGATCATGGAGAAGGTCATCTCTCTCTCTCTCTCTCTCTCTCTCTCTCTCTCTCTCTCTCTCTCTCTCTCTCTGGGTTAATTTGTCTCTTTGTGTAATGGATTAGCTAACTGCATGCCGGTTGTTGTCTTCATGTATTCCTGTTCAGGGGGGACTTTCGCCCTCTACTCCTTGCTGCGACAGCACATAAACTTCAAGAGCAAAACCCTAGTGCAGAGCACCCGGCTGGAATCGGACCTCCACTTGCTCTACCATAGCAACGGGAGCGCTTTGCAGTCGAAAGCGAAGCGTTTCCTCGAGGAGAGCATACGGGCGCAGACGGTGATCACCTTCATCGTCCTACTCGGGACCTGCATGGTCATCGGCGACGGAGCACTCACCCCTGCCATCTCTGGTACAACCGCGCTACCACGGGCACCTCCCCATGCCCGCTGTTATTTCACCACGCATGAATCTTTGATCAAACAGTGACACAGCGAGTTTGTTCTCCGCATATATACTTAATTTAACTTTTGTTGCATGCATGTGTCCTCTTGTGCAGTTCTTTCAGCTGTTCTGGGAATCCAGTCAAGATCCTCCAAGATCACCCAAGGTAACCAACGATCGATCGAGCTCCATATATAGCTTGCTCACTTTCTTCAGTCAAATCATTCAAATAATAATAAGGTTTAGATCGTTTAATTAATCTGCACAGGTCACGTTGTCCTGCTATCTGTTGCGATTCTCGTCATCCTATTCGCCTTCCAGAGATTTGGAACAAGCAAACTCAGTGCCTCCTTCTCTCCCATCATGCTCATGTGGTTCGGGTCCACGGCTGCAATCGGACTGCACAACATCATCAAGTATTACCCTGGAGTGCTTAAGTCTCTATCTCCACACTACATATATTACTTCTTCGAGAGAAACCATAAGAAGGGCTGGGAGCTCTTGGGAGCTGTGGCACTCTGCATCACAGGTTGCCATATATGGTTTTTACCATGTTGCTAGCTTGTCCATATATTTGAAAGAAGTTCTTTATCTAGCTAAAAGAAGACTGACTAATTGGAATAATTAATATTGTTTCTTGTGGAATTCTCTTCAGGCGCGGAAGCTATGTTTGCTGACTTGGGCCATTTCAACAAGCGCGGAATTCAGGTATCTTATAGTGTCCGAAGTTCTTTTAGGTGATCTTGGCATGATCATCAGAATCTTATGGTATTTAATTATGTCATGTATTCAAGAACTCAGCAACAAATTATCTTAACTCGCGTAAGCAATATTGCCACCGCATGCAGATGGCTTTCTCTTTCATAGTTTATCCGGCTCTCATCGTTGCGTACGCTGGGGAAGCAGCATATTTGATAGTGAACCCAAACAACATCAGCACAACATTCTACAGCTCGGTGCCAAACCCTGTGTTCTGGCCAATGTTCATCATAGCCACGCTTGCTGCCATCGTTGCAAGCCAGTCGTTAATATCTGCGAGTTTCTCCATCGTAAGGCAGTCCATGGCGCAGGGTTGCTTCCCAAGGGTGACCATGGTACACACCTCATCTAAGCATGAGGGCCAAGTATACTCTCCTGAAGTGAACTACTTCCTGATGATCGTGTGCATTTTAATAACTGCCGGCTTCAAAGGGGGTCCAGAAATAGGAAACGCATTTGGTGAGTGAACAGGATTTGCCTCTAAGCACGCACTTAGAATTTTTCATTTTTCTGATGTTATGGATTTCGGAAACACGTTTTTATACCACTTGCATTCATGCAGGGCATATGCATATATATATCATCCTTCTAAGTTTATGTATATATTAACACCGTTAATCTCTATCTAGAGAAACAGTAGAATATTTGCAAGAACAACCATTAATTGTCTTATATTTGTTTTTTTTAGTATTGAAATAGAATATATTCATGGTCTTCTTCTTACCTTACGAAATGTTTTATTCTAATTAAACAGGGGTTGCAGTCATATGGGTGATGATCATCACGACATGGTTGATGGATGTGGTGATGCTGGTCATTTGGGACACCAACATCATACTAGTATCAATATTTGTTGCTGTCTTCCTGGGGATTGAGGGCATGTACATGACATCACTTCTGAATAAAGTCCCTCAGGGAGGGTGGGTTCCGTTCGCAATTTCAGCATTATTCTTGGTGATTACACTGTCTTGGACATACGGGAGGAGCAAGAAGGCCGATTACGAAGCCGAGAAGAAGATGAACGCAGCTGATCTCAATCAGCTCGTCACAAACAACAACATCTTGAGGGTGCCCGGTGTATGCTTCTTCTGCACAGACCTCATCAATGGCATCCCTCCCATCGTCCAACATTACATGCAGCATGTAGGGGCCCTTCGCAAAATAATGGTGATGATCACCGTGAGAACTCTCCCTATAAGATCTGTTCTTCCTGAAGAACGACTTGTGGCAGCGCAGCTAAGTCCCAAAGGCATATATCGATGTCTCGTTCAGTATGGATACATGGATGATCCCGATATGGAGGGTGAAGAATTTGTCACGTCTGTCATTGAAGCCCTCAAAGACAAAGCTAGCAGCCAGGAAGAAATTGAAGCGCTAGACTTGGCACTCAGTAGGGGGATTGTTTTCGTCGTGGGAAGAACTATACTTAGCACTAACAGCGGATGGTTCACACGTTTCGTGATAGACAGTCTGTATAAGTTTCTGCAAAAGAATTTTAGGTCGTCTGTGACCACTATGAGGATCCCACCCGGTAAGGTTCTCCAGGTTGGGATGTTGTATGAGATTTGATATTGGTCTTGTTGTAATTAATAAGTGGCTGGATATCATGATGTCTATCATAAATACATGAGTAGGGTATTGAAATAGCTGTTGTAAGGCATCTCAAGGCACGTAATTTGGCGTAAAGAATCGGAGTACCTACAACGATGGACAAAGACAGAGGAGGGAAGAAGAGATCAAATCACACAAACGCATAAGATTTTTATGTCGATGTGTCTTTCTACATCTACAGTCACACTGAGTTTTATTTCTTTCACCAAAAAGAATACACGATTACAAGAGATGTTGTCTTAAATTAAAAGAGTCTAAGACAACACGCTATGGATATTATTGTAATAATACTCAACAATTTAGTTAATGACCTACTAAGATAAGGATCAAACTTCACACTCCTCCGATACATTAGTTTCGTGTTAATATGACACTTTTCTTGTTTTGACCGGAGATGAATAATATGTTCTTTTTCCTATGCTTTTCCAGTGTAGAATTTCAATCAGAGGCCCTCCAAGAAGAGATATCATCCTAGTTAGAACTAATTGACCAAGGATCTACCTAGAAGTGGTTAGGGCAAGGGGCCTAGTAGGATTCAATGGATGCCTTACATTAGATTCAATTGGGTTTTATGGAGGTTAAGAAGTTAACTAAAACTAGATTGGTTACCATTAATGTTGAGCAAGATGGACGTGGGGAGCGTGGATTTCTGCCTGTCTCAAGAATGTAAATATGGAAGTTTTAGTTAATGGCTTTCCCTCCAAATGGTTTTGACCTTCTAGGGGATTGAGCTAGGGGATCTCCTATCCCTCTATTTATTTGCTCTCACTTCGGGGACACTTGACAGTAGTTCTGAAAGATGCAAACAAGGCAAGCTGCAAGGGTACAGACAGAATGCCAAGAGCTCCCCACATAAGTCATTTGTTGTATGTGGGAAGATCTTCTCGTGTGGCAACAGCAGAGGAAGAAGAGATCTCACCTATCAAATCTATGCTAGAAACATATTGCAATTTGTCACACAAGCGATCAACAGAGACAAATCTAGATTATTGGTGATAAGTCCGTCATTGGAGGGGCACAAAGCTAAATAGCTTGAAGAAATGTTGAAAATTCTGATAGAAGAGAAATTGGGTAAATACTTGGGCATTCATGTTACTCAGTTGATTCCATTTGAAGTATGAACCCAAGGCGTGCTTAGGTGGTTCACCACCTCTCCCCACGATAGAGAGGTTGTGAGTTTGATTTTACTTACCAACGTGCAGAGCAAGATTACCATATCCAAATTATTCGCAGACCCGCCCGTTTCTCTCCCCCTTTCCCCCGGTCTTAAATCATTGGGCCATATAATAAATAAATAAATAAATATTTGAAAAAAAGAGAATCCATCCGAAGCAGCTTTTAAGGAGGTATATGAGAGGATAAGGAGGTGTTGAACCCCCTTTATGTGATAGTTCTCACTTGATAAGATTTTGATGATGACCAAACACTATATAAGTCTAGAATGAATGTTTGAATAAATTTGAATGAGTTTTCTTTTGGGCTGCCTTAGTATATATAACTTGCATTTGATTATTGTCTCTCCTTAAGTCATGTTTCACTAGTGCAGTCGAAGGATGAAGATTGCATGTTCAAGAGAATCCAAATTAAGTGAGTGTTATGAGTTGAAGTTGTTAAAGATCCACTCTGACTCTGGTTTTGTGGTTTTACAGAACTCACGAATGAGCCTTGTTGTCTAGAGATTCGAGGTCGATTGGTGAGATCTATCCCAACCTCATCTCACCTGTTCAGTTGTTTATACATGATAGATTCTTTTTGTGTTGATCCCAAGGGGTAATTCGTCATGGTCTTGATCTTAGTTAGTTTTGATCTTGTATTTACTCCTTCATGCTTTAGAAATAATTCTTTTGAATGGGGTGATCCCAACGGTGAACCCCCTTGATGTTCATAGCACTTAGTCTTGGTTTTAGTTTCATTTTGTGATGTCCAGGGATAAGGGTCGACCCCTTGGGTCGACCCCCGGTGTTGTTTCTCTCAACCCACACGGGTTCCTTAAACCAAGCCGCGAGGGTCGACCCCAAGGGCCGACCCCTGATCATTTCTTTTTCCAACCCGCACGGGTTCCTTAAACCCAACCGCGAGGGTCGGCCCCAAGGGTCGACCCTTGAGCGTTATTTTCTCAAAACCGCACGGGTTGTTGTTTGGCTGGTCGCGAGGGTCGACCCCAAGGGTCAACCCCTGGGAGGTTTATTTTTCCAATCTGTTCGGGTTCTGGCTTGGCACCACGAGGGTCGACCCCTCCTTGTACAAGCATCTAAGCTTGTTTGATATCTCTTTGGAGGTCCACGAGGGTCGACCCCAAGGGTCGACCCTTTCAGTTTGGGCACCGCCGAACACATTTCGAACCGGTACGAATGCTACTTTTTCTCTAAGCTTTTGCCCTAAAAGTGTGAGATCCGAGGCTCCTATCATCGTACACGTGTCTCCCAGCCTTGGGGGTATAAAACCCATCATTGGGCGACCTAAAAGTGAATCGAATAGAACATTCTCTTATCCTTTTGGGGTTTTGCGTGCTTGCAGCAGAAGAAAGAATGGAGAGGGCTCGTGAGCGCGAAATCAACCCAAGCTTCTTGCAGATATGATGCAGCTCGAGCCGGATTCAAAGGCCTTCATCCTGATATGAAGCTAGGCAACAAGGATCTCGAGTTGCACATCATCATCCGGGCTTCCTCTTGAAGATTCGTCTACATCTTGCAACCTTCTCCAGGGAACGAGGAACCACAGCCTGCTCATCGTCAAAAGGGGGATTTCTGGCGACCTCAAGATCTTTATTGCATACATTTTGTTCATTCTATTTCAGTTCTGAAGGATCATTGTATATCTGAATATTTCTTGAACGAGATACTGTGTGTGTGTGTGCATTTGCTGGTCGCAGCGCACGTGTGTGTGTGTGGCTGTGTGCTTCACAGCGTGTGTGTGTGGGTTTTCACTCTATAGTGGAAGCAATCCTCACTCTGTGAGGGGTGGACGTAGGGGACACTGTTGTGAACCCGAACCACCTAAAATCCTCGTGTTCATTGTGGTTTGCTTCTACGTTCTTACACGTGTGGGCTTCTCGTCGAGCGGAGTGTTGTTCAAATCTCGATTGTCTAGGGATTCCTATATTTCCGCTGTTCGTGTGTTAGCATCAACGGGTGAGAAGAGTGTGCTTCGTTTCTTGTCCATCCATTTAATCTATTGCAAAAATTGTTGTTGGTAAAATTTTTATTGTCAATCAATTCACCCCTCCCCTCTTGATTGCCATCTACCGGGGACAACAATTGGTATCAGAGCCCGGTCTCTGATTTTGTACTGATCTCAGGATCTAAGAGTAAGATCTAGTATATGGCAAACAAGGGGTTGATGCCCGAAGGGCACTCTATACATAGACCATCGTTCTTTGATGGGTCGAATTTCACATATTGGAAGAATCAGATGTATGTATTCCTGAGGGCCCGGGAATTTTAAATTTGGTATGTTATCAATAATGGTCCTTATCAATTGCCTCCAAAAGAGGAAGAGTGGGGAGAAGAACATATCAAGAAGTGCATAGCTAATTTCAAAGCAATGAATATAATCTAATGTGCAATTCACCCCAATGAGTACTCACTTCCGCGTAGGAAATGTGGAATAAACTCCGCTTGATGTATGAAGGGACTTCGAAAAGTGAAAGAAACCAAGGCAAATCTGCTCGTTCGAGACTACGAATTGTTCATGATGAAGCCAGATGAAAGCATCTCAGAGATGTTTGCTAGATTGTTGGAGATAACAAATGGATTGAAAGCACTTGGGAAGGATTACTCCAACCAGGATCTAGTAAGGAAGGTATTAAGGTCCCTCTCTCCACAGTGGCATGCGAAAGCCACAGTCATAGAAGACTCAAAGGATCTTAGTACCTTGACACTTGATGAGCTAATTGGATCATTGATGACCTACGAGCTGAATATAAAAAGGAATGAGGAAGACGTCAAGAAAAAGAAGCCAATCTCCAGCATCGCTTTGAAGACCAACCTCCAAGGCTCAGATGAAAGTGAAGATGGATCTGTTTCAAATAGTGAGGATGAAGAGTTGGTGGCCATGATAACGCGAAGGGCCAGAAAATTCATCAAGAAATCTAGAAGAGCAGGAACTCTGTTCAGAAGAGCACCAAAGAAAATGATAGCCAAGAAGGGAGAAAATAGCAAGAAGGAAGAGATAATCTGTTATGAATGTAAAAAATCAGGGCACATGCGTGGAGAGTGTCCCGAACTTCAAAAAAAGTTCAAGAAAGGGAAGTTCAAGAAAAATAAGGCAATGGTGGCAACATGGAGCGATGAGGATGACACCGAAGACAAATCGGAAGATGAGTTGGACGAGCTTGTCCAAACGTTGTGTCAATGGCGAATGATGAAGACTCCAATGAGGTACATTCTGAAACTGAAGATCTCTCATGTGAACAATGAAAAATTGCTTACGAAGCTTTGTATGAAAAATGTAAAAAGTTAAAGTCTGAAAATAGGATGTTAAAGAAAAAGATTGACCAGAGCATATCAAATGAATCTTCATGTATGAAATGTGCTGAATTATCATCCAAGCTTGAAACACTATCTTATGACAATGAAATGCTTAATTCCAAAGTCATTTTGTTTGAAGAAGAACTAACATGCTTAAAAGAAGAACAACAAAATGATGAAAAATCCATGAAAGCTATTAAAGAAGTGAATGCTAAAGTGCAAGCCTTGGAAAAGGATAAAATGGAACTTGAAGAAGCAAAGGGGCTTTTAATGGGTGAGGTGAAAGATCTGAAAGAATCACTAGCTAAATTTGTCAAAGGAAAGCAAAATCTAGACACCATGCTAGGAATGAGAGTGAATTTTAGAAAGGAAGGGCTAGGATATGAGCCATGCTACAAGAAAGCTTTTGAAAACAAAACTCAAACTTCCTTTGTGAATGCTAATGCTTCATCTTCATCATGCTTTCACATAAAAAGAGTGAGAAATACATTCCGGTTCACAAACCATTCATGAATGAAAGTAAGAAAAGGAATGTTAACAAAAAGGTTGTTTCATGCTTTTATTGTCGAATGTATGGCCACACCATGTATACATGCATATTAATGTTGGCTGACGAGGAATAATTTGCTAGAAAATTGATGCGATTGAATAGATCAAGAACTTCTAACCGATGTGGACCCAAGCAAGCTTGGGTACCAAAGTCATAGAAGTCTTCTTGTCTTGATGTTTTGTAGGTCTGCATGAAGGCTCAAAGAAACAAATGGTACCTTGATAGTGGATGATCGCGACACATGTCGGGAAACAAAGAAATATTTGCAGACCTCAAAGAAAAGGATGGTGGACTTGTTGCATTCGGGGGCAAGGACAAAGGAAAAATCGTCGAAGAAGGTAAGATTGGTAAGGGATCTCCTCACAGTGTGGAAAATGTTTTATTGGTTAAAGGTCTCAATCATAACTTACTTAGTATAAGTCAACTTTGTGATAAAGGGTGCAATGTGATTTTTGACTCCACACACTGCACGGTTGTAAATAAAATTACACAGGAAATAATGTTTATAGGGGTTAGACAGAATAATGTATATATGATAGACCTAGATGATACTTCACACAATAATCTTTGCTTAGTTACAAATAACTCTGATAATGCTTGGTTGTGGCATCGCCGTCTTGGGCATGCCAGTTTTAATGTTCTTACAAAGTTGTCCAGAAATGATTTAGTTGTTGGGATGCCAAAGCTGAAGTTTGAACCAGACAAAGTATGTGAGGCGTGCAGCAAAGGTAAGCAAACAAGAACCTCTTTTAAAAGTAAGAATGATGTGACAACCACTAGGCCCCTTGAAGTTCTTCATATTGATTTGTTCGGACCTAGTAGAACTCACAGTCTAGGTGGCAAGTTATATGGGTTTGTCATTGTAGATGACTTCTCATGATTTTGTTGGGTGTACTTTTTGTCACATAAAAATGATGCTTTGATAGAGTTTGAAGGTTTTTGCAGGAAAGTGGAGATTGAGAAAGGATGTTCCATCAAGAGAATTCAAAGTGATCATGGTAAGGAGTTCGAGAACACTGACTTTGATGAATTTTACAGGAAGCACGGGTACTCGCATACATTTTCAGCACCAAGAACTCCAGAAAAAAATGGCATTGTAGAGAGAAAGAATAGAGCACTCATTGAGATGACTCGGACGATGCTAAGCGAGAACAACTTACCAAGATATTTTTGGACAGAAGCCGTGAGCACGGCATGTTACATTATAAACCGAGCCATGGTAAGACCTATCTTAAGAAAAACACCATATGAACTCTTCAAAGGTAAGAAGCCCAACATCTCTCATTTGAAACCATTTGGATCAATTTGCTATATTCTTAATAATGGAAAATCTGATTTGGGCAAATTCAATACAAAAAGTGATCGTGGAATTTTTCTTGGGTACTCTCTTACCTTTAGAGCTTATCGGGCTTATAACCTGAGAACTCTTGTAGTAGAAGAGAGCCCACATGTCATTATAGATGAATCATGCAGCATGAGTGCTAACAAAAATTCAAATTTGCAGGATGAAGAAGAAGAAACCGATGAAGAGATCGCACCAAAGGCAGCGCAAGATCAAGCAACTAAAGGAGAAGGATCAGAAAGTAAGGATGGTGAAAATCAACAAGGACAGCAGCTTCCTCAGCAATGGACTTTCCACAAAAGCCATCCTCTCGAGAATGTGATTGGTAATGTAGAAGATAAAGTGAAAACTCGATCTTCATCCAAGGAAGTTGACAATTTGGATTATCTTGCATTGTTCTCTCAATTTGAACCGCACTCTATTGATGAAGCCTTAAAGGACAATTCCTGGTTCTTAGCTATGCAGGATGAACTACACCAGTTCCAAAGGAACAAAGTGTGGTTCCTTGTGTCACGTCCTAAAAATCACTCCGTGATCGGAACCAAATAGATTTTCCGAAACCAGTTAAATGATCAAGGAGTGGTGATTAAGAATAAGGCAAAGCTAGTAGCCAAAGGCTATAGCCAAGAAATAGGAATTGACTTTGATGAGTCATTTGCCCCAGTGGCAAGACTTGAGGCCATAAGAATTCTCTTAGCATTTGCATGCCACTATGATATCAAACTCTTTCAAATGGATGTGAAAAGTGCATTTTTGAATGGTTTCATACAGGAGGACGTATATGTGGAGCAACCTCCAGGATTTGAAGATCACGTATATCCGGATTATGTTTACAAATTGGACAAGGCGCTTTGTGGGTTGAAACAAGCTCCCCGCGCCTGGTACAAGAGGCTGAGTTCTTTCCTTGTTGACAATGGGTTCAAACGTGGTAACATTGATCAAACCTTGTTTACCAAAGTAAATGGTAAGAAAGTTCAAATTGTTCAAGTATATGTCGACGACATTATATTTGGTTCTACTAATAACACCTTGAGTGAGAATTTTGCCAAACTTATGCAAGGTGAGTTTGAAATGAGTATGATGGGAGAATTGACCTTCTTCTTGGACTTGCAGGTCAAACAAATGGTGGATGGCATTTTCATATGCCAAAGGAAGTATGCTCGAGACTTGCTCACAAAGTACAATTTCAGCAAGGTGAAACATCAACCCACACCCATGTCAACCTCAATCAAACTTGATCAAGATGAGAAAGGTAAAACCGTGGACCAAAAACTTTACAGAAGCATGATAGGATCATTGTTATATTTAACTGCTAGCCGGCCCGACATTCAATTTGTTGTGTGTTTGTATGCGAGATTTCAGTCCAATCCAAAAGAATCACACATGTCGGCCGTAAAATAGATTTTTAGATATATTGCTGGTTCAGTTAGCTTGGGCTTATGGTTTCCGCGTAATTCGAGATTTGAATTAATTACTTATTCTGACGCTGATTATGCAGGTTGTAAAGTGGATCGGAAAAGCACCAGCGGGTATTGCCAATTTCTTGGAGGATGCATGGTCTCATGGGCCTCCAAGAAACAAAATTCAGTGACATTATCAACCGCCGAAGCTGAGTATGTGGCTGTAGGTAGTTGTGTTGCCTAGGTGCTTTAGATCCAACAACAAATGATTGACTATGGCATCTCTTTTAAGAACACCTCAGTCTTGTGTGATAACACCTCAGCCATAAATATGTCAAAAAACCCTATTCATCACTCTCGCACGAAGCATATTGAAATTAAACATCATTTCATTAGGGATCATGTGAGTAAGGGTGATGTAGAAATTAGCTTCATTGAAACAAACCGTCAAATTGCCGACATCTTTACCAAACCTCTAAGTGAAGACAAGTTCACATCATTTAGGAGAGAACTAGGGGTTTGTAGGATAGAGGAGTCTGAATCATGATCATTTGCATCATATAACTACACTGTGTGCATAAGTCATTTACTTGCATTTTGTGCATAAGTGTTCATAAGATGTCTTGGTATATAAAATGGTGAATTGCGAAAGATGGATTAAGTCCATCTGGAAGCATTCATTATGCGTGAGACCATACTCCGCCATCGTACCAAGTATCATTGTGTCGTGCACGCACTTGCATTATTGAGTTGCATTAGTGAGTCTCCTTCATCATGCATATGCATCATATTGCTTGAAAATCATAAAATCAGTTTGTGTGAACAATCATCATGGGTGTGAATTGCATTCCTTCTATTTATAATGTACACACACTTTCATTGCCTTTTCTATGGCCGATGTTACCTTGAATACAATTAAAATGCCAACCAAGGAGCAAAATCATTCAAAATCTGAAATCGGGAGAGTTGGACAATAACCGTCTAATGTGATCTTAAATTTCTTTGAAATATTTTCCCCAATTGATTTCAACAGCAAAACATTCACTTTCCCTTGATTCTAACATGAATTTATCATTGGGGATTAGAGCCTAGCCTTCCTTGGACTTCTCTTGCACTTAAATCTATTTTTGAAGAAGTACAGGGGAAGGGTCGACCCCAAGGGTCGACCCTCGCGTCACCCGGTTCTGGCTGGGGCTCGGAGTAATAGGGGTCGACCCAGCGGGTCGACCCATTCCGGTCCGACAGATTCGTCGAGTCCGGACCGACTCGCAAAGGGGTCTTCAACCTTCAAATCGCCCCTCTCTTGCCTATAAAACATCTCCAGCCCCCTTCTACAACCTGCCACCACTTCCTTCAACCCTAAAAACCTTTTCTTGCAAACCCTACACCTCCCAGATCTGATCGCGAGCTCCAACAGGTGGCAACTCGCGGCCCCCTTCCTTGCGTCTCAAAGCTGCTTCCTTTGTTCCGATCTCGTCTGAGGTAAGCCTTGGTGTGTAGAGAGTCGATTTATCTGCGGTTAGAGCATCCCCTTTTTGAACCAACGAGATCTACAACTCCATCTCGGGCTCTTCTCTGTCTTGTGATCCAGATGACCCCAAAGAGGCGTCCTTCTCGCAAAGAAGCAGAATCAAGCTCTGCCCGGGAACAAAGGTCGAACGGAAAAGAACTCATATCCACCAAATGGGATCAACCATCTAGCAAAGTGCTGGACAGGAAGGTACTTCGCCCTCGGGCGGTAGATTTTGGAAATATTTGCAAACATCTCCCAAGTCTTGTGGATATCATTTGCAGTCAGCCGAATTTGGATGTGTTTATGTCAGCGCATCGTCGTTTTTATCCACGTCTGGTTCATCAATTTTACATCAATCTATCTTTCACGAAAACAATCAATATACAATAGTGAATGCCCAGTCGTTTAAGCTCACACCAGCCTTCATTGGTACTGCTCTTGGACTGCCTTGTGAAGGATACACATTTGGAGACATTCCTGTGCCAGATGAAGTTGTATATCAAATGATGACTTCCGAGGAAATGGGTGAGAGAACGACCGCTGGGTTGAATGCAAATCATTTCCTTCCTTTGCAGCATATTTTACATCGCATGATAACCACTATTTTACTACCTCGAGGAGGAGGTCATGATAAAGTAACATAGGTTCACATGTTCTTGTTCTATTGTCTTATGAGTGGTCTTCCCATTAATTTTCCGACCATTATGCTAGATCATATGTGTTCAAGCATGAAGCATAAAAATCGGACTCTTCTATATGCGGCTCCATTATCTGCCATTTATGAGCACTTGCAGTGTGATCTGTCAAAAGAACCTTCACAGACCATTCGAACTGTCGACATTTACTCGATTCACACCATTTGCCATAATATGAACTGATAGATGGTGTCTTGGTTCGGACCTTGAAGAGTTCTGAACGTGCAGTCATTTCTAAAGATGATGAAGATGATGATGGCAACCATCCGCAAGATGGTCATGCTGAAAGGATTGTTTCTGAGGTGGTTTAGATGGTAACAGACCGACTGGGTTCCATTGATGGTCGTTTAGACAAATTTGGGGAGAAAATGGATGTTCTAGCCAAGGATGTCTCAGATTTGAAGCTTTCCCATATGGAATACACTCAGACATTTCAAAGGGTTACCACTTTTCTTGAGTCAAATACGCAAGCTTTGGACATTCAGACCACTCTGTTTCAAGAAATCATCGATTACATAAGACGTCCACCAAATCCACCCACTCCAGATTCGGACTAGATGATTGCGCTCCACCGGCATGGCACACTTCTTACCCCGTATTCACCCCCTCCTTTTTGATGATGCCAAAGGGGGAGAAATTTTGTAATATGTGTGTGCCCGGCTAATTAAAAATCTATGTGTGATGTGTGCTTGTATGCATGTGTGTTTTCATTAATCATGCTAGTTAGCGAGGTTGTATCTCATGGCATTGCATATGTCAGCATTGTAGTTGCTTTTTATCTCATGAACTCAGACTTTGTTTGTCCTAAAACCTTGTGGTCGGCTGAAACAATGGATGATGCCTTTGGTTGGTCAATCTTACAGTGTTTGCATGAGGCCTTGTGTTTTATGTTGTGATGCTTTTTAAATGTTTCAGGTTGGTGCATGGAAAGAATGATGCTTCTTAAATGTTTCAGGTTGGTGCATGGAAAGTGTGTGCATTTAACATTGTGGTTGTGGTTTGATGTTTATGTTGGGGTTCCCTTACCTTTGGTGTGTGGCCTTGATTTCATTTAGCTTGCTAAATCCTTTTGAGTTCACATGGTTATGTATATGGAGGTTTTCTTGTTAAATCCTTTTTGAGTTGATGTGTTGATTCAGAAATTTTGTAAATAAAAGTTTTTCATGTCTATCCTAAAATCTAGCATATAGTATTTTGTCATCATCAAAAAGGGGGAGATTGTTGAACCCCCTTTATGTGATAGTTCTCACTTGATAAGATTTTGATGATGACCAAACACTATATAAGTCTAGAATGAATGTTTGAATAAATTTGAATGAGTTTTCTTTTGGGCTGCTCTAGTATATACCACTTGCATTTGATCATTGTCTCTCCTTAAGTCATGGTTCACTAGTGCTGTCGAAGGATGAAAATTGCAAGTTCAAGAGAATCCAAATTAAGTGAGTGTTATGTGTTGAAGTTGTTAAAGATCCACTCTGACTCTGGTTTTGTGGTTTTTACAGAACTCACGAATGAGCCTTGTTGTCTAAGAGATTCGAGGTCAATTGGTGAGATCTATCCCAACCTCATCTCATCCGTTCAGTTGTTTATACATGATAGATTCTTTTTGTGTTGATCCCAAGGGGTAATTCATCATAGTCTTGATCTTAGTTAGTTTTGATCTTGTATTTACTCCTTCATGCTTTAGAAATAATTCTTTTGAATGGGGTGATCCCAACGGTGAAACCCCTTGATGTTCATAGCACTTAGTCTTGGTTTTAGTTTCATTTTGTGATGTCCAGGGACAAGGGTCGACCCCTTGGGTCGACCCCCGAGTGTTGTTTCTCTCAACCCGCATGGGTTCTTTAAACCCAGTCTCGAGGGTCGACCCCTGATCGTTCCTTTTTCCAACCAACACGGGTTCCTTAAGGCAAGCCGCGAGGGTCGACCCCAAGGGTCGACCCCTGAGCGTTATTTTCTCAAAACTGCACGGGTTGTTGTTTGGCTGGTCGCGAGGGTCGACCCCTGGGCGGCTTATTTTTTCAAATCTGTTCGGGTTCTGGTTTGGCACCACGAGGGTCGACCCCTCCTTGTACCAGCATCTAAGCTTGTTTGGGATCTCTTTGGAGGTCCACAAGGGTCGACCCCAAGGGTCGACCCTTTTAGTTTGGGTGCCGTCGAACACGTTTCGAATCCGTACGAATGTTACTTTTTCCCTAAGCTTTTGCCCTAAAAGTGTGAGATCTGAGGCTCCTATCATCGTACACGTGTCCCCCCAGCCTTGGGGGTATAATACCCATCATTGGGGCGACCTAAAAGGAATCGAATAGAACATTCTCTTATCCTTTTTGGGTTTTGCGTGCTTGCAGCAGAAGAAAGAAGGGAGAGGGCTCGTGAGCGCGAAATCAACCCAAGCTCCTTGCAGATATGATGCAGCTTGAGCAAGATTCAAAGGCCTTCATCCTGATATGAAGCTGGGCAACAATGATCTCGACTTGCACATCATCATCCGGGCTTCCTCTTGAAGATTTGTCTACATCTGCAACCTTCTCCAAGGAACGAGGAACCACAGCCTGCTCATCGTCAAAAGGGGGATTTCTGGCGACCTCAAGATCTTTATTGCATACATTTTGTTCATTCTATTTCAGTTCTAAAGGATCATTGTATATCTGAATAGTTCTTGAACGAGATACTGTGTGTGTGTGTGTGCGTTTGCTGGTCGCAACGCACATGTGTGTGTGGCTGTGTGCTTCACAGCGTGTGTGTGTGTGGGTTTTCACTCTAGTGGAAGCAATCCTCACTCTGTGAGGGGTGGCCGTAGGGGACACTGTTGTGAACCCGAACCACCTAAAATCCTTGTGTTCATTGTGGTTTGCTTCTACGTTCTTACACGTGTGGGCTTCTTGTCGAGCGGAGTGTTATTCTAATCTCGATTGTCTAGGGATTCTCTATATTTTCACTATTCGTGTGATAGCATCAACGGGTGAGAAGAGTTGTGCTTCGTTCCTTGTCTATCCATTTAATCTATTGCAAAAATTGTTGTTGGTAAAACTTTTATTGTCAATCAATTCACCCTTCCCCTCTTGATTGCCATCTACCGGGGACAACATGAGGATACTAGTGTAGAGGCGAAAAAAATGGTCTCTCAGACCTCGTACCGCACTTGGAAGGATGTGATCTAGCCACCCATGAAAGTCTACAAACACAAGAAAGAAAGCGTCAGAAGGAGCCTTAGGATTTATCCCAGGAGACAACCCTCTGATGTTTAAGTAAGGACTATGACAAGGCGAAGAGTAGCAAGGAATGGAGAAGAAGAGAGAGTGTGAGAGTAGCGTAGTCAAGCCTGGGAGCCGGGGCGTCCCCCCTTATAATATAGTTTATTCCATGTTGTATTTTTATTTAATTTAATCATTTGACTACATGGGGGATTAATGTCTTATATCCCATTTGCCCCTCCCAAATCCTAGATTTGAGGGTATGTGGACGCACTTCTCGATCGATCAGTTATTGTTGTTCGTTTATATATTGGTTTATTAGGTGCGTGGGCGTGCCAGTCACATAGTGACAATTCATTCGGGCTCCGAAGAACCCATGGTGCGCTCGATCTGACTTCGTTAGACGATTGTGTGGTTCATGTCGGGACCAGATCCCGCCGCGCCATAAAGGTCACGACGTCATTTACATCCCCCATACGAGGGAACACCCTTGATTAATTATCGAAATTAGGGGCCCTGCGGCCGAAAGAACTAATACTAACTACGCGAGAAAGAGACAGGAATAAATCACACTAAGGTCTGCATCGGGATATGAGCCACGGGCTATGTCAGTCACTTGTGGACCTTTTTCATGTTCAGACAAAGGTCCGTAATAGAAATGCGGTGGAAGCTGGGATAAATCTATTCAAATGTCTGCCGAATGCGCGGCAATTTTAGTAGTGGCTCGGAAGAGATCCGGCCTGAGAAACGGGTCTAGTTCGATCGGAATGTCGGCCCAAGGCGAGGTCGGGTCGTGGCCATTTCGGGATGACTCCCAAGACTCAGGCCCGGCCTGCAAGGGCGGCATTGTTATTCCTTCAGCACAGGGTCACGGGAGAGACGGGGCTGCAATATAGATCTTTACCATCTTCTTCATCTGGGATTCTTAGCCATACAATTTTTTTTTGTGCTGTTTATTTCCCTTTATGTATTTGTTCTGCATGATTTCCCCATTTTGCTTATTGTTATTATTATATTTTCTTTTTTTTTACCATTATTGTCACTATTTCATTTTTTTGTTTATTTCATATATACATATGTTCAGGTTTATTTATTTATCATAATTTTTTATTAATTTATTATTATCATTATCATTATATATATATATTTTTAGAGAGAGAGAGTGGGCCGCTGGAGGGCTGGAAGGGGCTGAAGGGGAGCATGCCGGCGAAGAACGGCCTGATAACGCGAAAGTTCGTCGTTTAAAACACGCGTATAACAATCTTAAAATCGAACTCGTACAAAATGATTAAAAGAGAACGTAGTACTATGGCAAGCACGGGTCGAATCCACAGGGAAGAAGAGATTTTTAGAGTTAAAAACTTTGGAGTCCTTTAGAAAACACTTGTGATTTTATTTTGCTTAAATAAAATTGTGAAGTGATGAACAAACTAAACACTTAATTAAAAACACCTATGACTATGCGCCTATGCTATAGAAAATAATTGCATGAAGTGAAAAGAAGAGATAGAAGAATGATGTAGAGAGGGAAGAAGATCAAGAACTAGATCAAAGGAATAACTCTTTTTATTAACTTAAAAGAAAAAGTACATGAAGTGCAAGATAAGCTTACAACAAGGATGTGACGAGATTACAATGAAGTAAAATGAAACTAAAACAATAAAAATAAAAGGAGCCTGAGATATGAAGATGGTAGCAGTAATGGTGATGACAGTGCCGCCCTCTCTTGGCCTTGGATCACGAACCACCTTGCGGAAGATGTCGTCTACGTCGGGAGGAAGTCACCTTCGTCGTTAAAGTCGCCTTTAGAGGGTGAATAACTTTGAAACCAAGACGAATTAGAGGATGCCCAAGAAGAAGAAGTTGAAGAGGAGGGAGAGAGGAAGAACTTTGATGAAGAACTCAGATAGAAAAGAAGAGCAGAAGAACTTCAACATAGAGAAATAACATAAACTAGCACCTCGGATGAATAGTGAAATCACAGGACAGCAAGTTGAAAAATGAAAAATAACTTTCAACCTAGAAAGAATTAGAAGATGATGTAGAAGACGAAGTTGTAGAAAACTTAAAAACAAAGAACTTTTATGAAGATAGTAAGAGAAGAAAATGACTAGAAGGGGGATAAATATGGGGAAGAACAGAGAGAAACACTGATTCACAGATGAACAGGATAGCACAGTGAAAAACATGAAATACCTTGAAAACTAGGAGGAATTAGAAGATGATGCAGAAGACGAAGTTGTAGAGGACTTAAAAATAAAGAACTTTTATGAAAACAGTAAGAGGAGAGGAGGGACGGAAGAGGGCGAACTCGGCGGCCTAAGAAGATGTGAGAGGGAGAGGGAGAGAAAAATTGTCAAAAGAAGAACTCTCTTTCTCCTCCTTGTCATGGGCTATTTATAGGGAAAGTTGGGTAGATGGAGGGTGAAGATTGTATCAAAAGGAGATGGATGGCTGAGATTTAGGTAGAATATGATACATGGAGAAGAGAAAAAGTAGGTGGGCACCCCCTTTCTTGGACTTTAGGCACCCCATTTCCCAAGGCTCATCATGTCTCTCCTTTATTTCAAACTTTGAATGTCATTTTCCTCCTTTTCAAACTTAAACTTTGAATTCCTCATTTTCAAACTTTGAATTCAAAATTTTGAACTTTCTTTTCCCTCCAACCAAAATATTTTGAATTCTTTATTTGACTTGGTCAAAGTGGTGATGACAGTTTTACCCCCGGCTTCTTTTGTAATTACCTTCGGTGTCCTGTACACACATAATTACAATCTAGTCCATAAAAAGTACCATAATGTGCACATAAATCTCAAATGCTCATAGTTATGCAATGGAGAATTAATGCCCATGACCCTCAACTTTAATTTATCAAATAATATCACCAAATTAATCAATTTACGTGAAAGTTCTAATTTAAATACGGAGTTGAGGTTAACTATGAAATATGCATAATTGTCTAATTATATGCACATAAAATGGTGTACATGCAATGAATTACTATAGAAAATGGACACTTATCACACACCCCAACTTGAACATTGCTAGTCCTATAGCAATGTAAACAATTATAAAATTAGGACTAGCAAACACTCATGTGTCACAGATCATGGCAAGAACATTATGCATAATGATTTAGACTTTGGAGTATTACAAGTTCAAGTAGAATGTATTTGGTATAAATTTCATCAGTCCATGTGTTTAGACCTTTCCTCAGGATACACTCAAAATTAAATATCTCTTTGTGTATGAGTGATATAACTTGACTAGTGACTACCAAACAATCTAGATGAATGAGTCTTCTACCTTTCACTTAAAGATGATTTCAATTCTGCCCACCTCTTGAATTAAGCTTTTCGAATTACAGGTAGCTTCACTCTGCCAGTTTATACTTCTTTTTTTTCTTTTTTTTTGACACACGGTGCTGCACATCCCACCGCCGTTTGACGCGAACCTCAACTCTTACCTTAGGAGAAGCAGGCCCAGTTACTAAGTTTAGGGGCATTTTCCATGTGTATTTTTTTTTTTGCAGGTAACTTTTTCCTCACGATTACGTTCAACGAATGAGCATAATATTCATCATCACCTAAGTGTCAAGTAAAATTCCCATCATCCTAATGTTTGTCATCCACCGATCTTATTATTGTGCAATTGTGTGCAAGTTCAATAGAATTTTCAGGTGTATTCTGAGGAAAAAGCTAAAGACATAACCAATTAATTCATCCCTTTAACTTGTAACTTTCACATGTAAGACTCTAAGTCCTATTATTCTAAGAAAAGTTTCTCATCATGAAATATGAATATGAAACACTTGTTAGAGGTGTGATGAAAGGTTACAATTATTTTGAGGAAATTCAAGCTCAAGCTACCCCCCAACTTAGGTGATATTGTCCCCAATGGCATGAACAAAATATAAAAATGAAATAAAGTCATGAAAAGTAGGGGGAAGGATAGATACGACCTGAGAGAGAGATGCCGTCGTTAGAAGAATGTGACTCCAATATCCATGCTCCTTAGACAAAAGAAGAAAATTAATCAAATTTTTTTTTTGAAAAGAGACAGGATAATTAGGTTGCCTCCCAAGAAGCGCTAATTTTAACGTCTTCAGCCATACACAATATAACTCACAATGGGTCACTCAGCCTGAGAGAGCCCTCCTGCAGCATTGGAAGATTTTCAATGTAAGGTTTCAAACGTTGACCATTGACAGTGAAAGTTTGAACAGTTTTAGGATCAAGAATTGTTACTGCACCATGGTCAAATATTTTAATTACCACATATGGTCCATCCCATCGAGATTTCAATTTGCCGGGGAATAATCGCAGTCGAGAGTTAAAAAGCCAGACCTTTTGGTTGATTTGAAAAAAAATTCATGAAATATATTAATCATGGAATGCTTTAGTCTGGGTTTTATAAATCTTGACATTTTTATAGGCTTCATTCCTCAACTCCTCCAACTCATTTAGTTGTAGGGCCCTATGAGATCCGGCTTGGGCCAAGTCAAAATTGAACTGCTTAATAGCCCAATAGGCCCTATGCTCAAGCTCAACGGGTAGGTGACAAACTTTCCCAAAGATTAACCTATATGGAGACATGCCAATGGGAGTTTTGTATGCTGTCCGATAGGCCCAAAGAGCGTCATCTAGTCTTTCAGACCAATCCTTCCTATCGGGCCTAACAGATTTCTGTAGGATATTTTTGATCTCCCTATTGGATGTCTCCACTTGGCCACTTGTTTGGGGCTGGTAGGGGGTGACAATCTTATGAGTGATCCCATATTTTCCGAGAAGAGCTCGAAATTGGGCATGAGTGAAATGAGAACCTCCATCACTAATGATCGCCCTCGGACACCCGAACCTTGAAAATATATTCTTTCGGACAAACTTCATGACAACTTTGTGATCATTGGTCCGGGTGGCAATGGCTTCAATCCACTTAGACAGTCGACCGCTACAAGAATGTACTCATGTCCGAATGATGGCGGAAAGGGCCCCATAAAATCAATTCCCCAAACATCAAAGATTTCAACCACTAGAATGGGGTTAAGTGGCATCATATCTCGTTTGCTTATGTTCCCCACAGCTTGACACCTAAGACAAATCTTGCTAAATTCATAGGCATCTTTGAAGAGAGTGAGCCAGAAAAATTCACTTTGCAACACTTTGGTAGCTGTTTTCTTTCCCGAGAAATGTCCCCCACAAGCTAGAGTGTGACAAAAGTTCAGAACACTTTGGTGTTCCTCCTCGGGGACACACCTCCTAATTATTTGATCCAGACCAACATGGAATAATTCGGGGTCCTCCCAAAAGTAGTGCTTAACCTTTGAAAAGAATCGATCCTTCTCCTGCCTAGACCACCCTCCTGGAATCTGTCTTACCGCCAAGTAATTGACTATGTGAGCGTACCAGGGGGTTGAGTTGTGAGAGATGGAAAGAATTTGCTCATCAGGGAAGGAATCAGACATAGGATCACTTTCAGGAATCACAATCCTAGACAAGTGATCAGCTACAACATTCTCTAACCCCTTCTTGTCCTTGATCTCAAGATCAAATTCTTGTAGCAAGAGAATCCATCTAATCAAACGGGGTTTAGCATCCTTCTTGGTGAGCAGGTATTTCAATGCAGCGTGATCCGAATAAACAATGACTTTGGCCCCCAAAAGATATGAGCGAAATTTTTCTAGGGCAAATACAACAGCCAGAAGTTCTTTCTCTGTGGTGGTATAATTCAATTGAGCATCGGTGAGGGTGCGACTCGCATAATAAATTACCATAGGTTTCTTATCAATTATCTGGCCTAAGACAGCTCCTATGGCATAGTCAGATGCATCGCATATGATTTCAAATGGGAGCGACCAATCAGGAGACTGTAGGATTGGGGCTTGAGTGAGGGTCGCTTTAAGAGAGTGAAAAGCCTCAAGAAAAGACTCATCTAGCTGGAATGGAGTGTCCTTGGCTAGGAGCTTAGTGAGCGGACGAGTAATGGTAGAGAAGTTCTGAATGAATCTTCTATAAAAACCCGCATGACCAAGAAAAGAGCGGATTTGCTTGACAGACGAAGGGGGAGGAAGATTAGAAATCAGATCAACCTTAGCCTTGTCTACCTCTATTCCCTTTTCAGAAATAACATGGCCCAACACAATGCCTTCTCTTACCATAAAGTGACTTTTCTCCCAGCTTAACACAAGGTTGGATTTAATGCATCGTGCCAGCACCTTCCACAAATTCTCCAAACAGCAATCAAATGAGTCACCGAAAATTGAGAAGTCATCCATGAAAATTTTCAAAAAATCCCCCACCATTTCAGAAAAGATTGCCATCATACACCGCTGAAAGGTGGCAGGGGCATTACAAAGCCCAAACGGCATTCTTCTAAATGCAAACGTGCCATACGGACACGTGAATGTAGTCTTTTCCTGATCTTCCGGGTAGATATCAACCTGATTATACCCGGAGTATCCATCCAAAAATCAAAAATATCTTTACCTAGCCAATTTTTTCAAAATCTGATCTACAAACGGGAGAGGAAAATGATCTTTCTTTGTCATTGAGTTCAATTTTCTGTAATCAATACATACTCTCCACCCCGTTTGTAGTCTTATCGGCACCTCTTCACTCTTCTCATTTTGAATCACGGTCAGCCCGGATTTCTTTGGAACAACTTGTGTAAGACTGACCCACTTGCTGTCAGAGATGGGATATATAATATTTCCGGCATCTAACCACTTCACCACATCTTGCTTAACCACCTCTTTCATGTTCGGATTCAACCGACGTTGCATCTCCCTGCTTGGTTTGGCAATGTCCTCTAAATAGATATGGTGCATACAAACATCCGGACTGATCCCCTTGAGATCCGCCACCGACCAACCTATTGCCCCCCTATGCTCCTTAAGAATAGTTAAGAGTTGGGATTCCTGAGTAGAAGTGAGATTGGAGACAATGATGACATGTAGAGTGTGGTTAGGTCCCAAATATGCATATTTAAGGGAGTCTGGCAGAGGTTTCAATTCAAGAGTAGGCGGATGATCCAGAGATGGAAGAGTAGGTTCGGATTGTAATGGAGGAAGTGACTCTACCCTAGACCAGGGTGCAGAAGAGAGAGGAGAATCCTGAAGCATGCTACCCTCTTCTAGGGTGTCCTCAATGTTATCCGGAATCACATCCTCAAAGATATCAATGACATTGCATTCATCTCCTTGATCCGGATACTGAGAAGCCTTAAAAACATTCAGAGAAACTTTTTCGCCTCCAAATTATATATCCATCATTCTTGTGGCACAGTTGATGTTGGCCTTAGCAGTTGCTAGAAAAGGACGTCCCAAACTAATAGGTGTGTGCTTTAAATCCTGGGACGAGGCCATATCAAGAATGAGAAAATCCACCGGGAAATAACATTCATACACTTTAACAATGACATCCTCCAACAGACCCCTTGGTGTTTTAACCGACCTATCCGCCAATTGGAGGATGATTGAAGTGGGTTTTAACTCTCCTAGATCAAACTGCTCATAGATAAATGTGGGTAAAAGATTCACGCTAGCACCTAAGTCTAGCAGTGCTCGATCAAAAGTGACTCCACCTATATCACATGAGATTAAAGGGGCTCCGGGGTCCTTCAATTTTTTTGACAAATGATTCATCAAAACAGCACTCACATCCTCAGACAAGCGGATCATTTGAGTCACCGCCCTTGGCTCCCTCTTTGGAGTACAAAGCTCTTTCAAAAACTTTGCATATGCCGGCACATGCTTGATTGCATCCAAGAGTGGAATATTGATATTCACTTGTTTAAACAATTCCACTAATTCTTCATGTTGTACCGGTGGTTTCTTTTGAGCTTTCGACTTTAGAGCATCGGGAAAAGGGACCTTAGGCACATATTCTTGGGGTCCTTCATCAACTTTCGCCTTCCCTTTATCCAGCTTCTTCTCTCCACCCTCTGCCTTTTTCTTCTCTTGCACAATCACAGGCTCCTCATCCTCACTATTACTCTCCTTGTGGGCGTCTTGGCCCGAACTACTACCCACATCCCTAGCCTGATAAGGGTCATTAAGAATTTTTCCGCTCCTAAGAGTAGAGATGGCTTTGCATTCTCAAACTGAGGACCTACAGGAGGGGGCGGCTGAGGTTGATTGGGCTGATTGGGTTGAGGAAGAATGGGAGCTCTTAGAGGGAAGCCTGGAGGTTGTTGATTGCGAGGGTTAGCAATAGGCTGACTTGGTAATTGGCCCATTTCCCTTCTCATGGTGGCTTCAGCCAATTGGCCCAATTGGGTTTCCAACTTAGAAATAGTTTGTTGTTGGGCATGGAAGGTCTGTTGGAAAGATTGACTTTGGGCTTGCATGGTTTGTTGGAAGGATTGGTTTTGTGCCAGAATTAGTTATTGTAATTGATGGAATCTATCATCAGTTTGGGAGTCCTGGTGGTGTTGCGGAGGAGGTTGATAGATTTGTTGGGAATTGGAAGATTACCCGTAATTGGGCTGAGGAGGTTGGTATGGGACCTAACCCTGGTTAAATCGGGGAAGTGGTTGTTGGGCTTGCGGTCCCCGACCATAAGCATTCCCTTGAAATGGTGGTTGTAATGCCCCGAGTTTTTCGGATCCTCGTTCGTGGGTCCCGGATCTGGTTTCTCGGAGTGTCCGACTCCGTTGTGTCCGAAATTTCGTTTCGGACATCTTTCGTGTTCGGATCGGCGCGATCCGGAGTCGTTTCGGAGGCCCGGAGGCGTTCCGCGGCTTTTTTCGCGTGTGTTTTCCGATTCCCGGCGTGGGTTTCGGCTTTCCCTTCGGAACCTCGTTGCGGGTGAACCAGGCCGTTCACCTAGGCGAGTGTGGCACCGTTGCGATCAGCGCGTCACGAGGATCGAGGAGGTGTATTTTTCTATTTTTTGGGATTTTTCTGATTTTCCGGATTTTTCTATATATATAATCTCCTTTTTCCCTCTCTCCCCATCTCTCATTTCTCTCTTCCCTCCCTCTCTCTTCTCTCACGTTCCCTCCTCTCCCCCTCTCACTCCGGGCAGCCGACGGAGGCGGCGAGGGCGGGGCGGCGTGGCTCGTGGGGCGTGGAGCGACGGGCACGGGATGAGGATCGCGATGGTGGACGCGGTTCGTGGGATCGTGAACCGGCGAGGGTTTAAACGGCGTTTCTTCGTGGATCGGCGTCCACGGTGCGCGAAATCTTCGGTGGAGGTAGGGTGATGGACCCCCAGCTCATGCTCTTTCATTTCCCGCGAGTTTCATAGGTCGTGGTGAGCCGAGCGGGTCGTTTGGGGTGTTTTGGGGAAAACCATGATTTGGGGAGTGATAGCCCGATCTAGCGATTCGTTGTGTTTTAGGCCGATCCGAGGCCATAGATGCATGCTGGGGGTTGTTGGGGAGCTTCCCCTATGTTTTCCCCCTCATCCGTGGATGTTTGGGGGCGTGGCGTAGATTTTTGGGGTTTTCCGCCGTTCCCGGTTTTCCGAATTGGTCGCGGTCCACCAGAAACCGCTACCATCTGGTCGCGGTCCTGGGAGAACCGCTTTTACCCTTGTGTTTGGGTCGGAAGGCCTTCGAGCGTCGCGGTCGTGCGATAGACCGCTTTTGTCTGGTCGCGATCAGGGGATGACCGCTACCACCTGGTCGCGGTCCTCGGGCGACCGCTACCAGCGGGGTTGAGCGTGGCTAGTCGCGGTCGCAAGGTGACCGTGACAGCATGGTCGCGGTCGCCGGTCGACCGCTACCATCTGGTCGCGGTCACCAGGTGACCACTACCACGTTCTGGTTCCGGTTTGCGTTGTTTTGACCTCCGGTCGACCCGGTTGTGACCCAGTGGTTGACTTTAGGTCTCGTGAGTGTCTCAGACACCCCGTGGAGTTCCGTGACCGTGTCTTTGGGTGTCCGGAGGTTCGGTCTACCTCGTTTAGCGTGCCCCATGGATTTATGGGTCTGAGTGACCTTCTAGCGTTCCGACTGTGTTGCATCGGTCTCCGGTCGACCCGGTTGTGACCCAGTGGCCGACCTTTGACCTCGTGAGTGTCCCAGGCACCCTGTGGATTTCGTGACCGTGTTTTTGGGGTGTCTGGAGGTACCGTGCTACCTCGATAAGCGTGCACGTGGGCTTAGTGGGTCCAGGTGACCCCAGGTGTTCCGGGCTTCTGTGTTCTCGCCCGATCGAGTCACCATGTGATGGTGCTAGTGCGTGGGGCTGTCCCCGTACTTTGTCAGGTTCGAATGTTGTTTTCCATTTCTTGAGAGTCTACTCTCTCAGTGATCCTCCACTAGTCGTAGCTTCCTGCGCACGCGTGTGCGGACCCACCTGGGAGTGCTGGAGAGCGCGACCCGGTGAGACGCGGTTTTTAGGCTGGTTTCCGTCGGCCCCTTGCCTTTGCCACCAAAGTCCGGTGGGGGGGAAAGCCAGCTAGAGGACCCGACCTAGAGCAGATGGTCTGTGTGTGCACACGTAGTTGGGGGCTTAGGACACGCGCTGACGAGCGTGACCCCAGCTAGTCCTTGTTGTAGTACTGGTTACTGTGTGTGTCTGAGTCTCACGCCTAGGGCGTTGTAGCTAGACACTTGTGACGCGGTGTAAGACGTCAGTGGACGCATCCGGTCGTTCTTCTAGTGGGAGGTGCTCCTGTGCTGGACAGAGAGTGACAGACTGTCAGTCGTGTGACTTCGACCTTCGGGTTTTTCGGTCGTGTTGACCGTTGAGTTTTCGATTGTTTCGCTGTGGCGTGTGTCGGTTTTCGTGCCGTGAGACTAGTGCTAGTGACTTTGCAGAGGTTGCGTTTTACCGTGCGGTATCCGTGACCTGGTAGTTAGGGTTGCTCCTTGGACAGCGTGTCCAGGTTGGCCGTGTCCCGGGAGGCGGGCCTCTACGGCGTGGTTGCCGTGAGTTTTTACTTCGATAAGTGTGACTGGTGCTAGTGTAGTTCGGTAGCCCTTGACCGTGAGTCTGGGGTGTGTTTCAGGTATAGTAGGAGTAGCTGTAGTGCCGAGTTTTGACCGGCCACCGGTTTGTTGTTCATGCTGTAGTTGTAGCTCTCCTTTCCGCTACTGCCGTTGTTTCCGGTTGGGGTTCCGCGGGATCCCTGCTGAGTCTCTGTTTTGGAGACTCATTCCCTGCTTTTCAGGTGAGGCGGTCCTTCCTCGAGGTTCGAGGGCGCGGAGCGGAGGTTCTCAGTTGCCAGCTTGCCGGGCCGAGTGTTCACTTGGCGTGTGGTACGTTTTACTGCTTTAGACTGTACTTTCTGTTGGACTGGACTCTGTTGTAGCTGTAGTTGTTTATTTATTTCTGTTAATTGTTGAATTGTTCTGCTTTATTTCCTATTTCTTTGTGCCTCCACACTCCTTTTAGCCCGTCCGAGTCCTCCCGGCTCGTGGGCGGCGGTGTGAGTCTCGGGTTATCGGGCCTCTCCCGGTAATCGGATTCTCGGGCCGTTACAGCTGGTATCAGAGCGTGGTTGTGGACGTACATGGGAATTTGAAATATTGCAGTGATCAGAGTCCGTAAGGTCCAGTACAGTCGGCAGTTGGCATAGGGTTTCGTGCATGTTTTTCGCTTTGTTTCTCGCTCGAGAGCTTGAGTGCGTTGTGTGGTGCGGTGAGGGTGGTTGCTGTTCTCGTTGGAGTGCCGGCGTGGGGTCTGCGGATCGAGGTCGAGAGCTTTCTCCCGTGGTTGGTGGCCCTGGTTGTGCTGCGTTGGGCAGAGGTTGCTGGCAGGCGTGAGTTCGCGGTGCTGCGTTCGAGGAATCTGCGGCGTGGTCAGGTGGCTGGAGAGGACTGTTCGTGGTTAAGTGGCCGTGAGCGCGCTTTGAGGGAGCAGCTGTCGGTTTTGGCCACTCCAGCTTGAGGTTTGTCCAGCCCCTGAGGTGTTCTGATCGAGAAGTGTGCTCGGGTGAGCGGAATATCTTCTCGGTGAGCGGCTGTTTTGTCGAGCCTGATGATCTTGTCGTGCTCTGTGGTGTCAGAAATGACGTGTCGGTCCTGGTTTTTTTGCAGATTACGAGGCAGGATTGGGTTGTGGTGTCCCAGTAAGTCTTGCTCATGCGCTCTTGTGTGCGATTGAGTTGTGTTCGCCTTGGAGTTGGCTTGAGATGTGATGGTTCCGCGGCGAGCTTCGGGACTCGAGGATGAGCGTCGACGGTTGTCGTTATGGCTCGTGTTGCAGCTCTTGGCGTGGCGTGTGGCAGTTTGAGGAATTGTAATAGTAGTGCATCGAGAGGTGTTGTGATCGTGGTCCGGCGGGACACTTGGTAAGTGTTGTCAGAGGAGCTAACCTGACGTGGTGATGGTCTTTCGGTGCTGGAAGGTGCTGTTTCCAGCGTGCGCGAGGTTTGAGGTCAGGTCGAGCGTGGAATCCTTCCATTGGTCGGAAGTGCGTTTGGTTTCTCCTTTTGTTGGAGAGATTGCATTGGGCTAGGGTTCGTCATCTTGCATGGTGTGTTCGGATTGGTTGGCCTTGTGTGCCATGAAGTCCGTGTGAGACGCGTTCCATGTTTTTGGCAAGGTGGTTGCCTGTGAGAAGCTTTGCCCATTCCCTGATGTGTAAGGGTGTTGGCGCTGTTCCAGAAGGATGAGTGCCAGCTGGGCGGTGTGTGCGAGAGTTACGGTTGGTGTCGTGGTTTTCGAGGTGTGGAGGATCGGAGCCTATGGGGTTGCAGGTGGTTGTCGAGTTGGTGGATCTCGAGTTGTCGATGTGGTGGCTATGCGTGTGGATCAGGGTGCGCGGATCGTGGCGTTGGTTGCTGCAGGTGGATTTCTGAGGAAGTGTAGAGCAGCGGAGGATTGGTTCATCGATGTGCGTTGTCTTCAGCGGCGTGAGACGTGTAGTTGCCGTGCCGTTGCTTCAGATATGGTGGTTCTTGGCACTGGCAGGTGGGGAGTTGGGGAAGTGTGCTGGCGAGGTTGCCGCATGAGTACCCTATTCTTGTGTTGGAGGTTGCATTCGCGGATGAGATCTTGTTTTGGAGAAGTGTGCCATGGATTGTAAGGGGTTGTGTGTCCCGTGGCTCTGTGATAAGAGCGAGAGTCGGGATTGGCAAGCATCTTCTTGGTTTGATTGAGATGGAGGTTTTGATGAGACAGGAGGGTGGTCGATGCCCGTGCGTGGGGGTCTGTGAAGAGGCGTTGGCATCGGATATTGATCCTCAGTCTTTGGCCAGCAAGGGAGGATTCCCCGTAAGTCTAAGTCGAGTGACGTGAAGACCGAGGAGAGATGGAGTCATGCGGTTTCGCCGTGCTCCCCTGAGAGGGTAGAGTTGGCGTGAGGTTCGAGATTGGAGGTGGTGTTGGTATGTGCGTGAGTCAGCAGATGGCCTGTCATGTGTTGGATCGTGCCTGCTGGGCCGGTGGAGGTTTCCCGTTGGCGAATGTCTGGTGACCAGTGGATGGTCTTTTCAGAGACAGAAGATGCTGGTTGTAAGGGCTCGAGAATGGAGAGAGCGGCGTGCAAGCGAGGCCTTTTGGTGGCCGTTTCTGAGGTGTGAGCTGGTGGAAGCTCAATGATCGGTTGCCCCTGGTGTAGGGTGTGAGATCGATTAGCGGGGTGTGAAGCTGGCGTTGGTTGGTCCGCCGGGCGTGGGCGTTGACTAGAGGATTGGTTTTCGTGGCGAGAATTGTTTTCCCTCGATGAGCGAGAGGGTGGCAGTGATGCCGTGGGTGTTCTCCGTTGTCTGTGAGGTGATACCAGACTTGTGCCCTTGTGTTATGCCTGCTCTGGTGGCCGGTGTGTGCGCGGTGTGCGGAGCGTGGCATTGTTCGTGATTATGATCTGGCCGTATCCCTCATGATCGATGCTTTTGCGAGAATTGAGATTTTCTGTGCTGGGGCTCTGACAGCGTTGTCAGTTCGTTCAGTGTTCTTCCCCTGTGACTTCGTGCTTGGTCCTGAATTTCGAGGATGAAATTCTCTTAAGGGGGGAGGGCTGTAATGCCCCGAGTTTTTCGGATCCTCGTTCGTGGGTCCCGGATCTGGTTTCTCAGAGCGTTCGACTCCGTTGTGTCTGAAATTTCGTTTCGGACATCTTTCGTGTTCGGATCGGCGCGATCCGGAGTCGTTTCGGAGGCCCGGAGGCGTTCCGCGGCTTTTTCCGCGTGTGTTTTCCGATTCCCGCCGTGGGTTTCGGCTTTCCCTTCGGAACCTCGTTGCGGGTGAACCGGGCCATTCACCTAGGCGAGTGTGGCACCGTTGCGATCAGCGCGTCGCGAGAATCGAGGAGGTGTATTTTTCTATTTTTCGGGATTTTTCTAATTTTTTGGATTTTTCTATATATATAATCTCCTTTTTCCCTCTCTCCCCATCTCTCATTTCTCTCTTCCTCCCTCTCTCTTCTCTCACGTTCCCTCCTCTCCCCCTCTCACTCCGGGCGGCCGACGGAGGCGGCTAGGGCGGGGCGGCGTGGCTCGTGGGGCGTGGAGCGACGGGCACGGGATGAGGATCGCGATGGTGGACGTGTCTCACTCCGGGCGGCCGACGGAGGCGGCGAGGGCGGGGCGGCGTGGCTCGTGGGGCGTGGAGCGACGGGCACAGGATGAGGATCGCGATGGTGGACGCGGTTCGTGGGATCGTGAACCGGCGAGGGTTTAAACGGCGTTTCTTCGTGGATCGGCGTCCACGGTGCGCGAAATCTTCGGTGGAGGTAGGGTGATGGACCCTCAGCGCATGCTCTTTCATTTCCCGCGAGTTTCATAGGTCGTGGTGAGCCGAGCGGGTCGTTTGGGGCGTTTTGGGGAAAACCATGATTTGGGGAGTGATCGCCCGATCTAGCGATTCGTTGCGTTTTAGGCCGATCCGAGGCCATAGATGCATGCTAGGGGTTGTTGGGGAGCTTCCCCTATATTTTCCCCCTCATCCGTGGATGTTTGGGGGCGTGGCGTAGATTTTTGGGGTTTTCCCGCCGTTCCCAGTTTTCCGAATTGGTCGCGGTCCACCAGAAACCGCTACCATCTGGTCGCGGTCCTGGGAGAACCGCTTTTACCCTTGTGTTTGGGTCGGAAGGCCTTCGAGCGTCGCGGTCGTGCGATAGACCGCTTTTGTCTGGTCGCGGTCAGGGGATGACCGCTACCACTTGGTCGCGGTCCTCGGGCGACCGCTACCAGCGGGGTTGCGCGTGGCTAGTCGCGGTCGCAAGGTGACCGTGACAGCATGGTCGCGGTCGCCGGTCGACCGCTACCATCTGGTCGCGGTCACCAGGTGACCACTACCACGTTCTGGTTCCGGTTTGCATTGTTTTGACCTCCGGTCGACCCGGTTGTGACCCAGTGGTTGACTTTAGGTCTCGTGAGTGTCTCGGACACCCCGTGGAGTTCCGTGACCGTGTCTTTGGGTGTCCGGAGGTTCCGTCTACCTCGTTTAGTGTGCCCCATGGATTTATGGGTCCTAGTGACCTTCTAGCGTTCCGACTGTGTTGCATCGGTCTCCGGTCGACCCGGTTGTGACCCAGTGGCCGACCTTTGACCTCGTGAGTGTCCCAGGCACCCTGTGGATTTCGTGACCGTGTTTTTGGGGTGTCTGGAGGTACCAGTACCAAGCCCCCAACTGTGTGTCTGAGTAGCTGGGGTCACGCTCGTCAGCGCGTGTCCTAAGCCCCCAACTACGTGTGCACACACAGACCATCTGCTCTAGGTCGGGTCCTCTAGCTGGCTTTCCCCCCCACCGGACTCGGGTGGCAAAGGCAAGGGGCCGACGGAAACCAGCCTAAAAACCGCGTCTCACCGGGTCGCGCTCTCCACCACTCCCAGGTGGGTCCGCACACGCGTGCGCAGGAAGCTACGACTAGTGGAGGATCACTGAGAGAGTAGACTCTCAAGAAATGGAAAACAACATTCGAACCTGACAAAGTACGGGGACAGCCCCACGCACTAGCACCGTCACACGGTGACTCGATCGGGCGAGAACACAGAAGCCCGGAACACCTGGGGTCACCTGGACCCACTAAACCCACGGGCACGCTTATCGAGGTAGCACGGTATCTCCAGACACCCCAAAAACACGGTCACGAAATCCACAGGGTGCCTGGGACACTCACGAGGTCAAAGGTCGGCCACTGGGTCACAACCGGGGCGACCGGAGACCGATGCAACACAGTCGGAACGCTAGAAGGTCACTCAGACACATAAATCCATGGGGCACGCTAAACGAGGTAGACGGAACCTCCGGACACCCAAAGACACTGTCACGGAACTCCACGGGGTGTTCGAGACACTCACGAGACCTAAAGTCAACCACTGGGTCACAACCGGGTCGACCGGAGGTCAAAACAACGCAAACCGGAACCAGAACGTGGTAGTGGTCACCTGGTGACCGCGACCATGCTGTCACGGTCACCTTGCGACCGCGACTAGCCACGCGCAACCCCGCTGGTAGCGGTCGCCCGAGGACCGCGACCAGGTGGTAGCGGTCATCCCCTGACCGCGACCAGACAAAAGCGGTCTATCGCACGACTGCGACGCTCGAAGGCCTTCCGACCCAAACACAACGGTAAAACCGGTTCTCCCAGGACCGCGACCAGATGGTAGCGGTTTCTGGTGGACCGCGACCAATTCGGAAAATCGGGAACGGCGGGAAAACCCCAAAAATCTACGCCACGCCCCCAAACATCCACGGATGAGGGGGAAAACATAGGGGAAGCTCCCCAACAACCCCTAGCATGCATCTATGGCCTCGGATCGGCCTAAAACGCAACGAATCGCTAGATCGGGCGATCACTCCCCAAATCATGGTTTTCCCCAAAATGCCCCAAACGACCCGCTCGGCTCACCACGACCTATGAAACTCGCGGGAAATGAAAGAGCACGAGCTGGGGGTCCATCACCCTACCTCCACCGAAGATTTCGCGCACCGTGGACGCCGATCCACGAAGAAACGCCGTTTAAACCCTCGCCGGTTCACGATCCCACGAACCGCATCCACCATCGCGATCCTCATCCCGTGCCCGTCGCTCCACGCCCCACGAGCCACGCCACCCGGCCCTCGCCACCTCCGTCGGCCGCCCGGAGTGAGAGGGGGAGAGGAGGGAACGTGAGAGAAGAGAGAGGGAGGGAAGAGAGAAATGAGAGACGGGGAGAGAGGGAAAAAGGAGATTATATATATAGAAAAATCCGGAAAATCAGAAAAATTCCGAAAAATAGAAAAATACACCTCCTCGATCCTCACGACGCGCTGATCGCAACGGTGCCACACTCGCCTAGGTGAACGGCCCGGTTCACCCGCAACGAGGTTCCGAAGGGAAAGCCGAAACCCACACCGGGAATCGGAGAACACACGCGGAAAAAGGCGCGGAACGCCTCCGGGCCTCCGAAACGACTCCGGATCGCGCCGATCCGAACACGAAAGATGTCTGAAACGAAATTTCAGACACAACGGAGTCGGACGCTCCGAGAAACCAGATCCGGGACCCACGAACGAGGATCCAAAAAACCCGGGGCATTACAGCCCTCCCCCTTTAAAGGAATTTCGTCCTCGAAATTCAGGACCAAGCACGAAGTCACAGGGGAAGAACACTGAACGAACTGACAACGCTGTCAGAGCCCCAGCACAGAAAATCTCAATTCTCGCAAAAGCATCGATCATGAGGGATACGGCCAGATCATAATCACGAACAATGCCACGCTCCGCACACCGCGCACACACCGGCCACCAGAGCAGGCATAACACAAGGGCACAAGTCTGGTATCACCTCACACACAACGGAGAACACCCACGGCATCGCTGCCACCCTCTCGCTCATCGAGGGAAAATAATTCTCGCCACGAAAACCAATCCTCTAGTCAACGCCCACGCCCGGCGGACCAACCAACGCCAGCTTCACACCCCGCTAATCGATCTCACACCCTACACCAGGGGCAACCGATCATTGAGCTTCCACCAGATCACACCTCAGAAACGGCCACCAAAAGGCCTCGCTTGCACGTCGCTCTCTCCATTCTCGAGCCCTTACAACCAGCATCTTCTGTCTCTGAAAAGACCATCCACTAGTCACCAGACATTCGCCAACGGGAAACCTCCACCGGCCCAGCAGGCACGATCCAACACATGACAGGCCATCTGCTGACTCACGCACAGACCAACACCACCTCCAATCTCGAACCTCACGCCAACTCTACCCTCTCAGGGGAGCACGGCGAAACCGCATGACTCCATCTCTCCTCGGCCTTCACGTCACTCGACTTAGACTTACGGGGAATCCTGCCTTGCTGGCCACAGACTGAGGATCAATATCCGACGCCAACGCCTCTTCACGGACCCCCACGCACGGGCATCGACCACCCTCCTGTCTCATCGAAACCTCCATCTCAATCAATCCAAGAAGATGCTTGCCAATCCCGACTCTCGCTCTTATCACAGAGCCACGGGACACACAACCCCTTACAATCCATGGCACACTTCTCCAAAACATGATCTCATCCGCGAATGCAACCTCCAACACAAGAATAGGGTACTCATGCGGCAACCTCGCCAGCACACTTCCCCAACTCCCCACCTTCCAGTGCCAAGAACCACCATATCTGAAGCAACGGCACGGCAACTACACGTCTCACGCCGCCGAAGACAACGCACATCGATGAACCAATCCTCCGCTGCTCTACACTTCCTAAGAAATCCACCTGCTGCAACCAACGCCACGATCCGCGCACCCTGATCCACACGCATAGCCACCACATCGACAACTCGAGATCCACCAACTCGACAACCACCTACAACCCCATAGGCTCCGATCCTCCACACCTCGAAAACCACGACACCAACCGTAACTCTCGCGCACACCGCCCAGCTGGCACTCATCCTTCTGGAACAGCGCCAACACCCTTACACATCAGGGAATGGGCAAAGCTTCTCACAGGCAACCACCTTGCCAAAAACATGGAACGCGTCTCACACGGACTTCATGGCACACAAGGCCAACCAATCCGAACACACCATGCAAGACGATGAACCCTAGCCCAATGCAATCTCTCCAACCAAAGGAGAAACCAAACGCACTTCCGACCAATGGAAGGATTCCACGCTCGACCTGACCTCAAACCTCGCGCACGCTGGAAACAGCACCTTCCAGCACCGAGAGACCATCACCACGTCAGGTTAGCTCCTCTGACAACACTTACCAAGTGTCCCGCAGGACCACGATCACAACACCTCTCGATGCACTACTATTACAATTCCTCAAACTGCCATACGCCACGCCAAGAGTTGCAACACGAGCCATAACGACAACCGTCGACGCTCATCCTCGAGTCCCGAAACTCGCCGCGGAACCATCACATCTCAAGCCAACTCCAAGGCGAACACAACTCAATCGCACACAAGAGCGCAGGAGCAAGACTTACTGGGACACCACAACCCAATCCTGCCTCGTAATCCGCAAAACAACCAGGTCCGACACGTCATTTCTGACGCCACATAGCACGATAAGATCATCAGGCTCGACAAAACAGCCGCTCACCGAGAAGATATTCCGCTCACCCGAGCACACTTCTCGATCAGAACACCTCAGGGGCTGGACAAACCTCAAGCTGGAGTGGCCAAAACCGACAGCAGCTCCCTCAAAGCGCGCTCACGGCCACTTAACCACAAACAGTCCTCTCCAGCCACCTGACCACGCCGCATATTCCTCGAACGCAGCACCGCGAACTCACGCCTGCCAGCAACCTCTGCCCAACGCAGCACAACCAGGGCCACCAACCACGGGAGAAAGCTCTCGACCTTGATCCGTAGACCCCACGCCGGCACTCCAACGAGAACAGCAACCACCCTCACCGCACCACACAACGCACTCAAGCTCTCGAGCGAGACACAAAGCGAAAAACATGCACGAAACCCTATGCCAACTGTCGACTGTACTGGACCCTACAGACTCTGATCACTGCAATATTTCGAATTCCCATGTACGTCCACAACCACGCTCTGATACCAGCTGTAACGGCCCGAGAATCCGATTACCGGGAGAGGCCCGATAACCCGAGACTCACACCGCCGCCCACGAGCCGGGAGGGCTCGGAAGGGCTAAAAGGAGTGTGGAGGCACAAAGAAATAGGAAATAAAGCAGGACAATTCAACAATTAACAGAAATAAATAAATAACTACAGCTACAACAGAGTCCAGTCCAACAGAAAGTACAGTCTAAAGCAGTAAAACGTACCACACGCCAAGTGAACACTCGGCCCGGCAAGCTGGCAACTGAGAACCTCCGCTCCGCGCCCTCGAACCTCGAGGAAGGACCGCCTCACCTGAAAAGCAGGGAATGAGTCTCCAAAACAGAGACTCAGCAGGGATCCCGCGGAACCCCAACCGGAAACAACGGCGGTAGCGGAAAGGAGAGCTACAACTACAGCAGGAACAGCAAACCGGTGGCCGGTCAAAACTCGGCACTACAGCTACTCCAACTGTACCTGAAACACACCCCAGACTCACGGTCAAGGGCTACCGAACTACACTAGCACCAGTCACACTTATCGAAGTAAAAACTCACGGCAACCACGCCGTAGAGGCCCGCCTCCCGGGACACAGCCAACCTGGACACGCTATCCAAGGAGCAACCCTAACTACCAGGTCACGGATACCGCACGGCAAAATGCAACCTCTGCAAAGTCACTAGCACTAGTCTCACGGCACGAAAACTGACACACGCCACAGCGAAACAATCGAAAACTCAACGGTCAACATGACCGAAAAACCCGAGGGTCGAAGTCACACGACTGACAGTCTGTCACTCTCTGTCCAGCACAGGAGCACCTCCCACTAGAAGAACGACCGGATGCATCCACTGACGTCTTACACCGCGTCACAAGTGTCTAGCTACAACGCCCTAGGCGTGAGACTCAGACACACACAGTAACCAGTACCACAACAAGGACTAGCTGGGGTCACGCTCGTCAGCGCGTGTCCTAAGCCCCCCACTACGTGTGCACACACAGACCATCTGCTCTAGGTCGGGTCCTCTAGCTGGCTTTCCCCCCCACCGGACTCTGGTGGCAAAGGCAAGGGGCCGACGGAAACCAGCCTAAAAACCGCGTCTCACCGGGTCGCGCTCTCCAGTACTCCCAGGTGGGTCCGCACACGCGTGCGCAGGAAGCTACGACTAGTGGAGGATCACTGAGAGAGTAGACTCTCAAGAAATGGAAAACAACATTCGAACCTGACAAAGTACGGGGACAGCCCCACGCACTAGCACCGTCACACGGTGACTCGATCGGGCGAGAACACAGAAGCCCGGAACACCTGGGGTCACCTGGACCCACTAAGCCCACGGGCACGCTTATCGAGTTAGCACGGTACCTCCAGACACCCCAAAAACACGGTCACGAAATCCACAGGGTGCCTGGGACACTCACGAGGTCAAAGGTCGGCCACTGGGTCACAACCGGGTCGACCGGAGACCGATGCAACACAGTCTGAACGCTAGAAGGTCACTCAGACCCATAAATCCATGGGGCACGCTAAACGAGGTAGACGAAACCTCCGGACACCCAAAGACACGGTCACGGAACTCCACGGGGTGTCCGAGACACTCACGAGACCTAAAGTCAACCACTGGGTCACAACCGGGTCGACCGGAGGTCAAAACAACGCAAACCGGAACCAGAACGTGGTAGTGGTCACCTGGTGACCGCGACCAGATGGTAGCGGTCGACCGGCGACCGCGACCATGCTGTCACGGTCACCTTGCGACCGCGACTAGCCACGCGCAACCCCGCTGGTAGCGGTCGCCCGAGGACCGCGACCAGGTGGTAGCGGTCATCCCCTGACCGCGACCAGACAAAAGCGGTCTATCGCACGACCGCGACGCTCGAAGGCCTTCCGACCCAAACACAAGGGTAAAAGCGGTTCTCCCAGGACCGCGACGAGATGGTAGCGGTTTCTGGTGGACCGCGACCAATTCGGAAAATCGGGAACGGCGGGAAAACCCCAAAAATCTACGCCACGCCCCCAAACATCCACGGATGAGGGGGAAAACATAGGGGAAGCTCCCCAACAACCCCTAGCATGCATCTATGGCCTCGGATTGGCCTAAAACGCAACGAATCGCTAGATCGGGCGATCACTCCCCAAATCATGGTTTTCCCCAAAACGCCCCAAACGACCCGCTCGGCTCACCACGACCAATGAAACTCGCGGGAAATGAAAGAGCACGAGCTGGGGGTCCATCACCCTACCTCCACCAAAGATTTCGCGCACCGTGGATGCCGATCCACGAAGAAACGCCGTTTAAACCCTCGCCGGTTCACGATCCCACGAACCGCGTCCACCATCGCGATCCTCATCTCGTGCCCGTCGCTCCACGCCCCACGAGCCACGCCGCCCCGCCCTCGCCGCCTCCGTCGGCCGCCCGGAGTGAGAGGGGGAGAGGAGGGAACGTGAGAGAAGAGAGAGGGAGGGAAGAGAGAAATGAGAGATGGGGAGAGAGGGAAAAAGGAGATTATATATATAGAAAAATCTAGAAAATCGAAAAAATCCCAAAAAATAGAAAAATACACCTCCTCGATCCTCGCGACGCGCTGATCGCAACGGTGCCACACTCGCCTCGGTGAACGGCCCGGTTCACCCGCAACGAGGTTCTGAAGGGAAAGCTGAAACCCACGTCGGGAATCGGAAAACACACGCTGAAAAAGCCGCGGAACGCCTCCGGGCCTCCGAAACGACTCCGGATCGCGCCGATCCGAACACGAAAGATGTCCGAAACGAAATTTCGGACACAACGGAGTCGGACGCTCCGAGAAACCAGATCCGGGACCCACGAACGAGGATCCGAAAAACTCGAGGCATTACAGTGGCTGTGCTTGAAATTGGTGTTGGATAGGTGATTTATGAGTTTGAGACGTAGAGGGGATGGTGGGCTGATTGGGAGATTGTTGATTTCTCCAATTAAAATTGGGGTGATTCCTCCTACCCGGATTATAGTGGTTAGAAAATGGGTCATAGTTGGGCTTAGAGAACCCCTGGGCTGCTTGGACTTGCTCCTATATAAAAGGTGATAACTGGGCTGCTGTTGGACAATCGGACACATGATGGTCCGGGCTAGCACATAAAGCACACACCTCATGGTGTGTTGAATCTGAGTATGGGTTGGACGTAGGTAAGATGATGGTTTCTTGTTTGTTTTGGGCCAGGAGCTGGTCTAACTTGTGGGCCAACATATCAACTTGTTCTAGCTTTTGAGCCATGATATCTACCTTGTCCAATTTTTGATTGATTAAATTCACATCCACTCTGGCTTCAGGTTCCACACGATACATCCCGGCCCGTTTAGATGGCCCAATGGTTCTCTCATATGAGGATAAGGAAGCGTGGTTGATTGAATTCTCGCTCAACATTTCAAATAAGGCATAGGCCTCATCCTCACTCTTGCTCATAAAGGCCCCACCACATGATGCATCAATAATCTGCCTAACTTGATCATCTAGGCCCTCATAGAAAGCTTGCACTATTTGCCATTTGGAGAGCCCATGATGTGGGTATTTTCTGAGGAGTTCCTTTAATCTCTCCCACGATTCATGTATTTGTTCATTTGGGAGTTGCGTGAATCCTGTGATTGCACGTCTTATGGTGTTGGTTCTACCGATGGGGTAAAACTTCTTAAGGAACTCATGCTGCATATATGCCCATGTGCCAATAGGTTTCCCTAAGGTCCCTAGCCAGTATTTGGCTTTGTCCTTAAGTGAGAAAGAGAATAAGGTCAGACGGAGAGCATCATCTGTGAAATTTTGAATTTTCACAGTGGAACAGATTTCTAAAAATTCATCTAGATGTTTATAGGGATCTTCATTGGTCTTCCCATAAAAGGATGGGAGCATCTGAATGGTGCTAGATTTGATCTCATAGTGCAAAGCAGGGACATTAGGCAGTTGGATATAAGTGGATGGCTGATAATTTGAAGGAATGAAATATTCCTTCATCTGTTTGGGCACCCCTAATTGGTGTTGTTCAGCCATATGTTGGGTTTGATTTTGAGCCGGATTAAAAATGAATCGCTCAATCTCACTAATGGGCTCAACTAAGTCAAGGTGTTGAGATCTTCTCCCTTGCATAAATCAAGGTTAAAGATGAGAGATGAGAGAATTATTTTATGATGATTTATATGTTTTTTTTTGTTTTTTTTGTTTTGACTCAAATAAGGACGAAGAGAGATAAGAGGAGAATTTTTTGTTTTTTATTTTTTGTTTTTTATTTTTTGTATGCAAACACAAACAAGTTGTCACACAAATTACCTAATGACCTAGCTGTGACCTAGACCTACAAATTGGGTTTCACAAAATGGCTAAAGTGAAATTTAAGTTCACCCTCAATCTTTCCACCGGCCAGGTAAGGGGTGGGGTAGTGGGAGGTTCCCCCTACTTTCGTAGGGACCTAATTATGCCAAACCACTAGCCCGCTTATGGCGTTTACCGTCCGACCGTCTTGCCTTAGACACCGGTTTTCATAAGAGGGTAAGCCCAAGTAACACAAGAACCATAGTGTGAACCTAGGGCCAATGTCTACTGGATTTTATTTAAGGTCTAGGTGTTACAAAGATGCATGGGAATTGTGGTTTGTGGGCTAAGGAAGGGTGATGAAATCATCACCTTATCTTGCTTATGGGTGTTGCCCTTAGAATATTTTAGAAATGATATGCAACAAACCAAGTTCAAACAAGGGGTTCTATGCAAGCATGGAAATGCATGAGCATACTTTTGAAAAAATTTAGAGTACTCACCTTACCTCCCGTAATCTTCAATAATGCAATTAATAATAATTAAATAACAAGGAAAAATAAATTCTATCCTAAATGATGCATGACCTAAAATATGAAAGTGTGAGTTCTACTCTTGGAATGAAGATTTTTATCGAGTTCAAGTGAAGAGTTTTTTTTTTGTGAACCTATCTAACCACAATATGCAAGAACATTAAGAAAATGACACAAAATGAGAGGAATAAGTTTGAAGACTTACTTGATGCGCAATCCCTCGTTCTTTTTTTTTTTGAAATGAAATGATAAAAAGACTAAGGAAAGGGAGGAGAGCTTACCTCTTAACTGCTCTCTCTTTTTTATTTCTTCTTTTTTTGATTTTTTAGCTTCAATTCTTGAAGTGCATTCTCTCGTTCTTTTTTTTTCACCTGTAAAAATAAGAAAAAGAAAGAGATATTAGTACACTTATAAACACAAGAAAAATAAAGTTCTTAAACCAAAAATCACCATTCCTCCCCGGTAACGGCGCCAAAAATTGATAACGCGAAAGTTCGTCGTTTAAAACACGCGTATAACAATCTTAAAACCGAACTCGTACAAAATGATCAAAAGAGAACGTAGTACTATGGCAAGCACGGGTCGAATCCACAGGGAAGAAGAGATTTTTAGAGTTAAAAACCTTGGAGTCCTTTAGAAAACACTTGTGATTTTGTTTTGCTTAAATAAAATTGTGAAGTGATGAACAAACCAAACACTTAATTAAAAACACCTATGACTATGCGCCTATGCTATAGAAAATAATTGCATGAAGTGAAAAGAAGAGATAGAAGAAGGATGTAGAGAGGGAAGAAGATCAAGAACTAGATCAAAGGAATAACTCTTTTTATTAACTTAAAAGAAAGAGTACATGAAGTGCAAGATAAGCTTACAACAAGGATGTGACGAGATTACAATGAAGTAAAATGAAACTAAAATAATAAAAATAAAAGGAGCCTGAGATATGAAGATGGTAGCAGCAATGGTGATGACAGCGCTGTCCTCTCTTGGCCTTTGATCACGAACCACCTTGCGGAAGATGTCGTCTACGCTGGGAGGAAGTCACCTTCGTCGTTGAAGCCACCTTTAGAGGGTAAATAACTTTGAAACCAAGATGAATTAGGGGATTACCAAGAAGAAGAAGTTGAAGAGGAGGGAGAGAGGAAGAACTTTGATGAAGAACTCAGATAGAAAAGAAGAGCAGAAGAGCTTCAACATAGAGAAATAACAGAAGCTAGCACCTCAGATGAATAGTGAAATCACAGGACAGCAAGTTAAAAAATGGAACATAACTTTCAACTCAGAAAGAATTAGAAGATAATGTAGAAGAAGAAGTTATAGAACACTTAAAAACAAAAAACTTTTATGAAGATAGTAAGAGAAGAAAATGACTAGAAGGGGGAGAAATAAATGGAAGAACAGAGAGAAACACTGATTCGCAGATGAACAGGATAGCACAGTGAAAAACACGAAATATCTTGAAAACTAGGAGGAATTAGAAGATGATGCAGAAGACGAAGTTGTAGATGACTTAAAAATAAAGAATTTTCATGAAGACAGCAAGAGGAGAGGAGGGACGGAAGAGGGCGAACTCGGCGGCCTAAGAAGATGTGAGAGGGAGATGGAAGGAAAATTTGCCAAAAGAAGAACTCCATTTCTCCTCCTTGTCATGGGCTATTTATAGGGAAAGTTGGGTAGATGGAGGGTGAAGATTGTATCAAAAGGAGATGGATGGCTGAGATTTAGGTAGAATATGATACATGGGGAAGAGAAAAAGTAGGTGGGCACCCCATTTCTTGGACTTTAGGCACCTCATTTCCCAAGGCTCATCATGTCTCTCCTTTATTTCAAACTTTGAATGTCCTTTTCCTCCTTTTCAAACTTAAACTTTGAATTCCTCCTTTTCAAACTTTGAATTCAAAATTTTAAACTTTCTTTTCCCTCCAACCAAAGTATTTTGAATTTTTTATTTGACTTGGTCAAAGTGGTGATGACAGTTTTGCCCCCGGCTTCTTTTGCAATTACCTTCGGTGTCCTGCACACACATAATTACAATCTAGTCCATAAAAAGTACCATAATGTGCACATAAACTCAAATGCTCATAGTTATGCAATGGAGAATTAATGCCCATGACCCTCAACTTTAATTTATCAAATAATATCACCAAATTAATCAATTTACGTAAAAGTTCTAATTTAAATGTGGAGTTGAGGTTAACTATGAAATATGCATAATTGTCTAATTATATGCACATAAAATGGTGTACATGCAATGAATTACTATAGAAAATGGACACTTATCACGGCCAAGGTGTACCAGCGAAGGTGATGGGTTGAAGTGCGCCGGAGAAACCAAGGATGGTCGTGCCGGCGAAGGAGTCGGAGGAGCGTACCGGCGAGAGCAAGGAGAGCGTGCCGGGGAAGGACTTGGCCAAGGGTGCCGGCGAAGGGCCTGGGTGGTGGCGTGTCGGCAAAGGAGCTAGAGGCCTGCCGGCGGAGGGCCTAGCCGAGTGTGCCGGGCAAGGGCTGAACATGGGGTTGTTAAGCATAGGGAGAGCGTGCCGGCGAAGGGGTCACGGGGGCGTACCGGCGAAGGCTGGGGTTAGTGTGCCACTGAAGGCCCAATGGGGGTGTGCCGACGAAGGGTTGATGAGTCGTGCCGGGGAAGCTTCAAGGCAGGGTGTACCGGCCAAGGAAGTGTGCCGGCTAAGGATGAGGTTAGAAGCATACCGGGGAAGACCAAGGCAGTGAGGGGTATCAGATGAGGATGAGGACGGGGCCCACTCCTTTTCCATTCTTATATCCTTTCCTTTTCTTTTCTCTCTTGGTTTTATTCAATTTTCATGGATTTCTTCTTTCTTTCTCTTGACTATCTTGTCATTCTTTCCTCCCTTAGGATGGATGTTCGAGTTGCTTAGTTGTCATTTGGTCTGACCTTCTCTGTATTGATTACGGTTCCCTTGCCTTGGTTGAGATACTTACTGTCAATCTTTCCATTTGTTTGTTGCTTCCTTTTACCTTTTAAACACGTTATTATTTCTACCAAAAAAATTCGGCAGCATCTCCCCTTGACCCGAGCGTAAGGGAGATAAAGGGAACGCACCCACAGGGAGTGGCGGAACCCGTCAACTGGAGGTGGGCGCCCGAAAGTGGCAACACCTTTGACAAAACCTCGGAAAACCCGAAAGCAACGATGGATAGGGGGGAAACCTCTCTAGAACTGGTCAGGGGCGTGCCGGGCTAGGGAGACCAAGGATGTGTCGGTGAAGGCCACTAGGACCGTGTCGGGGAAGGCCGGAAGGGGGCGTACCGGCGAAGGCCATCACAGGCGTACCGGGGGAGGGCAGCCAGGACCGTGCCGACGAGGGGTGTTGAAGGGTGCACCGGCGAAGGGTGTTAAAGAGTGCATCGGCGAGGGCCCAATGGGGGTGTGCCGGCGAAGGGTTGATTAGCTGTGCCGGTGAAGGGTTCAAAGAAAGCGTACCGGGGAAGACACCCAGGGGCGTGCTGTTGGAGAGCTAGACGGAAGGCCAACTGAATGGAATGGAACCTAAGGGGAAAAGACAGGGGATCTTGCGTTGGCTCATCCAAATGGGGGCGTTGGTTAGTAACGGGGAGATTGTTCTGAGGAAGGGAGGAAGGCCAATGGGGATGTTGGGCTTGGGCGCTCGGAGAGACGGGAAGGTCACCTCCTTGACCAAGAAGGGGAATGAGAATAGGAGGGCCACTGACCATGACCAAGAGGCTACCGACAGTGAGTCTCGGGGGGAGAACCAACCTCAAGGGCAGGAAATCGTCGGCATGAGGGGGGGAAAATCACCGAAGGGTGGAGGAAGAAGGCGATCAAACACATACAAAGACCCAAACGGACGGAGACAATAAGAAACCCAAAAGGGGAAGCTTCATTCATAAAAGAAGCCAAAATCGGCCATATACATTTCAAAGCACCGGAGTTGAAGATACAAGTGGTGGGAGAAGGAAAGAAAGAAAGGATGAGAAAAGATGGGGGGAGCTGGGGTCGAGCAGGGGCAACGGCTCCCTGCCCTTCCCCCTTCCCCCTAATACATCACACTCTCTCGCTCTCCCTCCCTTACTCTCTCTTCTGGGCGATCGGCGAAAGGGGGAAACCCCACAGCGGAGCTCTCCCTTCTTCTTCTTCCTCCGGAGGCGGTGGCTCTCTCCAGCGGTGTGTGTGTGTCTCTGGTTGTCTGTGTGTCCTCTTCGTTCTCTCTCTGTGTGTCTTGTTCGCCGGAAGAGAAGGCTTTTATACCTCCATGGGTGGGAGCCCTCGAGCACGAACGGCGGAGGCGGGAAGTGATGGGTCATGATGGGGTTTGACTTCCCCGTCCTTTGGTGGCAGAGGAATAGCCTACGTGCCCCAATCTTTGACCGACACCTCGGATTGCCCACTGTGCGCCAAGGATCCCTAGGGCATGGGCACGAGATTTTATCTGCCGGTCGTGCCGCTGGATAGCCAGGGTGGCTTACCGCTGATAGGCACAACAAGCATGTCGCTGAAGGGCCAAAAGGGCGTGCCGCTGAAGGGCTAGGGTGGCTTGCCGCTGATAGGTGCAACAAGCGTGCCGCTGAGAGGGCTTGAGGGCGTGCCGCTGAAGCGCTACAAGGGCGTGCCGCTGAAGGGGCACGAGGGTGTGCCGGCGAAGGGGCGCGAGGGCGTGTCGACGAAGGGGCACGAGGGCGTGTGCGGGTGTGCCGCTGAAGGCCACTAGGGGCATGCCGCTGAAGGGCCCAAGGGCGTGCCGCTGAAGGGGCCTGAGGGCGTGCCGCTGAAGGCCACTAGGGGCGTGCTGCTGAAGGGCCCAAGGGCGTGCCGCTGAAGGGGCCTGAGGGCGTGCCGCTGAAGGCCACTAGGGGCGTGCCGCTGAAGGGCCCAAGGGCGTGCCGCTGAAGGGGCCTGAGGGCGTGCCGCTGAAGGCCACTAGGGGCGTGCCGCTGAAGGGGCTAAATGGGCAGTCCTGAGCCCGTTGTGAGCGCGAGTTGTGGTCCATTTGATTTTCTTCGAGGCCCATGGATTGTGGGGCTCTTGGTGGTTGATTTCTCTTCACTGTCGTGACTTCAGAGACAGCTCCACGGCAGTGTGTGTGCGTTCGGGGAGTCCGGATTGGCCCTCTTCTACGCAGTTTCTTCAGTTGAAGTTGTTGTTAATGCTGGACTAGTTGGGACATATGGGCGTGCAATTTTACACATCCACAGGGTAGGTTTGGTCTTTTTTACATTTCTATATATCCTTTGTATTTTCTGTTTTGTGGAATTAATGAAGAGAAAATTGTATTTGTGTTCTTGGAGCCTTGGGCGCCCCTCTCTCCCCCTTGCAGCTGGACTGCTGTAATTTCTATGGTGTGAAGCCATAAACTTGGTGGATTACAAGTTCTATCACCTCTGCTGGATGCGACCTCCAGCCACCGCCGCCGCCGCCTCCGTTCGTGCCGCCGACGAGCCGCCATCACCACGTCTTTACCCTGCTGTCCTGAACTCTGTGATCCAAAACAACAAGCTAAAGAAAAGGTACCACTTTTACGTCGATCAGACACCGGATCTGGGCGCAGAAATTCTTTTCGTGGAGGCACGTAGTTCAGGTCCGAGAACATGCCAGCAAAGCAGTCCACTGGTAAATTCTGGTAAAATACGCCGAGATACCATGGCGATCGCCGCTCCCAGAGATCGCTCGGCAACCCATCAGTAGTGTCCCAGCCAGTCGCCGCAGTAAGGAGACGCCCGGGCACCGTCGTCCCAGCAATCGGACCCACTTGCTATCCCGCGGGACCCGCAGAACCGAGCCGAACCAACAGCCCGTCTTCGGCCCAGGAACGTTCCAAATTGCTGCCCGTCAACCCAAGCTTGGTATTCCCATGTTATTGTTGTCGCCCTTTACCTCCCTACGTGGAGTGGGCCATAACATTACTGCTGTAATAATTTAATTACTATGTACCGGGAGTACGAGTCTAGGTCGGGATCGCCTTCCCCACGCCCGGAGCATGGAGGTACACTCGCCACCCTCCTACTTTGGCATTTTGCTTAATTCGTATATTTTCATATGTCGCTGCTAGAGTGATAGGAAATTAGCTCGATATATTTTTATCACCGTTGCGAGAGTGAGTGAGTGGAACCAGTCTCGTAACTCAATCCGAGCACGGAAGAGCCGAGTACTCGAGACTCATTTCTGATTTCTCAGCCGCGCACGTGCGCACCCTTCCCTCGCATAGGGACGTCCGCGAGCTAGAGTCCCAGGTTCGCTGTCTGTCCCGCATCAAAGAGGATATAATTCAAAAACCTTGACTTGATTGAATCATAAATGAAAAATTTTACAAAAACTCTCTGACTAACTAGACTCAATAAAGTGAAAATTACATAATTGACTCTTGACTAGACTAACTACAGCTTCTCTCGAACCATCAATCGCTCTCGGATCCATCACTTGAATAGTTTGAATCCGACCCGTTAGAATGTCCTAAAAAGATTGGGAAAAAGTAGGGAATAAGCACACTTATCCAGTAGGTATCTTCGTATCTACATGAAGGCAATGTTTAAGTAAGTAACATTTTTGCTCTAGAAAATAAGATAAAGGAAATACGGTAAAGCATGCAGTATAAACCAAAATAACACAAGTAACAAGATATGATCAAGATGAGGTATGAGAGTTCGTGTAGATTTTTGGGAATATGATCAAGCAAGAATATATCAAGAATGTAAATATGGTCTTTCACGAATAAGAATGTAACAAGAATGTGCTTTTCATAACAATAAAGGCTATGCACTAGAAAGTCACTTAACATGCAAGAATGTAATTTCACTAGATTGCCTCGTGATTTTCACTTATTTATAAAAGAAAGTACTCTAAGCGCAATGTGACGCCAGTATCATCGTATCCCATGATTTTCAGCACGTTTCTGACAATCAGCCGAGGGGGCTAGCATGGAACCCTTGGACACAATCAGTGCCCGATATGCATCTTCACTTTATAAATCAAGCTACTTCAACGAGAAATACCAATAAAGTTCAGTCAGTAATGTTCAATTCAACAATAAGCTCATGATAATCAATATTAAGGTAAGAATGCACCAATTACGAACATGAGAATTCAAGGAATGCATTAATGACAAGATCATGCTACGGGACGAATCCGGCAGCATAACGGTACATTCATTAACTTTTATAATTCATTAACAACTTATTAAACAAGATGTTAGGTTCTAGATAATCAATAGACCATCTTGGAGCATAGGAAAAATAACCATTGGGTCAAACCTTGGGTTAATCAATATTTAGACATAAAACGGTCGTATCGGGGCCGTTTCTTTGAGAGGCGTCATGCTAGGATAGTTTCTATGGCAGAGTCGACGTCAGAGAGAGAAGACTCGACGCAGGGTGGAATCTAGACTAACGTGGTCACGGAATGATCACTAATAGACAGTAGCGGTTCCCTGATGGCCGTGACTATCCAGACACAGAAAACGCCAATAAGTGCTTTCTAGACAATTGGGCTTTGAGGGTACAACTAGCTTGGCGTCCTAGTGAGAATCCCAAGCTCGCGGAGATTTACGGACTCCTTGAAACAAGATCACCTAGTCCGGTGGAAGGAATAGCCAACGGAGAGGATCATAAGTCCAAGATTGTGTGCCTATGAGTGCAAAGTGTAACTAATAGTGACGCACCGGAGTATGTACTATGTACTTATGAAAGACTCAAGGTGAGAGTGGATCGTGTAAAAACAACGATCAAATATGCATAAAACAAGTCTCATAATCCATGTGGAAATAACTTTAATACAAACCATATGAGTTTTGGCATGAAAATAGCATAAGTTTAAAATAGGTTTAAAATACATGAAGGGCATGCAATCTATCATACTAGATGCACAATATAACCAATAATCAAAATGTAAAGCCCTAACTAGTAATAGAACCTCATTAACTAGGCTTACCAAAGTGCAGAAAACTGAAATATAAAGGCGGCCTCAATAGGACCATTTCTATCTATACGTGGTCTGTCGAGGACCACTTCTGTGAATACGCGATCAATCAGGGACCGCTAAAAGACGTTTGGCGATCTTCGGGAGACCGTTTTAGCCTGCCAGCCAAATAGGTCACAAAGTGCGGTTAAGGCCTATTCTAGGGCAAGTAATGCATAAAAAGCATGAGAAATGAATATATAACATGTAAGAACATGTTTATAATGAAAAAGGTGCATGGAAATACATGAATCATGCCAAAGTTCTTATCTTTAATTAGAAGGTGCATGACTATGTATGCATAAAAAACCTACATATGTAGTCGTTGTAAACCATGAAATACTCCGTGTACAATATATGAAATCGCATAAAAATAGAGAGCTTTTACTCCTAACACATTAATTTAGCCTTTTCATGAGATAACCTACATTTTATTCAATCCCTAGACTTTAAATTTCTGACTAGAAGTCAACCCTAGTTTCTGCACGTCCTGTCCTAAACCAGCAACTTCTCATCCCTCTATCTCCTGATTCTTTTGACCTAAATCCATGAAATTTGGAGGGTAGGTAGATGATAAAAAGGAGAACAATTAGTTCTAAAGGATGAACTTCTAAATACCTCGATAGGGTATCGAATCCCTAGATCTTCCTTGGACCGGCACACTGCTTCCTGTGCGGTCTGCAGCGAACTAAAGACTTGCAGACGCTCTATCTCTTCAACGGCTAGGTCTTCTTATACGAAAATTGGAGGGGAGTTAGATAAAATTAAGGAGAACAAAATACTCTAAAGGACCAACCTGAGATATCACCTCCTTACCATCGAACTTCGTGCTCCAAAACTAGAGTTCACGTAGGTCAAAATCTGGGTCTATTTATAGGGTTTGCTAAGGTTTGAGGGATTAGATCGAACTTAGAGTCCTAAATTAGAGTCAGATCAATCTTTAGAGAGTTCTAGAGAGTCTCCTATATCAGATATATTCGATCCAAGGTGATTAGGTTGCCAAAGATCCGAGCTTTTCACGTTTCTAACACCTTCCTTCACGGAACCTAGTAGCGGTCGCCTCAAGACCGCTATTGTATATGGCGGTCTCGCGATAGACCGCGTTTAGAAGGTTACTCTGAAAATTTCAAATTTTTTGTTTTATAAACTATTTATCTATTAATTGGTTTACTTATCCCATTTAAATCTTAATTACGTCTCTAGAAGTGGGCTTAGTCCTAAAGGCCTTGGAATTAGGTCTTTGGGCCTATTTAAGTTGGGTTGAGCCCTTTGGTTAATATAGGGCTTTTAGATTGATTTAGTTAGCCCAAAATTCTTTTAATAGCCTATTAAACCTCTTGAAATGTTGAATAATTATATTTCATTCCAGAAAATTCTCAGGAAAGTCTCGGGCATTACAGGACAGCTGCCCATGAATTGAAGGGGGGCCCCATGCACCCATTCGTGAATAGACGCACAGGTCCGTTCGTGAACAAGTGTTGCATGCGGTTGTCGCATGCATGCAAATGCAAAAGAACTCCCCCTTCATCACCTATAAAAGGCCACCGTCCGGCACAACAAAATGTATTTCTTTTGGCACACACGCGAGAAACATCTCTCTCTCACACATATACTCTCTCTCTAGTTCTCTCTCTACACTTTGTATCGAACATGTATTATTCTTCGTGCTTCTCTGAGGGCCCATCATAGATAAGGCCGGGATTTGGAGCGTGATTCTACAAGAATGACTCTAGTAACCGTCCTATTGGGACCTCCGAGTTTTGGGATTACGAACTCTTGGTATTCCTCACCCCATTAATTATGTGCCCCCCAATAATTTAATATCAAATGGTTTGCCAATGTCGGAGGGGGAGACCTCTCTCTCTCTCTCTCTCACTCACTCACTGGATTGCCTGTGCTCAAGGGGGGCAGTCCTCTCCGTCATCTTTATCACTTTCTTTCTCTCTCTTCTCTAGTAAGGGTACTTTCATCATAGGATGACTAATCAATGGGAATAATAAAATTTTTGTGGAATATTTAACTTCTCTTCGAAAGAAGTTTAGCACAATGTCATTTTTTCAACATTTAGTTAAAAGTATAATGATATGCCTAATATCTTTCTTGACACTGATATTGTTGCAGTTTTTCCTTTGAGATGGCTTACATGCAAAAGTTCTAACAAAGTAGAATTGAACATTATCAGTAGCATATCTTGGAAGGAAATGGAAGGCAAACCTTTTGCCTAGCTAGGATTATTTTTACCCTCTATTTTGTCCAAGTGCGTTTGGCCAATTGCCAGGTGATATGTAGTGCAGTACAATTAGCCCCCGGTGTTGCAATGAACCGGGGAAGGCCCGGGGGGGGGGGGGGGGTTAGAAAAGTATGTGGTCATTTTATCGGCCCGACATGCCCCAATAGTCCAAAGTGCCCAACACACAAAAAAGAAAGTGCAGATGGTCTTGGTTCCTATACATAATTCATTAATAATTACACAATTAGAATATATATATCAAAAAGGCAAATAATTGTGGACTGCCCACAAATTAATCAACAACATGCGAGTTGAATGACTCCAAAGTACTGCCCACATGCAATACTGCTATATTTTATAATTAGAATCTTTGGCCTGCACGTTAAAGTACCTAGAACTATATATATGCCAACCGTTGTAAAAGAAAAAAAAAGAGTATTTGCAACTATATCCCTTCATGGTTGACGTACAATTGCACTTTACTATTGTAATATACATAATAATAATATCTCCAAATTGAGTCTCTAATTCCTTAAAAAGCAAAGCACGTATGAAAAGAGAACGCTTCATCCACAAAACCAAGGGCTTCTTTAGTAATAGAATGAGTCAAATAGGATAACATTATTTGGATTACTTAAGCGTTCGTCACCATCTGATATTCGAATAGAGTAACTAAACTGAGAGAAAAATGGGCCCCAACTACACTTCTTACACACACACACACATGTTCTACCCAGGGTCGGGCAACGTATTCACGCGAGGAGCAAATGGACTACGTGTGTTCAATGAGATAGGGTACGATATCTTCGGGTTGGAATACGTACGTTACATATCTTGGAATAAATTGACTTTAACTATTTTGATTTGTTTTATTTCTACTTACTTGGATGACTTGAGTGTGACTCTTCCACGTCGTTTGTGCACTAACTTACCAACTCGACAAATCGGAAGATGCCACGATCTTCTTCCACGCTGCATGTGGTGACGTTGTTATATGAGAGAAGTGTGGCGCTCCCTCCCTCCCTCTCCCTTGCACAGTAGAACATCTTTTAAAAATTGGGCAGAAGGATGTCATGAGAATCCAAGGCCCAATTGGGGGGCACGGGGTCTACAAGTCGAGGCAAACGCAACCCACCCACCCACACACACACACACACAACGATTGATGGGCTGGGGAGGGCACACGGTTTCCCCGCGTTGTTCACCTCGACCAATTAATTGCTGGTGGGGTTCTGGCCTATATTTATATGCGATCGACCTTCCTCCCTAGCTTCCTTCCCGGCCTCATCTGCGAGCCGTTGGGAGCAGCCACCAGCGGCTGAGATGGCTGCCAGAGTGGGGCACGAGATCGACCACCTGCACTACCTGGACGACTCCTCCCCCTCCTCCTCCTCCTCCCTCGAGGAAGGCACGGCGCGAGAGGAGAACGCCGGCCGCTCCCTGAGCTTCAGCAGGGCCTACAAGATCCCTCGCCGCCACCCACAGGCAACAACACCCCATCCAGCCTGGCCTTCTCGTTTCTCTCTTCTCTCTCTAGCTAATCCCGTCTGCTTGCTCTTATGATTGTTCTTGAGGGCATGCATGCAGGAGTTCTCAGCGGCGCAGACGCTGCTGCTTGCGTACCAGTCGCTGGGGGTCGTGTACGGCGACCTGGGGACATCGCCGCTCTATGTCTTCTCTTCCATTACGCTGTCGAAACCCGGCGAGAAGGACATACTGGGCGTCATGAGCCTCATCTTCTGGACCCTCACCTCGATCGGCCTGATCAAGTACGTCTTCATTGTCCTGCACGCGGACGATCATGGAGAAGGTCATCTCTCTCTCTCTCTCGGTTAATTTGTCTCTATGTGTAATGGATTAGCTAATTGCATGCCGGTTGTTGTCTTCATGTGTTCCTGTTCAGGGGGGACTTTCGCCCTCTACTCCTTGCTGCGACAGCACATAAACTTCAAGAGCAAAACCCTAGTGCAGAGCACCCAGCTGGAATCGGACCTCCACTTGCTCTACCATAGCAACGGGAGCGCTTTGCAGTCGAAAGCGAAGCGTTTCCTCGAGGAGAGCATACGGGCGCAGACGGTGATCACCTTCATCGTCCTACTCGGGACCTGCATGGTCATCGGCGACGGAGCACTCACCCCTGCCATCTCTGGTACAACCGCGCTACCACGGGGACCTCCCCCTGCCCGCTGTTATTTCACCACCCATGAGTCTTTGATCAAACAGTGACACAGCGAGTTTGTTCTCCGCATATATACTTAATTTAACTTCTGTTGCATGCATATGTCCTCTTGTGCAGTTCTTTCAGCTGTTCAGGGAATCCAGTCAAGATCCTCCAAGATCACCCAAGGTAACCAACGATCGATCGAGCTCCATATATAGCTTGCTCATCACTTTCTTCAGTCAAATCATTCAAATAATAATAAGGTTTAGATCGTTTAATTAATCTGCACAGGTCACGTTGTCCTGCTATCTGTTGCGATTCTCGTCATCCTATTCGCCTTCCAGAGATTTGGAACAAGCAAAGTCAGTGCCGCCTTCTCTCCCATCATGCTCATGTGGTTCGGGTCCACGGCTGCAATCGGATTGTACAACATCATCAAGTATTACCCTGGAGTGGTTAAGTCTCTATCTCCACACTACATATATTACTTTTTCGAGAGAAACCATAAGAAGGGCTGGGAGCTCTTGGGAGCTGTGGCACTCTGCATCACAGGTTACCATATATGGTTTTTACCATGTTGCTAGCTAGTCCATATATATATTTGAAAGAAGTTCTTTATCTAGCTAAAAGAAGACTGACTAATTGGAATAATTAATATTGTTTCTTGTGGAATTCTCTTCAGGCGCGGAAGCTATGTTTGCTGACTTGGGTCATTTCAACAAGCGCGGAATTCAGGTATCTTATCGAGCCCGAAGTGTTACTACTCTCCATATTTAGGAGGTCTTGGTCGCCGCTGAGTTTATTTCGGCAAAAGATCACCACCATCTGATCAAGCTGATCATAATTCAGCTCGAGTACTCAAACTTTGTTTTCTTCGTGTGTCTTTTTCCTGGCAATCAAAGATTACAGGACCATGTTGTGAGTCGATTCGAGACTGCTCTAGTACCTACTTCTTCTAGGTGATCTTGGCATGATGATCAGATTATTATCTTATGGTATTTAATTATGTCATGTATTCAAGAACTCGGCAACAAAATTATCTTAACTCGCGTAAGCAATATTGCCACCGCATGCAGATGGCTTTCTCTTTCATAGTTTATCCGGCTCTCATCGTTGCGTACGCTGGGGAAGCAGCATATTTGATAGTGAACCCAAACAACATCAGCACAACATTCTACAGCTCGGTGCCAAACCCTGTGTTCTGGCCAATGTTCATCATAGCCACGCTTGCTGCCATCGTTGCAAGCCAGTCGTTAATATCTGCGAGTTTCTCCATCGTAAGGCAGTCCATGGCGCTGGGTTGCTTCCCAAGGGTGACCATGGTACATACCTCATCTAAGCATGAGGGCCAAGTATACTCTCCTGAAGTGAACTACTTCCTGATGATCGTGTGCATTTTAATAACTGCCGGCTTCAAAGGGGGTCCAGAAATAGGAAACGCATTTGGTGAGTAAGCAGGAGTTGCCTCTAAGCACGCACTTAGAGTTTTTCATTTTTCTGATGTTTTGGATTTTGGAAACACGTTTTTATACCACTTGCATTTATGCAGGAAAAATGCATTTACGTACGTCTCTCTCTCTCTCTCTCTCTCTATATATATATATATATCATCCTTCTAAGTTTATGTATATATTAACACCGTTAATCTCTGTCTAGAGAAACAGTAGAATATTTGCAAGAACAACCATTAATTGTCTTATATTTGCCATTTTTTAGTATTGAAATAGATTATATACATCGTCTTCTGCTTACCTTATGAAATGTTTTATTCTAATGAAACAGGGGTTGCAGTCATATGGGTGATGATCATCACGACATGGTTGATGGTTGTGGTGATGCTGGTCATTTGGGACACCAACATCATACTAGTATCAATATTTATTACCGTCTTCCTGGGGATTGAGGGCATGTACATGACATCACTTCTGAATAAAGTCCATCGGGGAGGGTGGGTTCCGTTCGCAATCTCAGCATTATTCTTGGTGATTACACTGTCTTGGACATACGGGAGGAGCAAGAAGGCCGATTACGAAGCCGAGAAGAAGATGAACGCAGCTGATCTCAATCAGCTCGTCACAAACAACAACATCTTGAGGGTGCCCGGTGTATGCTTCTTCTGCACAGACCTCATCAATGGCATCCCTCCCATCGTCCAACATTATATGCAGCATGTAGGGGCCCTTCGCGAAATAATGGTGATGATCACCGTGAGAACTCTCCCTATAAGATCTGTTCTTCCTGAAGAACGACTTGTGGCAGCGCAGCTAGGTCCCAAAGGCATATATCGATGTCTCGTTCAGTATGGATACATGGATGATCCCGACATGGAGGGTGAAGAATTTGTCACGTCCGTCATTGAAGCCCTCAAAGACAAAGCTAGCAGCCAGGAAGAAGTTGAAGCGCTAGACTTGGCACTCAGTAAGGGGATTGTTTTCGTCGTGGGAAGAACTATACTTAGCACTAACAGCGGATGGTTCACACGTTTCGTGATAGATAGTCTGTATAGGTTTCTGCAAAAGAATTTTAGGTCGGCTGTGACCACCATGAGGATCCCACCCGGTAAGGTTCTCCAGGTTGGGATGTTGTATGAGATTTGATATTGGTCTTGTTGTAATTAATAAATGGCTGGATATCATGATGTGTATCATAAATACCTGAGTAGGGTATTGAAATAGTTGTTGTAAGGCATCTCAAGGCACGTAATTAAGAAGGGATCAAATCACACGAATACTGGAGATTTTTATGTCGTTCGGAGAGGCGATGTGTCTTGCTATGTCTACGGCCCCACTGAGTTTCATTTCTTTCACCAAAAAGAATACACGATTATAAGAGATATTGTCTTAAATATAAGGAGTCTAGGGCAACACGTTGTGGGCACTATTATAATAATACCCAACAATTTAGTTAATGACTATACTAAGATAAGGATCAAATTTCACACTCCTCCAATAATTTACTTACGTATTAATATGACACTTTTTTTGTTTTGACTGGACATGAATAATATGTTCTTTTTCCTGTGCTTTTCCTACGTAGAGCATTAACCAGTGGCCCTCCAAGAAGAGATATCGTCCTAGTTAGAACTAATTGACCAAGGATCTGCCTAGAAGTGGTTAGGGCAAGGGGCCTAGTAGGATTCGATGGATGCCTTACATTAGATTCAATTGGGTTTTATGGAGGTTAAGAAGCAAGCTAAAACTAGATTAGTTACCATTAATGTTTGAGCAAGATGGAGGTGGGGAGTGTGGATTTTTGCTTGTCTCAAGAATGTAAATATGGCAGTTTTAGTTAATGGCTTTCCCTCCAAATGGTTTTGACCTTCTAGGGGATTGAGATAGGAGATCTCCTATCCCCCTATTTCTTTGGTCTCACTTCGGAGACACTTGACAGTAGCTCTGAAAGATGCAAACAAGGAAGGCAGGCTGCAAGGGTACAGACAAAATGCCAAGAGCTCCCCCATAAGTCATTTGCTGTGTGCAAGAAGATCTTCTGGTGTGGCAATAGCAGAGGAAGAAGAGATCTCACATACACATGCCCAACAACTGGATCGAAAGGAAGAAATTAGTCCAATTGGCACCAAAAGTGTCCAATAGATTGAATTGGAGTGTAAGTTCCGAGTGATCAGCTATGCTAGAAACATATTGCGCGCAATTTGTTAGCACAAGCAATCAACAAAGACAAATCTAGATTATTGGTGATCAGTCCGTCATTGGAGGGGCACAAAGCTAAATAGCTTGAAGATATGTTGAAAATTCAGATAGAAGAGAAATTGGGTAAATACTTGGGCATTCATGTTAGTCATTTGATTCCATCTGAAGTATGAACCCAAGACGTGCTTAGGTGGTTCACCACCTCTCCCCACGATGGAGAGGTCGTGAGTTCGATTTTGCTCCCAACGTGCAGAGTAGGATTTCCATCTCCAGATTATTCGCGGACCCGTTTCTCTCCCCGTATCCCCCCGGTCTTAAATCACTAGGCCATATAATAAATAAACATTTGAAAAAAAGAATCCATCCAAAGCAGTTTTAAGGAGGTATATGAGAGGACAAGGAGGAAATTATTGTAGAGGCAGAAAAAATAGTCTCTCGGACCTCGTACCATACTTGGATGGATGTCACTCGTGAAAGCCTGCAAACACCCGAAACAAGGCGTCAGAAGAACCCTTGGGAGTTATCTCAGGGGACAACCCTCCGATACTTAAGTAAGGACAGTGACAAGGCGAAGAGTAGCAATGAATGGATAAAATGAGAGAGCGTGAGAGTAGAGTAGTCAAGCCTGGGAGCTGGTGAGGAGTCTCTAGATGTGCTCGTCGTGTTCGGTGAGTGCTCAAAGAGTGCTCATTATGCTTCGATCGTGCTCGGAGATCGGCTCCCTCTTGTACCTCTCTCTTCTTCTATGTGTCTGGGCTCGACAAATTGCAGTATGTCTTCGTGGATGTCTGTATGTCAAAAATTGGGGGAGAGATCCCTAGATACCTGCCGTAATAATGAATGACAGACTCCCGGAAAGGAAGCAAGGGAAGACGGAACCCTGCCCCAGAAGGACTCTATGGGGATGTTGATACCGCCAGGATAGTAACCCCCCAGAAACTCTTCGGAGGTGGGTAAGACAATGTCATAGTTGGTAGGGATCTAGAAGGCCTCACGGAGGCCATGGACCACCCGGTAGGCAACCTTAACAGGGGAGAACGTGGACAGTTGGGATCGGCACCTGAAGTGCTCGGGACGCCAGTGCAATTGGCCTCTTCCTTAGTGGAAGACTTGGGACTAACGTGAAGGATCCTTCTACGAGGTGCCATGGACTACGGAAGAGAAGAAAGACAAAAGAATCCTTATCAAGGCAAGGGACAGATGATAAGGAAGTGCCAGACACCTACGTAGGAGATGAAAGAGACAGGTGAAGCTTCTCCGGATGTCCTTACGCCAGTACTTAAAAGCGTCCGAAGGCGAAGTGTTTGCCTCGAGGAGACATGAGAGAAGGAGACGTCTGTCATCGCCGAGGCTGGCAGTAGAACCCAGGCGGCCGTTCGCACCTACTTTTCTAGATAAAAAAATGATCACTCCATGATGACAATGACGTCGCCTGACATCCCGACAGAGGTTATCTTGTGTACCAAGAATCATGGTAGGTGGCAGGGCCCATCTGCCAAGATGATACGAGGAGATCCTCCTAGAAGCTCCCCTCGCCTGGCCCACTGGGACTTCCTCTAGGACCCCGAATGTGCTCGACATCCATGAGTGGGGGGCTAGTGAGGAGGTAAAATCTACCCGGCCTAATGCGGCCCACTACCACCAGGCCTGCATCGGCCCAGGCCCCACTGGGTGCAAAGTAGACTGTCCGACAGCCAGCGGCCCACACCTGGCGGCCGAACAGAGGTGCGTTGGAGATTCGCCAGCCCATAAGGGACATCGACACAGGCATCTCGGGCGCCAAACAATTCTCTGGCGACCGAACGCTACTCCCACCATCACCGGCCTCTACTCCAGAAGGGACGAGCTCGCACCTGGAGCGCTAGGAGACTCACCCCACAGCCACATTGCACGGATAAATGGGCGCACAACGTAAAACTCCCCATGATCGCGAAGGCGTTACTCTACGACTCACGCCTTTCCTTGCTGAAGGATGGACCTCCACCGCTAGGGCAACCCGTATAAATGGGCATCCGATCAGATGGCACAGACATACACGCACACAGAGAGAGATACATACACACAAGTAGACTGACCCATATAGTGAGACTCTCAAACACCAAGAGGAGGAGGGAGAGATATTAGAAGGAGCCAGGTGTTAGTGTTGGTGTGTTACAGGCCAATTTCGGGTCGGGTAGGCCCAATAGTTGTACGATCTCGTTCATTATTAATAAAGTGGTGTTTGAGCGTAAATATGCGATTGTGTTACTTTACGTTGTCCCTAGGATATGTGGTTGTAAAGTCAGCTCGAGATGGGATCTCGAACATGAGATTGACTTTACATGTACACATACCTTAAACTGTTCCTGGTTGGAGGGTAATCACTCGGGAACTTTGATTACCTATTAAACCAGTACACATGATGTGTCAGTGACCAGTCTCATGGTCATTGGTGCGGGGCACCAACACATATGTGTAGGTGTATGTCCTTGGAGGATGTGCACTGAACTGATCCGCTATTGGATCTTCAGATGGTTGATTATACCTAATGTCAACTGAAGATCCAACGGTCTCAGTAGCATCGTTGGTCCTTTGACCTGAGACATTGATCGGATCTTACACGAGGACTGGAATGGTTTAATTACTTGGCTAAGTGACTTTAACCATAAGTCATGAGTTGCCGAGTCGTTAACCACTCCAGGATACGTGTGAAGATCGTCAATGGTCAAGAAGGGATCGCTCACTGTCGGGTATATATCAGACAGTTAATGGGTCATGACATTGACGCTCCGTTAAATCCCTGGCCAGGGTCGTATGAGTTCGTTTAGAACGGACGTCATACACTTTAAGGAGGTCATAGTCAAATGGCACGATCATGGGGTTTGACAGATACCGTACCCTCGATCGTACCAGACTCATAGAAGGAGCGAGGGATTATATCGATGCGGTAACTGTGGACTTACAGGTACCAGACAGGTTGGTTTAAACCCGACGTCCTCTAGGATCACGCGGATTTGCTTGACCCAACGTGATCAAAGGTTCGGAATAAATTAAACTATTGTTCGGCTCTAGTAGAAGCGAAGAATACGTTTAATTTACTTCTAATTGGAATTAGAAGTTAATGGACCTTAAACTAGAGTGACTGTGGGCCTAGAGGATCACACACAATAGATTCTTGGGTGACGGTTTATTATTATACAAGCGTATGTATTAATTCCCTTTAATTCCTTTTGGAAAGGAGTGTAAATGGAGCTTAATACATATGTATAATAGTAGATAGGATATATATATAATTTTGGTCTTTTGGAGCCCTTTCAGAAATGACCAAATCTCTATATATAGAATCCTACGTGAGTTCACTCGAACTCTTGCTTCCTTCCTTCCCTTAAGCTAACAAGCATTAAGCTTAAGGGAGAGGATTAACCTCCCCCTTTCTCCCTCTTGCTCTCTCTCTCTCCTGAAGGTGATTGAGCTGGGGAAGGTCGTGCCGGGGAGGTACCGTCGCTGCGCAAGGATCCGTGTGGATCATCTCTAGAGGCCGTACAGCTGTGCGGCTCGGTTTTTCTGCATCGGGCTTAGCGGACAGCGTCGTTCCGCGCAAGGTGAAACACGTAACCCGTAATTAGGGTATTAGAAACACCGATTAGAGCATAGATTAAGCTTTCCACAATACCGGGATCGGGCAAATTAAATTTTTGTTATCCGCTGCGTCGCCCGTAGGTGCTGTGCGAATCCTTACAGTGGTATCAGAGACAGGTTCGCGCTCTGGTCGGTGTTTTTATCACCGTTTAGAACCATGCTTCTGGGGCATCTTAAATCTTCAATTATTATTTGGAGACGGGAGTGCTGGGCATTTCTATTTTTCCTGGATGTTGGGCATCAGGAGAGCAAATTTTTAAAAAAAAAAAATAAAAAAAAAATTCGTCGCCGTCGGGCGCACTGCGCCCTGAAGCGCAGTGCGCCCACGGCGTGGCGCACGCGGGGGGCGCCGCGTGGCGCACGCGGGCGCCCCGCGTGTCGCACGCGGGCGCCCCGCGTGTCGCACGCGGGTGCCCGCGGGGCAGGCGCCGCCCGCGTGGCGGGCGCCCGCACGCGGGGTCAGCGCCCGGGTGGCGGGCGCCGCGCCGCGTGGGCGGGCACCCGCACGCGGGGGTCAACGCCCGCGTTGCGGGCGGGTCCGCGCGCGTGGGCTCACGCGCGCGCGGCCCCCCTCCCCGGCCGCAGAAATTTTTTTTTATTATTAAAAAAAAAATTGTGTTTTTAACTTTTTTTTTAATTTATTGGTGCATATTTATTACATATATATATTAGATATATATATGAAAATGCACAGTAAATTAAATAGGATTTTATCTAGTAGGTTAAATAGTTTTATCTCAATAGTAAATGTCGAATGGTAAATTTTATTTAACCGACTTGAATTTACAGAGGTGAGATAACTACTATTTATCTTAGGATAAAATGATAATAATTGAAGTTACTTCAGTAAATTTTAATTTTTGAATTTTTAATTATTAGATAATTAAAAATTCAAATTTTGAATTTTATTGAAGTTAAATGTGAAAATTTCAATTATTTGAATTTTAATTATTAGATGATTATTAAATGCAAATTTTGAATTTTAGAAAGTTACTAATTGAGGATAATTACATTATTTTAAATTTATTTTCAAACAAAATTATTGGATAATTAGTTTGAATTTAAATTTAAATTATTGGCATGTTTAAATTTTGAATTTAAATTTGATTATTGGATAATTAAATTTAAATTAAGATTTAATTAATTATCTCAATTAGATGCCCCTGTAGAAAATGATGGTTCTTTACGTGCTTTACTTTAATTACCTTGTATTGGCCTGCTTGTGTGTTTAATTTTAGTTAATCATGCTTTGGTTTTTAAAATTAAACAAAGCTAGCATGTTTTTGTTTGCACATCCCATTTTTAAATTCAAAGTAAGGATTATTTTCAGAAAATAAACCTTGATTGATTTTATTTGAATGGGTTGGCAAGTGATCATGGACTTGGATTAATGTAATTAATTGGGGTCTGCGAACCTCCTTTCTCTCTCTGTTAAAATTCCAATGTACTTCTATCTTCCTCAATTGTTGTACTCGCCCTGAGGGCTGCTGGAATTTGAGTCACATGTAATTTAATTTTTCCGGCCTGCGTGCCGTGTAAAAGTTGTAATTGATGCGGCGTCGGAGTTTGAAAGCGCGGAGCACACCCGATGAGGACGATCCAGCTGCTTCGGAAGCGGGCCGGATGTCTTAGTTACATTAGGGTTAAAGTCCATGATCACTTGCGTTTATTTTGCATTGGATGCATTTATTTTGTGCAAACTACTAGGTACGGTAAATATATTGGATATATTTATATTACCACCTAGGGTGAGATCAAGATAAAATTAAATTCCCTCGCGATTAAATTTTAGATCTGGTAAGCGTGGCTCTAGGAGTCGTCGTGGCCCTCCATCATTATGGAGTGAATGAACGTCTTCATTTCATGGATTTGTTGTGCTTTCCACAAGGTCCATGAGTTTGGGGGCGGGATTAAACTCCAAGGCTCGGCCTCAATGGGGTGAGGAATTGAACTCGGCCTTGTTGTGCTTTCCACAAGGGTCGGGTCATGAACTCATTGCTATGTAGTAATGATGGTTAGATCTAACCGAGAATATCCTTTGTTGTGCTTTCCACAAGGGGATGATTTCTCGGGGGCCGAATATCGGATATTGCATTAGATGCAAGTGCTTGTTGACTGCCCTTGAGATGGTGTATGGCTTGTTGTGCTTTCCACAAGGTCGTACATCAGTCTCGTTGGGATTCCGACCCACTAGGTAGATCTCGCTGATCTCCCGTTCTATATACTGAGGGTTATATAGTCCGACCGAAAAATAGTGGGACTAACTAAGATAGAAAACCACATCTAAGTTAGAATTTGAACACATGCTAAGTTGTCTTTTATTTCTTATCCAGATTACAATGTCGTCGTCCAACCCCCTCCGCGGCATCTTGGATGCAAATAGATTAACTGGACCGAACTACTCGGATTGGCTGCGTAATCTACGCATAGTCCTTACCGCCGAAAAGATTGCGTACGTGTTGGACACGGTTCATTCTGAGCCAGCTCCTGATGCCGACGAGGGCGAGTTACTGGCTTATGCCAAGTGGTCTGAGGACTCCTCCCTTGCCCAATGTTACATGTTGGCCTCTATGGCTCCCGAGCTGCAGAGGCAATTTGAAAAGACTGATTGTAGAAGTATACTTCTCAATCTACGCCAGCTCTTCGGGGAGCAGGGTAGGATTGAGAGGTATGACATCTCCAAAAGGCTTTTCAGGACACGGATGTCTGAGGGTTCATCAGTACAGGCCCATGTACTGAAAATGATGGAGTGGATTGAAAGACTCAATGCATTGGGGTTCAAGTTGGATCTTGAACTATGCATTGATCTTATACTCCAGTCATTGCCTGATTCCTTTTCTTCCTTCATCATGAACTTTAACATGAACAGGATTGAAGCAACTCTTCCAGAGCTGCTCAATATGTTAAAGAGTGCTGAAGGAACCATGCAGAAAGATAAACCATCTTCGTCTGTAATGGTTGTTGGCCGGGCCAACAAGAAAAGGAAGGCCTCTCAAATATCCACCACGAGTAACAAAGGGAAGGGAAAGAAAAAGGCCACGGGTAAGCAACTCGCCAAAGTTGACAAAGGGAAGGGCAAGAACAATGAAAAGGAAGACAAATGTTTTCGATGCGGGGAAACTGGGCATTGGAAAAGGAATTGCAAGGCAATTCTAAATGAAGGTATTTTTGTCATAGACCTTAATTTGTCATATATGGAATCCACATCATGGGTATTGGATACTGGATGTGCATCTCATATCTGCAATTCTGTGCAGGTGCTGGCAAATAGAAGGCGATTGGGCAAAAAGGAGATTGAACTGAGGATGGGCAATGGAGCTTTGGTTTCTGCCAAAGATGTCGGGACTGCACGCCTCAGTTTACCTTCAGGAGTCATTCTGGAGCTGAATGACTGTTATTATGTTCCTAATATTATTAAGAACATTATTTCAATCTCTGGCTTGTATAACATTGGATATACATTGGCTTTTAATAGCACTGGGTGCTCTATAATGAATAATGGTTTGGTTATAGCCAATGGTTCATTAGTCAATGGTCTATATGTATTAGATACACGTTCTAATGTTATGCAAATTTCCAATGCTGATGAAGTGAATTCTGCATATCTATGGCATTGCAGACTTGGTCATGTAGGTGAGAAAAGAGTCTCTCACTTACACTCAAATGGGTATTTGAATTCATTCGAATACAAGCCATTTGATACCTGTGAGTCGTGTCTCATGGGGAAAATGACTAAGGCTCCCTTTGGTGGACATGGAGAGAGGGCTGTTGACCTTCTCGAGCTCATACACTCGGATGTGTGTGGACCCATGTCCATAGAAGCAAAAGGAGGTTATCTCTATTTCATTTCTTTTATTGATGACTTCTCTAGATATGGCTATGTGTATTTAATGAGACATAAGTCACAAGCCTTTGAGAAGTTTAAGGAATACAAGAATGAAGTAGAGAAACAGACTGGCAAAAGTATTAAGGCTCTTCGATCGGATCGAGGAGGTGAATACTTAAGCCATGAATTCACTTCTTATCTTAAAGACCATGGAATAGTTTCTCAGTGGACACCACCGTATACACCACAGCACAATGGTGTATCCGAGAGGAGAAACAGGACCTTGTTAGACATGGTCCGATCCATGATGTCTATGTCAGGACTACCCTTGTCTCTCTGGGGCTATGCGTTAGAGACTGCGGCTTATTTATTGAATAGGATATCAAGTAAATCAGTTCCTTCTATTCCATATGAGATATGGAAGGGCAGGAAACCAAATTTTAATCACATTAAAATTTGGGGGTGTCCTGCTCATGTAAAGAAGAACGAGAGTGATAAGCTTGAGTCAAGAACCGATAAGTGTAGGTTTGTGGGATATCCAAAGGAGACGTTTGGATATTATTTCTATCACCCTTCTGAGCAAAGGGTCTTAGTGGCCAAGAGAGCTGTATTTCTGGAAAGAGAATATCTACTCCAGAAAAATAGTGGGAGCCAGATAGAATTGGACGAGGTCCAAGAACCACAACCCATAGACACAAACTCATTAGATGAGACTGTATCGGTTGATCCTATTCAAGGTGAAACACTGACACTACGGAGATCTGGTAGACTACCGAGAGAACCTGAGAGATATGTTGGACATGTCTCAGAGGGGTCCTCTAAGGTATGTATCGATGAGGATGATGATCCTCAGTCGTACCAGGAGGCGATCCGTAGTGTAGATTCGAGAAATGGCAAGAGGCAATGGATTCAGAGATACAGTCCATGTACACCAACAAAGTTTGGAACTTAGTTGATGTACCCGAAGGGAAGGTCCCTATCGGCTGCAAATGGATTTTCAAAAGGAAAATCGGTGCAGATGGACAGATTGACACATACAAGGCTAGACTAGTGGCGAAAGGATATCGTCAAAGGCAAGGCATTGACTATGACGAGACGTTTTCGCCGGTAGCCATGGTTAAGTCAATCAGAATCCTCCTTGCCATTGCTGCATACCTGGATTACGAGATCTGGCAAATGGATGTGAAGACAGCTTTTCTTAATGGAAACCTGTCAGAAGAGGTGTACATGGTACAACCTGAGGGATTCACTTCCAAGCCACATCCTAATAAGGTATGTAAACTTCAAAGGTCCATTTATGGATTAAAACAGGCATCTAGAAGCTGGAACTTAAGATTTGACGAGGCTGTCAAATCTTTCAACTTCATTCGGAATGAAGATGAACCCTGTGTTTACAAGAAGGTCAGTGGGAGCTCAGTGACCTTCTTGGTCCTTTATGTTGATGACATCTTACTCATTGGGAATGATGTAGGGATGTTGACATCAACTAAGTCTTGGTTGTCCAAGACTTTCTCCATGAAGGATTTGGGAGAAGCATCCTATGTGCTGGGCATAAGGATCTATCGAGATAGATCTAAAAGGATGCTAGGATTATCCCAATCCAAGTACATAGACACTATCCTCAAAAGGTTTAGGATGGAAAATTCCAAGAGAGGTCTCATTCCCATGAGACATGGAATTTGCCTATCCAAGGGGATGAGTCCTAAAACTTCTGAGGAGGTGGCACACATGAATAAGGTACCCTATGCTTCGGCGATAGGGTCAATCATGTATGCAATGCTATGTACACGGCCTGATGTTGCCAATGCTTTGAGCATTGTCAGTAGATATCAGGCAAATCCAGGCGAAGAGCACTGGAAGGCAGTAAAGGGCATCCTTAAGTACCTACGAAGGGCTAAGGATCTTTTTCTGCTTTATGGAGGAGATGACCTACAGCTTAGAGCTTACACAGATTCTAGTTTCCAGTCAGATCCAGATGACTGCAAATCCATGTCTGGATTTGTATTCATGTTGAATGGAGGGGCAGTCAGTTGGAGAAGCTCCAAGCAAGACACGACTGCAGACTCGACGACGGAGGCGGAATATATTGCTGCAGCTGAAGCTGCTAAGGAAGCCGTCTGGATGAAGAAATTCATCTTGGAACTTGGCGTAGTTCCCGAGATATCAGCTCCCATCCCATTATTTTGTGATAATAATGGGGCCATCGCCCAGGCGAAGGAACCGAGATCTCACCAAAGGTCAAAGCATATTCTCAGGCGCTTTCACCTTATTCGGGAGATTGTTGATCGTGGAGATGTGATGGTAGAGCGTGTACCGTCAGAAGACAACATAGCAGATCCACTGACTAAGCCATTGACACAGACTGTATTTGAGCGTCATCGGGATAAGATGGGCCTCAAAGTTGTGGGCAATTGGCTGTAGTTCAAGTGGGAGATTGTTAGTGTTGGTGTGCTACAGGCCAATTTCGGGTCGGGTAGGCCCAATAGTTGTACGATCTCGTTCATTATTAATAAAGTGGTGTTTGAGCGTAAATATGCGATTGTGTTACTTTACGTTGTCCCTAGGATATGTGGTTGTAAAGTCAGCTCGAGATGGGATCTCGAACATGAGATTGACTTTACATGTACACATACCTTAAACTGTTCCTGGTTGGAGGGTAATCACTCGGGGACTTTGATTACCTATTAAACCAGTACACATGATGTGTCAGTGACCAGTCTCATGGTCATTGGTGCGGGGCACCAACACATATGTGTAGGTGTATGTCCTTGGAGGATGTGCACTGAACTGATCCGCTATTGGATCTTCAGATGGTTGATTATACCTAATGTCAACTGAAGATCCAACGGTCTCAGTAGCATCGTTGGTCCTTTGACTTGAGACATTGATCGGATCTTACACGAGGATTGGAATGGTTTAATTACTTGGCTAAGTGACTTTAACCATAAGTCATGAGTTGCCGAGTCGTTAACCACTCCAGGATACGTGTGAAGATCGTCAATGGTCAAGAAGGGATCGCTCACTGTCGGGTATATATCAGACAGTTAATGGGTCATGACATTGACGCTCCGTTAAATCCCTGGCCAGGGTCGTATGAGTTCGTTTAGAACGGACGTCATACACTTTAAGGAGGTCATAGTCAAATGGCACGATCATGGGGTTTGACAGATACCGTACCCTCGATCGTACCAGACTCATAGAAGGAGCGAGGGATTATATCGATGCGGTAACTGTGGACTTACAGGTACCAGACAGGTTGGTTTAAACCCGACGTCCTCTAGGATCACGCGGATTTGCTTGACCCAACGTGATCAAAGGTTCGGAATAAATTAAACTATTGTTCGGCTCTAGTAGAAGCGAAGAATACGTTTAATTTACTTCTAATTGGGAATTAGAAGTTAATGGACCTTAAACTAGAGTGACTGTGGGCCTAGAGGATCACACACAATAGATTCTTGGGTGACGGTTTATTATTATACAAGCGTATGTATTAATTCCCTTTAATTCCTTTTGGAAAGGAGTGTAAATGGAGCTTAATACATATGTATAATAGTAGATAGAATATATATATAATTTTGGTCTTTTGGAGCCCTTTCAGAAATGACCAAATCTCTATATATAGAATCCTACGTGAGTTCACTCGAACTCTTGCTTCCTTCCTTCCCTTAAGCTAACAAGCATTAAGCTTAAGGGAGAGGATTAACCTCCCCCTTTCTCCCTCTTGCTCTCTCTCTCTCCTGAAGGTGATTGAGCTGTGGAAGGTCATGCCGGGGAGGTACCGTCGCTGCGCAAGGATCCGTGTGGATCATCTCTAGAGGCCGTACAGCTGTGCGGCTTGGTTTTTCTGCATCGGGCTTAGCGGACAACGTCGTTCCGCGCAAGGTGAAACACGTAACCCGTAATTAGGGTATTAGAAACACCGATTAGAGCATAGATTAAGCTTTCCACAATACCGGGATCGGGCAAATTAAATTTTTGTTATCCGCTGCGTCGCCCGTAGGTGCTGTGCGAAACCTTACACCAGCATCTGAGCACATTCCAGGCTCGACGAGCACTCTCCACGCACTCGCCGGACACAGCGAGCACCTCTAGAGACTCCACTCTGGCCCCAGGCTTGATCATTCTACTCTCACACTCTCTCATTTTCTCCGTCTCCTGTTGTTGTTCACCTCGCCACAGTCCTCACTTAAGTATCGGAGTGTTGTCCCCTCGGGTAACGCTCCGAGCTCCTTCTGATGTCATCTTTCTAGTGTTTGTAGGCTTCCACGGGTGGTCAGACGTCCTTCCCTAATTAAACAAATCTTAAAAGTGTTGTACGAGATCCGGGAGATCATTTTTTCATCTCTACAATAGGAATTGGAATTTGATATGAATTAGTCTCTCAATCTCTTGATTTACACAGCTAAATCAAGAAAGATATATTTCCTCCCATAGACTAGTGTTTCCAAAATCAGGGCTTAATTATCGTGAGTAAATTTTGATGCAAGATTTGAGAGTTATCTCAACCTTATTTTAGGCCCAAAATTAGATGTTAGCTAGCTCTCTGAATAAATATTCCAACGGCATTGGTCTCGCCTCAATCAAATATCTACACAAAAATTTATGATTAAAATATTAAAGGTGTGTGAAAATAGATCGGACCAAAAAATTTGCCTAATTTTTATTAATTTTTCTTTTCTTTTTTATATTTTTATATGTATTTTATTTTTATTTTTATTTATTTTTTAAATAAATATAAATAAGTTATCAAGTAATTAAACCTTTGACACCTATGGATATCCTAAATCTAAAAACTCACTACACCACTAATTAATCTAAAAACTCACTACACCACTAATTGATCTATGCATAGAGCCATAGATCAAATCAACACACATCTTTCAACCGGCCAAAAGAGGTGGATTTGTGAGCGGCTTCCTTACTTTCATAATAACTTAATTAAAGAATTACAAGTCCACTTAAGTGTTTACCTTTTAACCTCTAGCTTTAGATACCAACTTCTAGAAATTAATGTAAATCTGATTCACACCTAAATCTTAACAAAGTTCATGAATTTGACTTGAATCTAGGGGTCAATGTCTATTCAATTTCTAATTAGACTTAATTAGGTCATTGCAATTGATGCAATGGTAGTTACTTTTGGGCCAAAGAAGGGTGATGAAATCTCTTTCTTATCTTGGAGCAAGGAGCTTTTGTGAAAGGAAGATACATTCTGGATAACATAGCTTTAGCCCGACAACTTATGGTGGATCTTAACAGGAAAGTGAGAGGCCATAATGTTATTTTTAAATTGGACATGGCTAAAGCCTATGATAGAATGGAGTGGGATTTCATTTTAGCAGTTCTGAAAAGAATGGGATTTAATTCCAGATTCACTTCTTATATTGGCATGATCCTTTATAATAGTTGGTTCTCTGTTAGTTTCAATGGCATGGTAACTGGGTATTTTAAGTCTAGCAGAGGCATAAGGCAAGGAGATCCACTTGCCCCTTTTTTATTCATTATAGCCTCAGAAGTTTTAAGTAGAGGTCTTTCTGCCTTATTTCTGTCAGGCCAGCTTAAAGGTTATAAAGGGCCGAGGCACTGTAAGCAGATTACCCACTTACTCTATGCTGATGATATCTTGGTTTTTCTAAATGCTAGCAGGCGCAATATTGAAGCTTTTAAACATTTTATCACATGCTATGAAAACAGTTCAGGGCAAAAAGTCAACCCCACAAAAAGCAATTTTATTTTATCTTCCAAGGCTCCGGATTCAATCAGACAATCCATTCGGTCTCTTACTGGATTTAAATGGCAGTCTGATGAATTGAATTACTTGGGTATTCCTGTCAAGAAAGGCAGGTATCTATGCTCTGATTTCCAATTCCTAATTGACAAGGTACAACTCAGGCTAGATGGATGGCAGTCTAAGTTGCTATCTGCAGCAGGAAGGGCTGTGCTTATTGATTCTGTTCTACATAGTATTCCTGTATACTTAGCTTCAGCTTGCTTTATACCCAGGAAGGTAATACATATTATTGAAAGCATATGTGCTAATTTTTTCTGGCAAGGTAATCAAAACACAACTCGGAGACATTGGATAGCTTGGTCTACTATACAGAAGCCTAGGCTTGAGGGTGGTTTGGGCATCAAGGACCTGACAGCAGTTCAAATTGCCTTGGCTGTTAAGATGCTGTGGAATATAGTACATGGGTCTTCTCTTTGGTCTGGTTATGCCAGATATAGGTTTATTAAAATACATTTTGCTAGCTGTTTGAAGCCTTTTCCTGCTGGCATGCCTATGGCAGTTTTCAGGCAAGCCAGGGATATCATTCTGCAACACAGCAGATGTTTCATTGGTATTGGGGAGGGTACTGACTTTCTTAGGGATAATTGGACTGGGAATGGGCCTTTGTATTGTGTTACTCCGAACAGCAATACAAATGAGGGTACAGGTCATCCTTTTATTTCTGTAAGAGAGGTATTGTTGAACCCAGAACATGAAGCCAGAAATGTCAATGGGTTTTCTCAACTCCCCCAAGTTCAGTTGACTAATGAATGTGATACATGGGTATGGACTGGAACTGTTAAAGGTAATTTCACTGTTAAATCAGCACATAATATGATTAGGCCTAAAGGAGTAAAAAGGTCAGCCTGGACCAAGTTATGGCATTCTGCCATTCCCCCGAGAGCTGCTCTATTTACCTGGAAGCTTCTCCATCGAGCAGTCCCGGTCGACAGCAGGGTTATGGATTGTTGATTTAATATGGTATCCATGTGTAACTGCTGTTCTCTTCCTAGCCAGGAGGATCTTAATCATGTCTTTATCACTGGAGAATCTGCTACAGATTTATGGAGATGGCTGTATCCTCTGATTAATAACAGAGTATGGGCTAGTGATCAAATTACTATCCGGCTATGGAATCTTATTTCTGGTACAAATATGCAAATGGCTTTTAGCTTTATTGGATTCCTTGCAACTACTATGATGATATGGGAATTATGAAAATCCAGATGTGCTGCTAGATATGAAGGTGTGTCTGTTCATTGTGCTGCTATTAAACAGAAAATCTTAAGTTCAATCTCTTTGGCTCTGGACAGGATAACTTTTCATAGGCCTATGTCTTCATATCATGCCAGAACTATAGCTGCTTTTAATCTAACTCCTCGGATAGTTATCCAAAAGCCAATTTCTATTCTATGTAAATTTGCTATGCAAGGTTATACTTTACATCTCGATGGGGCCTCGAAAGGCAACCCCGGCAGGAGTGGGGGAGGTGGCTGTATAAGAGACTCAACAGGAAGCCTATTTCTTGCCTTTGCATTCAACTATGGTATTGGATATAGCCTTGTGGCTGAGACTAGAGCACTACATGATGGTCTAGCAGCCGCAAAGCAATGTGGAATTAACCTAGCAGCAATTTTTTCAGACTGTGCAGTTCTTGTGGAGGCAGCTAGGAAGGGTATTCCCCCTAGCTGGATGACTCATCCTTGGTGGAAGAGAATAATGCTGCTGTTGCAGGAGTTTGGTTGCCCGATCCAGCATATTTACAGGGAAGGGAATCAAATGGCTGACTCACTAGCATCCTATGCATGTAATGCTTCCAGCAATTCGGTTTTTATTCATGATAAAGATCTTCCATGGCTGGTTAGGGGTACTTTCAGGGTTTATAAGGCAAGATTTCCAGCCTTTCGCTTCTAGGTTCTTTTGGCTATACTTTGCACAGCTGTTTGTGCTTTGTCATGTGATACATAAGGGCCAATGTTATGGCTTCTTTTTGATATTTTTAGGGGTGAATACCCCAAAGACCATGTAACTTTTGAGACAAAAAAAGAATAAAAGCTAGGGCCCTGGAGTTGCCTGGGGGAGTGAGAACACTCTCCCTTTCTGAGGGGGGGTGCACTTGATCAGGTTTAATCTCCAGATAGGCCAATTTTTTGGTTAAAAAAAAAAATCTCTTTCTTATCTTGTCAAAGGGATTGCCCTTAAAATATTTTAGAATAAATGTAACAACCACTTTTGAATAAGGAATTTTAATGCAACCAAGTAAAATGCATAAGCATGTTGATCATGAGAAGTTGAAATATGTACTTTGTCTCTCGCACTCAACAACAAAAATAAATTAAAATAAAATAAATAGCTAACTATGCAACTTATACGATGAATGCCCTAAACAAGGATGGTTTCTAATCTTCCAATGATTTTTTTTTGTTCAAGTGATTTTTTATGTTAACTAGAGAACTAAACCACTAAAAAAATGAAACTAAAAGTTTAGAAAGACTACACCTAAAAGCTTGGGTTTTTTTCCGACCTCTACTCCAACAACCTTTTTTTATGCAGTAAGTAATGGTGGCTCACACTACAATAAAAGGCGGAGTTTGCGACGGCATCCTTCCATCGTAAATCCGTCGTAAATCCATCTGAAAACCTTTTTGCGATGGTGTAGAGATGGATTTGAGACGGAATATGACCGTCTTATATTCCTAGTCACAAATTTCAAACAAATACCATTCCTTCCGAAATTCCGTCTTACATTTCAGACGGAAAGGTTTCCGTCTGGAATACTGTCACAAATATTCCGTCTGAAAAAGCGTCCTAAACTCCGTCTCAACTTTCAGACAGAACAATTTTGTCCTTATTTCCGTCCCAAGCGTCGAATTTGGAATTTCAGACGGAATTAGTGCGCCACTTTTCCGTCGCAAATTTCATATGGATCCGTCATAAAATCAGTCTGAAACTTTTTTAAATTTTTATATTAAAAAACATGAGTTTCAGACAAGGTGAGGCTCGTCTCTATTTCCGCCACAAATTTCATACGGATCCGTCTCAAAATCCGTCCGAAATATTTTTATTAATTTTTTTAAAAAATTAAAAAAAAATACTAAAAAACAAGCAACAGTAAAAATACATCAAATATCACAATCAAACCAACGTACAGAAAATAAAACACATAAGAAACTCAACAAATATCATCCTCCAGATCGTCCATATCCTCATCCTCCCCGCCCTGCTCATCTCCTCTGTCACTGCTCGCAGAAGGATCCTCCTATATTAAAAAAATAATAACATTTATTCATAGATAAAAAATTTAGTGAGAAGATAAATTGAATATTTTATTAGATTGCATAAATTCAAATCAAACATAATATCAAATCGATAACTACATAGATTTTATAGACCCCAACTAACCTAGTTCTCATCAGTATTTTAAATTAATTATATTTAGATAATGCAATTCTGAGCACCGAGCTCAAATCGGATATCCGAATTGAAATCCGTCAATTCTGACAAGTCACTTTCATCTCCCAAGTCGTGTTGGAATGATCGGCACGCTGATCAGACTGGTATTTCAAATTTTAGATCACCGAACCTAACTTCTTTAATTTTTAACTAAGTTCATTTACAAAATGCACTTTCGAGCGCCGGGCCCAAATCGACTATCCGATTTGGATTCCGCCAGGTACTGTTGGAACGATCGGCATATCGATCAAATAGGTATTTCAGATTTTAGACCCCCCAACCCCTAGTTATCTGTCTTTTAAATTAATTACATTTAGATAATGCACTTCTGAGCGTTGGGCCCAAATCGAGTATCCGATTTGGATTCCGCCAGTTCTCACAAGTCACTTTCATCTCCCAAGTCGTGTTGGAATGATCGGCACGCTGATCAGACCAGTATTTCATAGTTTAGACCCCTGAACCCTTTGTCTTTAATTTTAAACTTAGCGCATTTATAAAATGCACTTTTAAGCGTTGGGCCCAAACCGAGTATCCAATTTAGATTCCGCCAGTTCTCACAAGTCACTTTTATCTCCCAGGTCGTGTTAGAATAATCGACAAGCCAATCAGGCCGGTATTTCAGATTTTAGACCCCCAGACCCGACTTCTTTAATTTTAAACTAAGTGCATTTAGAAAATACACTTTTGAGCACCGGGTCCAAACGGGGTATCCGATTTGGATTCTGCCAGTTCTCATAAGTCACTTTTATCTCCCATGTCGTGTTGGAACGATCGGCAGGCCGATCAGGGTAATATTTTACATTTTGGACCCCTGAACCCCGAATTTTCTGAATTCTTCTAAACTAAGTTACTTTTGAAAATACACTTAGTTTTGAAATAAGTTATTTTAGCGTCGGGCTCAAATCGAAATATCGATTTGGAATCTGTCAGCTCTCACAACTCACGTCTACCTCCCAGGTCGTGTTGGAATGATCGACACGCCGATCAGACCATTATTTTACATTTTGGACCCCCGAACCCTCAATTTTCTGAATTCTTCTAAACTAAGTTACTTTTGAAAACTAACTTAGTTATTTGAGCATCGGGTTTAAACAGGATATCCGATTTGGATTCTATCAGCTCTCACAAGTCATGTCTACCTCCCAAGTCATGTTTAACGATCGGCACGCCGATCAGGCCAATATTTTACATTTTAGACTCCCGAACCCCGAATTTTCTAAATTCTTCTAAACTAAGTTAGTTTTGAAAACTAACTTAGTTATTTGAGAGTCAGGCTCACATCGAATATCCGATTTGGAATCCGTCAGCTCTCAAAACTCACGTCCGCCTCCCAAGTCGTGTTGGAACGATCGGCACGCCGATCAGGCCAATATTTTACATTTTGGACTCCTGAACCCCGAATGGACTGAATTCTTCTAAAGTAAGTTATTTTTCAAAACACACTGAGTTTTGAATTGAGTTATTTTAGCGTCGGGCTCAAATCGGATATCCAATTTGGAATCCGTCAGCTCTCACAACTCACGTCCACCTCCCAAGTCGTGTTGGAACGATCGACACGCCGATCAGGCCAGTATTTTATATTTTGATCTCCCAAACCCCTAATTATCTGAATTCTTCAAAACTAAGTTACTTTTGAAAACTAACTTAATTATTTGAGAGTCGGGTTCAAACCGGATATCCGATTTGGATTCCGTCAGCTCTCACAAGTCACGTCTACCTCCCAAGTCTTGTTGGAACGATCGGCACGCCGATCAGAGCAATATTTTACATTTTGTACCCCCAAATCCCTAATTATCTGAATTCTTCTAAACTAAGTTGGTTTTGAAAACTAACTTAGTTATTTGAGAGTCGGGCTCACATCGGATATCCGATTTGGAATCCGTCAGCTCTCACAACTCACGTCTACCTCCCAAGTCGTGTTGGAATGATCGATAAGCCGATCAGGCCAGTATTTTACATTTTGGACCCCCGAACCTCGAATGGACTAAATTCTTCTAAACTAAGTTACTTTTCATAACACACTTAGTTTTGAATTGAGTTATTGTAGCATCGGGCTCAAACCGAATATCCGATTTGGAATCCGTCAGCTCTCACAACTCATGTCTACCTCCCAGGTCGTGTTGGAACGATCGGCACGTCGATTAGGCCAGTATTTTACATTTTGGACTCCCGAACCCCTAATTATCTGAATTCTTCTAAACTAAGTTATTTTTGAAAACTAACTTAGTTATTTGAGGGTCGAGCTCACATCAGATATCCGATTTAGAATCTGTCAGCTCTCACAAGTCACGTCTACCTCCCAGGTTGTGTTGGAACGATCGGCACGCCGATCAGGCCAGTATTTTACATTTTGGACTCCCGAACCTGAATGGACTGAATTCTTCTAAACTAAGTTACTTTTCAAAACACACTTAGTTTTAAATTGAGTTATTTTAGCGTCGGGCTCAAACCGGATATCCGATTTGGAATCTGTCAGCTCTCACAACTCACGTCTACCTCCCAGATCATCTTGGAACGATCGGCATGTCGATCAGGCCAATATTTTACATTTAGGACCCCCAAACCTCGAATTTTCTGAATTCTTCTAAACTAAGTTACTTTTGAAAACTAACTTAGTAATTTGAGCATCGGGTTCAAACCGGATATCCGATTTGGATTCCGTCACCTCTCACAAATCACGTCTACCTCCCAAATCCTGTTGGAACGATCGGCACGCCGATCAGGCCAATATTTTACATTTTGGACCCCTGAATCCCGAATTATCTAAATTCTTCTAAACTAAGTTAGTTTTGAAAACTAACTTAGTTATTTGAGAGTCGGGCTCACATCGGATATCCGATTTGGAATCCGTCGGCTCTCACAAGTCACGTCTACCTCCCAGGTCGTGTTGGAATGATCGGCACGCCGATCAGACCAGTATTTTATATTTTGGACCCCGAACCCCGAATGGACTGAATTCTTCTAAACTAAGTTACTTTTCAAAACACACTTAGTTTTGAATTGAGTTATTTTAGCATCGGGCTCAAACCGGATATCCGATTTAGAATCCGTCAGCTCTCACAACTCACGTCTACCTCCCAGGTCATGTTGAAATGATCGACACCCCGATCAGGCCAGTATTTTACATTTTGGACCCCGAACCCCGAATTTTATGAATTCTTCTCAACTAAGTTACTTTTGAAAACTAACTTAGTTATTTGAGGGTCGGGTTCAAACCGGATATCCGATTTAGATTCCGCCAGCTCTAACAAGTGACGTCTATCTCCCAAGTCCTGTTGGAACAATCGGCACGCCGATCAGGCCAATATTTTACATTTGGACCCCCGAACCCCTAATTATCTGAATTCTTCTAAACTAAGTTAGTTTTAAAAACTAACTTAGTTATTTGAGAGTTGGGCTCACATCGGATATCCGATTTGAAATCCGTCAACTCTCACAACTCACGTCTACCTCCTAGGTCGTGTTGGAATGATCGGCATGCCGACCAGGCCAGTATTTTACATTTTGGACCCCCGAACCCCGAATGGACTGAATTCTTCTAAACTTAGTTACTTTTCAAAACACACTTAGTTTTGAATTGAGTTATTTTAGCGTCGGGCTCAAACCGGATATCCGATTTAGAATCCGTCAACTCTCACAACTCACGTCTATCTCCCAGGTCGTGATGGAACGATCGACACGCTGATCAGGCCAGTATTTTACATTTTGGACTCCCGAACCCCGAATTTTCTAAATTCTTCTAAACTAAGTTACTTTTGAAAACTAACTTAGTTATTTGAGAGTTGGGTTCAAACTAGATATCTGATTTGGATTCCGTCAGCTCTCACTACTCACGTCTACCTCCCAAGTCCTATTGGAACGATCGGTACGCCGATCAGGCTAATATTTTACATTTTGGACTCCCGAACCCCTAATTATCTGAATTCTTCTAAACTAAGTTAGTTTTGAAAACTAGCTTAGTTATTTGAGAGTCGGGCTCACATCGGATATCTGATTTGGAATCCGTTAGCTCTCACAAGTCACGTCTACCTCTCAGGTCGCATTGGAACGATCGGCAGGCTGGTCAGGCCAATATTTTACATTTTGGACCCCCGAACCCCGAATGGACTGAATTCTTCTAAACTAAGTTACTTTTCAAAACAAATTAGTTTTGAATTGAGTTATTTTAGCGTCAGACTCAAACTGGATATCCGATTTGGAATCCGTCAGCTTTCACAACTCACGTCTACCTCCCAGGTCGTGTTGGAACGATCGACACACCGATCAGGCTAGTATTTTATATTTTGGACCCCTGAATCCCGAATTTTCTAAATTCTTCTAAACTAAGTTACTTTTGAAAACTAACTTAGTTATTTGAGCGTCGAGTTCAAACCGGATATCCAATTTAGATTCTGTCAGTTGTCACAAGTCACGTCTACCTCCCAAGTCCTATTGGAATGATCGGCACGCCGATCAGGCCAATATTTTACATTTTGAACCCCCGAACCCCTAATTATCTGAATTCCTCTAAACTAAGTTAGTTTTGAAAACTAACTTAGTTATTAGAGAGTCGGGCTCACATCGGATATCCGATTTGGAATCCGTTAGCTCTCACAAGTCACATCTACCTCTCAGGTCGTATTGGAACGATTGGCAGGCTGATCAGGCCAATATTTTATATTTTGGACCCCCGAACCCCGAATGGACTGAATTCTTCTAAACTAAGTTACTTTTCAAAACACAGTTTTGAATTGAGTTATTTTAGCGTCGGACTCAAACCGGATATCCGATTTGGAATCCGTCAGCTTTCACAACTCACGTCCACCTCCCAGGTCGTGTTGGAACGATCGACACGCCGATCAGGCTAGTATTTTACATTTTGGATCCCCGAACCCCGAATTTTCTAAATTCTTCTAAACTAAGTTACTTTTGAAAACTAACTTAGTTATTTGAGCGTCGGGTTCAAACCGGATATCCAATTTGGATTCTGTCAGTTGTCACAAGTCACGTCTACCTCCCAAGTCCTGTTGGAATGATCGGCACGCCGATCAGGCCAATATTTTACATCTTGAACCCCTGAACCCCTAATTATCTGAATTCTTTTAAACTAAGTTAGTTTTGAAAACTAACTTAGTTATTTGAGAGTCGGGCTCACACCGGATATCCGATTTGGAATCCATCAGCTCTCACAACTCACGTCTACCTCCTAGGTCGTGTTGGAACGGTCGCCACGCCGATCAGGCCATTATTTTATATTTTGGACCCCCGAACCTTGAATTTTATGAATATACATAACTAAATTACTTTTAAAAACTAACTTAGTTTTTGAATTAATTATTTTTATAATTGAGTAATTATGTCAAAATAAAAACATAATAAACACTCTCCTGATGGGCCTGTGCCGTGGTGGTGGATCCAGGAGGGAGAATTCCCGCCTGGGAGAGGAGGCCAATGATTGCCTGCAGCATGGTTGCCTGTTGGCTAGACATCTCCTCTCGGATCTGCCGCTGCAAATTAAATATCTCCGATCGAACGATGTCTCTAACGTCGCTGGCAGAAGTACTGGGGCCAGGTGGCGGTATACTGATGGCACTGCTACTGGTTTGGGCAGGCCTGAACTCGCACATGATGATATCACAGCGCTAGAGTCCAAGCTCTCCCCAAAACCATATAGCTGGCCTTTCTTCGATACGCCAGCTGTTGCCACCCATTCCGCCGGATCGAACTCTGACTGCTGCGTGTCTTCCCCGTACTTCTCTGTCACAACTCTGCTATATGTTTCCTACAAATTCAATAAAATAACTAGTCAATTTCATATGAATCAAACCGATTTAAATGAACGGTAGACGTTACATATGTAGCTAAACTTACCGCTACTGATTGAGCTCTCTCACTCATAAATTGATCTGTCCCCTTCTTTTTGTGTGTTACGTCGAACACCTTGAGGACGATGGAGCTCGATTAAACTCCACAGCCAATTATACAATTCATAGTAAAAAAACATCATATATATTAATAAAATGTAACTAATTAAATTGAAACATTATGATGGGAATCGACGCCGAGCATGTATATTTTATTTTACATTTATGTCCTTTAGTTTATTTGTATATCCACGGGAAAGTATATGCGTAATTGTACGACTTTATAAGTCAATGCGTCATTCCCACAGATTGTTTGGGTTTCTTTGTAATTTGTCAGTAGGACCAGCAAGGGGGCCCTCAGCCCTTTCCCATTGGTCCATGTCACTCATGTGGGGCTGGTCAACCATCCTAGGTGGTCATCTAGAAGGGTTGAATGTCAAATGCCACATGGGTAGACAAATGGTTAAATTGGTCCAAGGTAGGTCACCTACCTTCACCTACCATACCCCTTGGTCAAGGGGGCGCCCCTCTCCCCTTATTATTGTATTAATTTTTGTGTGTGTTTCACACTTAATCCCAGCCCTTCAATCCCCACCCCTAGATCCAAGGGTTCACATTGCATTTGATGTGAATCATATAAAAGATTATATTTTCATATGAATATTAATGAAAAATCAGAAATTTGTTGAATGTTCAAGGAGCATCCTTGCGCCCCCTTCCTCTCCCCCTGGTTTCCTCTCCTCAAACCTCCAGTTCTATAGTGATTTCTATCTTCTATCCCCTCCCCTCTATCTCCGGTGATCATCTGTGCCGCCGCCGCCGTTCGTGCCGCCTTCGAGCCGCCGCGAAGCCGTCTTCGGTATTCTGTCCTGCTGGACAGAGGTGTCTTCCCGAAACTTCTGCTACCAGCCACGGCCTCTTCGTGGTCTTAAATTTTTATGGTGTGTTCCTATCTTCCACCCCATTATCCACAAAATAATTCAGGTCCAAAATCCCTCGTTTAGTAATTTTTCATTTTCGTGCATCTTTCATTCCCAGATCTGTTTTGTCTCTGTCTACAGTGACAGCAGCCCTGTGTTTCTCACCTCCGACCCTCTTTTTGATTTTTTCAAACCCTCCCCATTTTACTGAGAGTTCTGTCCATCATCCCCTACATCCACCATTTTTCTTGATTTTTATCCGCCCTCTATCTATTTTTTAAAATTCGTGTTCTATCTCAGCTACAGTGCTTTCAGCCCATTTCCATATTCGACCGACTTCCAGTTCAAAAATCCCATCAATTCGTAGCCACATTCAAACTTGTCCAAACTAGTTTTTCCGTTTTTCTAGCTTGATTTCCTACAACTTTTCTGAAGACTACCACTTTATATTCGGACGTTCGCATATCGGTCAAAGGCAGTTCTCAGAGAATAGCCCTGCAGATCTGAGTGTTCGGTTACTGTACAATAGGAAGTTGAAAATTCATTAAAGCCCAGACCCTTACAGATCCAGGCCAGATCTTTAAGCCTAAATTGAAGGATTTGAAGTTAGCTTTCCAACGGCGCCAGTCTCGTGTCGATCCGACATCGGGGGTGATCGCAGCGCCCGTTCTCGCCGGGACGCGGGCTGAAAACTAGAAGTTGCAGATCCGTGGCCGGTTATTCCGACCGGTGCCGATCGGAGCCGCCCGGCCTCCGGCCGGCGAACCAGCACGCCTCCACTCCAGGGAGCACTCATCCAGGCATCCACCACCACAGCGGTGCCACCGGGTCCTACACGGCCCCTCCGGACAGCACGTGGGCCCCACCGTCACGTGTTCGGGTGTTGCCGAATCAACGCGAGAAGCCGCCCGTCAACCCGAATTCGGTCCTCCCGGGCCCGGTTGTGTAGCCCTTTACCTCCCTACGTGGAGTGGGTGATATTTCATTGCTGTCATCATTGTGTAATATTTATCCCGGGAGTACGAGTTTCGGCCGGGTCCGTCTTCCCCACGCCGAGCGCGTGGAGGTATCGCATTCGCTCCCTTACTTGGCATTTTGCTTATTTCATATATATTTGTTTATGCCGCTGCTAGAGAGCATGTGTAGGGATATCTAGCTCGCTTTATATATTCATTACCGCTGCTGCGAGAGAGTGCGACACCGTCCCGTGACCCGATCCGGGCACACGAGAGAGCCGATCACCCTAGCTCATTGCCGGTTTCTCAACCGCGCACGTCCGACGCTTCCCTCGTTAAGGGATAGTCACGAGCTTTTCGTGTCCGTGGTCTCGTGCCGCATCAATTTGGTATCAGAGCGAGTTGAGTCTAGGGTGTCAATAAAAAAAAGTGTCATTTAGGTCTAGTCATTAGTCATTGTCTAAGTCGTGTTTAGGATCATCATTGTTTTAAACCAAAAAAAAAGTGTCTTTTTGCATTTGCATCCCTTTACTCGGTATATCAAAAGGTATTGTCTGAACGTTAGGCTACGCCTATCGGGAAGGCCGCACACTTGCGCGAGTGATCTTCGGATCAGTTATCTCCGCCACGTACCGAGTCTTGGTCGTCATGTCTAGAGTTGTAGTCCATTGTCTAGTTAGTTTATCTACTAGTGTCGACATGTCCACCCACTAGTCCCCAATCACCCATGGACTCCCAAACGCCCGGATGGTGGCGATACTATCTCAAATGGAAGGACCACCCGAACCACCCCACGAGGCCCGAGACCCGGGACTTCTACGGGTCCGATGACCCGAGTGTCTATCTAGAATGGGAAGCCATCATGGACGATTACTTCGAGGTGTATATTATGTACGGGCCCATGCAAGTCGATGTTGCCAAAAGGCGACTTTTTGGTGAAGCCACCGCAACTTGGAGGAACATCAAATATTGGAGGGAGGATAGAAATCTAAGGCCCATCGAGTCATGGTGGGAAATGAAGAGAGCGCTTAGGAGGGCCTACTTTCCCCGCCCACCTACCTCCAACCACGGAGGTCATACCACGCACCCACCCCACCAACTCACCCACAAACAAGTGGGCCACACCTCTACCCAATCCCACCCCTTCACCGCCGTCCAAGCCCACCAAAGCGACCCCAATCTAGTGGCCCGCCCAAGCACCTCCAACCAACCTCCCCTTGGCACGCCCATCCCAACCCACTCAAGTACCTCCAACCGAGTGGAAGCCCCACTTATAGCCGAGCCTAGGACCACACCTAGGTCGAGGGACGAGGAGCGAGTCCACCTCAAGGTCCCTACTCCAACACGCTCCATTGAGGAATTCACGAAAATGATGTCGGATTTGTTGGAAAGGATAAGTGCTTCTTCACCTCCCGTAGGTGCTCCATCACCACCCTCTCCTTCCGAGCTCTATTCGGAACCTTCTTCTTTGGAGCTACCAAAGCCCGAGCCACCCGTGTTTCTTACGGGAACACTTTACATAGCCGAGCCACTTCTTAGTTGGTTCAAGGATAGCTTGGTCCCACATCCCTTCCCATCCATGGACCCCACCTTACCTTTAGTGCCAGTCAACTCATTCCATACCACATTTCGGTTTAGTCACCATGTTGACACGTTAGACGATCTTGTCATGGGATTAGATTCACAATGGAAGTTGACGCACCTACTGGCCCGAGGCTTTGACCAACCCGCTAGTCTTAGCTTCACCCATCCGGCCTTAGGGTCCATTACCTCCGAGTGCACCGTGAGTTGTGTCACCACGGAGGTCCTCTTACTCCTCCCCTTACCGGACGAGCCCGAATTCATACCCTTTTGTCTGAGGGAGGAATCATACATCTTGCCTACGATCCCCGTCCCACCCGTTACAATTCAAGAAGGTGACTACCCACACCTTCAAAACTTCTACATGTGCGACCGTGACTTGTGGGAACCCACCACAAGGGGTCATACATTCTTTGACCCTTTTGACCCCTTCACTATTAGGCTTCCCGAGTTACCACCCGTACTCCCCTTCTTCAAGGAAGCCCACTTTTATGCCTCTTCCCCTCGGGATGGGCCATCTACATCCACCAACCCCGACCCACCTACACCCGGCCCTTCTAAACCACCCGAGTCGCCCACATTCAAAAGACCATCCACGCATAACCACACCCGACGTATAGGTGTTCCCCATGCCATCCATTCCCAGTTGCACAACATGCATGCATGGCACATATTCGGGTGTCCTGGTCCGCCGTCGCCCATGTACGGGTCGGACTAACATTAGGTGTGTCTAGGGTCATAGATGAGTCCGTGTGTTTTCCTTGTGTTGTTTGTTTTGTGTGATTTATTTGCATGGTTTGTGTGTCGTTTGTTTATCTGCATGTGTCTTGTGCAAGCTCGTTGTCATTTTATTATGAGTAAGAGGCGAGTGGACTCATTCGATGAGTATGGGATCGGTTCTACATCTATACCCGGATCAGTCACCTACAGGGACTCAGCAGTGATTCCTAATGAGTCTTCGAGCTGCTTCCTTCCCTTTGCGAGTGCCCCACCCGAAGTGTCCACCTCTATCCCATGGAAGCTTGTGCATATCGAGTATATATGGAATGAGTAGGTGCCAATCACTTGGAGTGGAGCATACCCGCGCTACTTGGCACGGTGACGGATCCGTCGGAGTACTCGAGCATCCATACCCCTACTCGACGGGGTCGAGTTCCTCCCACCCGGGGAGAGTTGATGGGAATCGACGCCGAGCATGTACATTTTATTTTGCATTTATGTCCTTTAGTTTATTTGTATATCCACGGGAAAGTATATGCATAATTGTACGGCTTTATAAGCCAATGCGTCATTCCCACGGATTGTTTGGGTTTCTTTGTAATTTGTCAGTAGGACCAGCAAGGGGGCCCTCAGCCCTTTCCCATTGGTCCATGTCACTCATGTGGGGCTGGTCAACCATCCTAGGTGGCCATCTAGAAGGGTTGAATGTCAAATGCCACATGGGTAGACAAGTGGTTAAATTGGTCCAAGGTAGGTCACCTACCTTCACCTACCATACCCCTTGGTCAAGGGGACGCCCCTCTCCCCTTATTATTGTATTAATTTTTGTGTGTGTTTCACACTTAATCCCAGCCCTTCAATCCCCACCCCTAGATCCAAGGGTTCACATTGCATTTGATGTGAATCATATAAAAGATTATATTTTCATATGAATATTAATGAAAAATCAGAAATTTGTTGAATGTTCAAGGAGCCTCCTTGCGCCCCCTTCCTCTCCCCCTGGTTTCCTCTCCTCAAACCTCCAGTTCTAGAGTGATTTCTATCTTCTATCCCCTCCCCTCTATCTCCGGTGATCATCTGTGCCGCCGCCGCCGCCGTTCGTGCCGCCTTCGAGCCGCCGCGAAGCCGTCTTCGGTATTCTGTCCTGCTGGACAGAGGTGTCTTCCAGAAAATTCTGCTACCAGCCACGGCCTCTTCGTAGTCTGTAATTTTTATGGTGTGTTCCTATCTTCCACCCCATCATCCACAAAACAATTCAGGTCCAAAATCCCTCGTTTAGTAATTTTCCATTTTCGTGCATCTTTCATTCCCAAATCTGTTTTGTCTCTGTCTACAGTGACAGTAGCCCTGTGTTTCTCACCTCCGACCATCTTTTTGATTTTTTCAAACCCTCCCCATTTTACTGGGAGTTCTGTCCATCATCCCCTACATCCACCATTTTTCTTGATTTTTTATCCGCCCTCTATCCATTTTTAAAAATTCGTGTTCTATCTCAGCTACAGTGCTTTCAGCCCATTTCCAGATCCGACCCACTTCCAGTTCAAAAATCCCATCAATTCGTAGTCACAAACAAACTTGTCCAAACCAGTTTTTCCGTTTTCCTATCTTGATGTCCTACAACTTTACTGAAGACCACCACTTCAGATTCGGACGTTCACATATCGGTCAAAGGCAGTTCTCAGATAATAGCCCTGCAGATCTGAGTGTTCGGCTACTGTACAATAGGAAGTTGAAAATTCATTAAAGCCCAGATCCGTGCAGATCCGGGCCAGATCTTCAAGCATAGATTGAAGGATTTGAAGTTAGCTTTCCAACGGCCCCAGTCTCGTGTCGATCCGACATCGGGGGTGATCGCAGCGCCCGTTCTCGCCGGGATGAGCGCTGAAAACCAGAAGTTGTCGATCCGTGGCCGGTTATTCCGACCGGTGCCGATCGGAGCCGCCCGGCCTCCGGCCGGCGAACCAGCACGCCTCCACTCCAGGGAGCGCTCATCCAGGCATCCACCACCACAGCGGTGCCATCGGGTCCCACACGGCCCCTCCGGACAGCACGTAGGCCCCACCGTCACGTGTTCGGGTGTTGCCGAATCAACGCGAGAAGCCGCCCGTCAACCCGAATTCGGTCCTCCCGGGCCCAGTTGTGTAGCCCTTTACCTCCCTGCGTGGAGTGGGCGATATTTCATTGCTGTCATCATTGTGTAATATTTATCCCGGGAGTACGAGTTTCGGCCGGGTCCGTCTTACCCACGCCGAGCGCGTGGAGGTATCGCATTCGCTCCCTTACTTGGCATTTTGATTACTTCATATATATTTGTTTATACCGCTGCTAGAGAGCATGTGTAGGGATATCTAGCTCGCTTTATCTATTCATTACCGCTGCTGCGAGAGAGTGCGACACCGTCCCGTGACCCGATCCGGGCACACGAGAGAGCCGATCACCCTAGCTCATTGCCGGTTTCTCAACCGCACACGTCCGACGCTTCCCTCGTTAAGGGACAGTCACGAGCTTGTCGTGTCCGTGGTCTCGTCCCGCATCACATTACTTACCATTTTTTTATGAGCCGCGAAAGAGACGGACCCACCCGTATTCAAATTTGCGTTCGGTTGTGACGCCATGTTTGCTTTGGCTTTTCGGAACTTTTCTATCCACTCGGGCGAGGTAAATTTGTCACACGCTATGTCCTAATCCTCCTTCCTCATCCATAGAGGGCGGTGCTCCTTCCACAGTTGTCGATCTTCACTCCCACCAGCCTTTTTTTTAGCCATTTTATGAGCCGCATGTACTTTCTTTCTGTAATTTGTCTGTACATGAGACTCCCAAGCAGAACGACAGCGCGCTGGGGACTATCCACTCGTGAATCGATAACTCCGATGTAAATAAAATAAGTTTCATAGTTAGTATACTGTTGTGAATTGAGTTTGGAAAATACTTGAATTAAACGACGTAATTACTTACTGAGAACATGTCGAACAATGAATCGCGGAGCCATATCGGAAATTCTTTGAAAGACAATACTGGCCCGGGCACATGTGCCATTACTAGATCCATAGAATGACGGACAGCATCAGAAGGTCCAAATTTAGAACTGCAATTGCAAATGTCAAAATATTGACATTAGACATATGAAGGCTAAATAATGAATGTAATAACCTTATACATTTACCTAGAGATCCAGCACGGGCGACGTCCATCATGGGCCGTGCCTCCCTCGTGACGACTATCGGCATCATCAAGTGGCTGAGTGGTGGGGGTGTGCCCTATAAGAATTAATTTTCATAAGCAAAATGAATATTTTACTGAAAATTAAAATATACATACCTGCAGTGGGAAGTGGTGGGGGTGGCGTTTGTACAAGTGGTGGGAGGGTACTAGGATCTGTAACAATTAATTTTCATAAGTAAAATGGATATTTTGCTAAAAATTAAAATATACATAATTAGAAAAGCACTGGGACCTGTATGAATTAATTTTCATAAGTAAAATAGATATTTTGTTAAAAATTAAAATATACATACCTGCAAGAGGAGGTGGTGGAGGTGGCATCTGTACAAGTAGTGGGAGGGCACTCGGACCTGTAACAATTACTTTTCATAAGTAAAATGGATATTTTACTAAAAATTAAAATATACATAATTGGGAAAGCACTGGTGAAGTCCCACGATCAATGACACCCAAGAGGGGGGGTGAATTGGGTGATGACAGATTTTAAGAACTTTTACCCGATTTAAAACAAGTATTAAGAGCAAGCAACAAACAAGAATAGATCTGATGGATTACAAAATGAATCTTGCTAAATCAACCCCTACAGCAGTTCTTTGGTACCAGGCGGAGTCTGGGAATCCAAATATTCTCTCACACAAGGTATTTTCCTCCCCACATGATTGACCGTGTCGATCAGAAGCTACCTTTTGATACACCAAAGATCTCCCGTAAGAAGGTTAATAAAGCTAGATCTAAACAAAGGAACTATATGATAACGCAATATGCAAACAAGCTAGAACAGAATTGGAGGTAGGAGATAAGGAGCAAACCACACAGAACACCACGATTTCTAGGTAAATCGGATGCAACAACTGCAACCTACGTCCACCCCTCACCGACTGTGAGGATTCACACACTATCTTGTAGAAGGTTACAAGATCAAAGCACACACACACTCGTGTGAGTTCAGAACTCCCACGATGGTGCACAAGCACCGAATCACAAGGAGATGTGAAGAAGAAAACATACACACACACACGAATCTGCGTAGATCCACACACACACAAGTATTCAGTTATTACAAGAAAATACACTTGAATCTGAAATAGAAATCGAATGGAAGACACACACAAAAAACTTCAAATTCAAGCTCCCCCTTAGTTGATGAAGAAGCTTTTGGATGCAGCTTGATCTCTACTTGGCTTGAGGTTGATCTGCTCTAGATGTGGCTTGAAGATGGATGAAGATCTTCCTTCTCGGAGCACTATTCACGGCTATAGTACTAGCACTTGAATCTCCCTTTGATAGCCTTCATTAGCCTCCTTTGATTGATTAGGGTTACAAGCCTCAAGGAGATGTTTTTATAACTCTTGAATGGTCAAGAGACAAGTCAGGAACCAGATCCACAAATCATGGGAAGATTGGTGACTTTGGGATTAAACAAATCCTAGAAGAGAGACTTCCCACGTTGAGAACAAAAAGTCAAGAACATGGGCTTTTCGAAGCTGGCGGTCAACCTGTGTACCTGGGCGGTCGACCGGAATTTTACAGGAAATGCCCGTTCGTTGCTGGGAAAATAGGTCGACCGCTAGAAGCTGGCGGTCGACCGCCGGCTGGGGTTTCTGCAAAAATAAAAGGTTAGCCAATGCAATATAATACATGAGCGAATCAGTTTATGGCTCCCTTGTTCCAATCAAGGTGAGTGGGTTTAAGCTTAGCCTTAGTGATTTAGAAACCAAAACAAGGATTTATGCATTTGGAAGGGTTCAACTACGAATGGAAATTAAATAACTTAATGATAAACTTGTTTGTTACAACAAAAAGAAAAAATAATAACTAGATCTAGAACTAATGTTATGGCACGAAAACTTTGGAAAGATGATTAGGACTTTACTTGAAACTCCTCCTCGTGATAGCCTTCTCTCCTTCCTTCAGTCTCGAACTCTTCAAGAAAAGTATCTCCACTTCCTAGCAAGAAGAACCCCTCCTCTTGCAACTAACACTAAGAAAGAAAGAAACAAATAAAACAAAAGAACAAACAAAATAAGTTATGCAAATAAACTAATCTAAGAAGAAGAAACAAGAAAACAAAACAAAGGAAAATGAGGTGCGGAGAAACTTGGTGGAGAGGAAGAAGAAGAATCAAATAAAATAAAACAAGAGACAAGGGAGAACTTGAGCGAGAGGGGGAGGGGGTGTGTGGCCAGATAAATGGAGAGGGAGAGAGATGGCATAAATGGAGATAGGCAGGAGAAGAGAAGCCAAAAACGTCCGTCCCTGGGGTCGCTCATGGTGGTCTTTTTTAAAGACTCGTAATTCCATTCTTTTTATAAAAAATCATTTACATTTATTTTTTATTCTTTATTTATTTAACATGGCAACCACCTTCCTCGTTTAATTAACATGCCAGCCACCCTTCCTAATTTGATGGCCGATTAACCCTTACTCTCTTTTTTTTCCTTTTCTTTGACATGCCAGCTAGTGGCCCCTTTATCTTCCTCTTGGCATCCATCACCCTTTTGAATTGCTTTCTTTTATTTGTGTTGATAGCTGGTGAGGTGGCGGCCAAGGTTTGGACTTCCTTGTGATGCACAAATAATTTCCCATGATGCCCCCTATAATAAGAAAAATTATAAATAATATCATCTTCTTATTTTAAGTGTCAAAAAAATAATAAATTGATTTATAATATATTTAAATAATTCATAATAATACTCAGATGACTATGTCCGAGAAATGTTATTTTTACAAGAGAGTCCAAATATTTACGAGAGTGAATTTTCATAGATATTGCATATACATTGATGACTTTAATGGAGATATTTTAACGAGAAATCCATAATTAATCTGAAAAATATATAAACTATCGAAAGCGTCGCCAAAACAGGCTGTTGTAAGGCGGTCAGGATGGAGCAAACCTCGTGGAAGTGTGGATCTGATCAAACAAGAAGTCAGGGGCATGTCACACACACTTGTGAGAGATAGAGATAGAGATATATAGAGAGAGAGGGAGGGAGCTACCCTTATTATAGAAATGGGTTCTTTGATACGGCTCTCACATAAAAAGGGCATCCTTTGTTACAATAGAATAGAAGATGTTGATCGTAAATAAGAAGATTGTTTACTGAGAAAAATTATTACACGATTTTGAAATATAAGGATTCGATCGTATGGATACGTAAAATACAAGATTAGCCAAAATAAGTGATTCATTTTTAACCCTTATATATATATATATATATAGAGAGAGAGAGAGAGAGAGCGCACTTTTAAGCAGCAAACCTACTTCGTCCATATATTGCAACTGCAAGTTCTCTCCCACTCTATCTCGATAAATACCTGAATTATTATAAGTGACGCCAACCAAACTATGGCAAGTTAATCGGTATAAAATGACCCGACATTGGCACTATGTCAATGATTCAGTTCTTCCGACCACTATCATATATGGTCAAAGTTTTCTAGTCATCCTCGCCATCGTCAGGAATATCCATGTCCTCCATAAAACTTAACCAGAGGCTAGCTTCAAAAACATATTCTGCTACTGGTAACTAACCAACCAAAGATCTACCTAATAACAATTAATTAGGGCGACGGGCAATGAGCCTGGATGAGTATTTATTGGAAGCTATGGGGTGATTTGGACTAAAGTGAGACAGTGAAATCTCTAAAACTTCCTTTCATTTGATTGGTGTACACAATGTTAAAATCTCCGCGTTCTTTTTATTTGGATTGATATAAGGTTCCCAAATCTAAAATCAAAGACAAATCACCACTTTCCAAAGGAGACCCTGGCTTATCGAAAACAGCCATCAACGAAAACTTGGTGATTTGTTCTCACTAGTTTTAGGATCAGCGAGTTCGAACCCAATGACGCTTAATAGGCCAGTTAAAAAACAACCCGATGTTATGACCTGTCTTATTTAGAACTTCAGAATCAAGCAACAGTAAATTGGCTGTTTCCTCTCTTATTAATAACAGGAACAAGTCACGAGGATTGTTTTCCTTCTTCTAATCTAGGAGTGCAGGTTTCGTTTTAAGAATACTTGAAAGTAACCGCATCCTTTCGTTTTTAAACTTTTAAAACCCCATCAATCAACATCTTATTAGCTCCCCTTCCATCATTCTTGATGGCCGGCAATCACAGCTTTTTGAACAATCCACCTTACAATTTCAAACTCTATAAATATTTTTTTTGTTTTTATTTTTTACGACGGGGAACCTAACAACACGACGATAATACAACGCATGTCCGTCCACACCACCCTGTAAATAGGGAGACACGACATTCCTCTTCCAAAAGAAGGAAGAGCGTGATTTGGAAGGAGACCATTGATAATAGACGATACAGGAAGTGACAAGAGTACCTTTTGCTGGAGAGAGATGCTCTACATGTCCTTTTGTGATTCGTAATCTCCCTTTCTTTTGAATATATTTATATCCACAAAAATATAGCCTCATAATACTCGGTCATATATTCATATTTGTAGAATTCGGTAAAAGGGCTACTCATATCAACTAGCACCCTTGTGTTGTTCTTTCTGGCTGCGTCACTGTAGAGCCAAATGCACAAGAACTAACCACATACCAAATTACACAAGACTTGCGGGATTTAAAGGTAAGAAAAAAAAAAGGAGAGTCCACATTTTAGGGGTAGAGTCAAACTTCTACGCTTTAGGGGGGCTTGCTTGAATAACGAAGAACGTCAATATCCAGTGGCATCACACAAAGTCTGACTTGCCCAGCAGTCACAGCTGAAGACCCATCTGTGTCCTGTTCTAATGGAAAATTCCATTTCAACAACTACAGTGCATTGGTACAACAAAGATCACTTGACAAGAAAAACAGATTGTGGACTAGCTATGCCCATGGGGACTCTCAAATCTCAATGGCTTCTTTTTCTTTCTCGTACCCATACTGCAACTGAATGGAAAATGGAAAAGGCAGAAGACAACATCATCGCAGAAACGACGTTTACAACTCTAAACCAACAAAAAAACTTTCAACACCACAGATTAGACGTCTACAGTTGAAGACTGGGAGAGCCACTTCCAAGAGACTTAGCTAATGACCCTACTTTCAGTGCAGAAAGGAGCTGGTAACCATAATCAAACATCAAAGAGATGAATAAAGTGGGACGCCTGGTAGAGTAGCACCTGCATCAACGATGAATACGTTTCCAGTTACATACGCTGATGAGTCATGGATCAAATACCTGACGACCGATGTTAATGCCGGATCCATTGTTCCAGATGTTCTCAATGGGATAATCCTCGTGGACACTTTGTGGAGCCATTCCTTCTTCATGAGTCCCTGAGTGATCTCAGATTTGAACAGTCCTGGTGATATGGAGTTCACTCGGATATTGTGAGGCCCCAACTCCAAAGCCATGACCTGTTGCCACAGATAATTCATTTTTCATGATATCACAAATACCTCATTTTGCTAATATCAGTTTCAGAAAATTAATTATCTTCCAAAGATCTTGCAATGTTATAATGTCAGAGTATTTGAATTTGCACTGCAATCCCCACCGGGGTAATTGCCAATATGGGGCCTGAGGTCACGAATGTCAACTCTCTGTCCCAACTTGGAAGAAAACAGAAGAGGAGACAGAAGGTACATTTCTTCGGTCACCACTAGGCTGCCCATGTCTCTTCAAAACATGGAGTGAAATGCAGCAAACAAATTGGGGTCTTAGAATATACTAGACTGAGGTGCCAATGAGGAAATTCTATAGAGATGTACCATTAAAATAAATATTGTGTGAGCACAGAAGTTCTGTTTAACATCCACAGAACTGATGTATGGAATTACAATTCTCATGTCTCTGTGTGTCGCTAACAAAAAGAAGGAAGGGCTCATGTTAAACCAGAAATTAGCTGCAGGAGGCTACAAAGGAGGAACTTGTCCACTCAAAGCAAACAGTCAAGGGATATAAGATCAGGTAGTGTGTGTGTGTGTAGAGATATATATACACACATGACACACCCAAGTGAAAGTGATCTTTATTGGTTCTAGCTTCCATCCACAAGAAGCTTAAACACTAGGAGCTGCAGAAACTGCTTTAATAAGACTTTGGATATAATGAACACAATATATAGGTACACAGCACTATGACTTTGCATCACTTTCCTCATTACTCAAAAATAAGTAGTACAACCTGAAGGATTTTACTTCAGTCAACAATTTTGTGCAAATTCTAACTCTGTAGCATGCGAGCATTAGACTATTGTATGGTTCAGAAATATTACCCTAGTCATGCTGTTTATTCCAGTCTTTGATACTGTGTAGGCAATTCCTCCAGGCAACTGTCCACGAGCAAGGCCAGCAATAGATGCAATGTTGATAACTGATCCCTTCTGATTAGCATCTTGCATGTGTTTACAAACATACTTAGATACCAACCATGTTCCTGTTAAATTAGTAGTGAGAACATTGTTCCATTCCTCTTCTGACAGCTCTAGGGAGGAATGTACACCTCCTGGTGGACAGATGAAGTTAGATGCACCAGTTAGAGGTCAAAACAACAACCAAAGTAGCTGTTAAGCTACATACAGATAAGAAATGCTAATGCAAACACTAAACAATCAACAGAGAATTAATATAGAAACTTATATCAATATGAATCCAATAACAAAATGAATGCATAAGAAACGAACAGCATTAAGGTTGCATAATGAAAAGAAACATATCACTTAAAACAATTGCTTTTCAGTGAGTAGGCATCATGCAGCTAAATAAAACTCATAATCTTCTGCAGTCTGCACTCTGCATCCCAAAAGAATGGTTGGTTCATGGAAGGCAGAATCGGACGGAATCGGATCGGATCACCCGATCCAATCGGATTTCGGGCGAAACGACCCGATCCCAACTGAACCGATCCAACCCGGGATCGGTGGGATCGGCCTAGGATCGGCCGGATCTCCCTCAATTTTAATTTTTTTAACATATGTTCCCTTAGATAAAAGTTATAGCAATACATGAAATATTGTAAAAGAATAACAAATTTGGAGGTCTTTGCTTCAGATTAACTAAATATTTTACCACAAATATTGTCAATTTCACATTTTCAGCAAACTAGCAAAATAACAAAAAGATTGCAGCATGCATTGTTGGACCACCACTGTTGAGACTATGAATAGCCTAAGCACCTTAAGATCCTCATATATCTTCTACAAGATTGAATGCATTATTTGTTAGCTACTTAAAATTGTTTACTAGTTCTGTTTTAATGCCAATTCCCATCTAGCCTTAGATCCATTTAATCTAGGAGTTACAGACCTGCAAATCAACAAATTTTGTGTAAAATTTTTACAGTTGGCAGACCACCTAGAATCCTAAGAGTCCAGATCTGCACGTCAACACACCTCGGTTGAATTTTGTAGTTGGCAAGTCACCTAGAATTCTAACAGATGACCTGATGAAAACAAAGATCTAGGCATGTCCTGAGGAGGTTTCAAGATGCAAGTAAGCTACTTCATGTTGGTCCATCCAAATGGCATGCTAGCAGATCACATGATGAATGAGATGGAAGCCACAAATGCCATGCATTTTTCTGTTTTCTTTGTTTTCTTTCTTAAGGAGAAACAAATCACACAAAAGATAACCACAATTCAGAGATAGCAATTGCCTTATTACTCCAGCTCATAATCCTGTGTCTCAAACTTTGTGCCAGCTCATGGCAGGTGGATCCAACTATGAGTTTAAAAAAAAAATTTGTCACATGGAGCCATCTCCATACTCTCTTCCCAATATTATATACACAGCCATGCTATACTTGTAAAAAATACAGAAGACTGATGCACATACATACTTGCACGTAATCAATGCATGCACCTATTTCACAAAAATGATGAGCAAATGTCACCTATTTCACATTAAATTTGATATAAATCTATGTTAGAATATTTTTTCTATTTTTTTCAGATTTTTTTTCAAATTTTTTTAGATTTTTTAGACATTTGTATCCCTAGCCGAGTCACCTGGTCTGACTCGGCCGGGATCGGTCCGGGATCGGCCGATCCCACCGACCCGGATCGGTTTGGGACCGGGCGATCCGATCCCGATCCCCGATTCCGTTGGTTCATATGACTTCAGAAATTAATGCTAGGAATTTGATACCCGAATTTATCTATGGTACATCTCCATTTGCACAAACCTAGAGAAATATTTTTTATCAATTTACATCAGTATTTTTTTAGAAGGTGAGGCATGTACCACGAATTTTATTAAGGCAATAAAAAAGATCACCCACCAAACTAGTATAATCCACATAATGTGAACTCTATGTCATAGGCAGTCCAAAGCTGTGTAGTATATGTTTTAGATTTCAGATATATCACTTTAGCCCTCTTGACTATATAAGACAACTCCCATCAATTTTATCAGAATTATGCCAAGTAGTATCCCAAGTAGTCATGCTAAAAGACACATCTAGAAACAGGTTAATGACTTTATGAAGAAAGCAACAAAATATGTTGGTGTAACTTGATGGTTCATTCCAGAACTAGAACCAAGAAAACTTTCTTATCCAAACAGTTTATGGATTCAAATACCACTACTTCCATTATTACCTTGCAGTAGTAGAATATGTCTACAAATATAATAATGTAAGTCACTGTTAGGCCAAAGCCATAAAGTAGCTTACAACTGTATTAGACCTTTGCTCAGGAAATTTATCTGTCCTAACTATTCAACAAAACACTAGAATAGGCAATCATGCATCCCACTATTTTGAACATGGAACTAGACAGACGGCTGTGAACTTGCCCTAAGAAACACTATCCCTAAACCAAAAGATTGACTTAAATATTTCATTTTCTTTATTTATTTTGAAAGAGAGAGAGAGAGAGAGAGCACTTCATTTTTCTGTTCATCTTGTACTACACTAGGTAAACCTGGGGAACTCAGGCCTACCTGCAACCCCTTCCACATTCAAGCTCTAGGAGGTTTCAAAAGCCTGGGGGCACTCAAGCCTACCTTCAACCACCTCAAAATTTCTTCTTCAATTTGTAGGATTTTGATCTCCCAACAGACTCATTTGCAGAATATAAAAGTGTCATCATGAAAAAAATCTCAGTATGCCAATATATGAATGCATCTAAAATTTTAAACTTTCTTTACTTGCCACAGATTACGTTGAATCTCCCATATGCCTATGGCACTTGAAAGTAAAATTATGATTCTCTTACCGAGCATAGAAGCTAAAAAATGCTTTTAAAAGGATTTCCTATCCATGTAGACATTAAAAAAGTGTGGACGCACTTTTTGAACGTCTATTCTTTTATTCGTTTGTTTATTCATCTATTTCGTTTATTTGATTTATTTCGTTTGTTTAGTTGTTTGTTTGTTCATTTAGTGTGTGGGCGTGCCAGTCACAAAGTGACGATTTATTCGGGCTCCGAAGAAACCACTGGTGTGCGCCGTCTGACTGATCAGACGAAGGTGAGTGTTGTGCCGGGACCAAAACCCGCCGTGCTATAAAGGCCACGACGTTAATTACATCTCCCCAGAGGGGAGAACACCCTTGATTAATCGCCAGGAAAAAGGGGGCCCACGGCCTAAAATTAACATTAATGAAATGAGATGATGAAGATCTCAAACTGTGTTAAAATGCCCCCACATTGGGGTGTAAACATTTGAATCATGTTGGCCGCTTATCGACCATTTCACGTCCGAACAAGAGCCCGAGTTGAAAATAGCGACGAAGACCTAAATAATCTTCGGGCGAATATCTACCGAGAACACGGCAAGTTTAATATTCAATAAGAGAGTGGACCAAGTTTCAGGGGGATATTGGCCCAAAGCAAGGTCGGGCCGTGACCATGACCGGGAATGGTCCCCGAGGCCCAAGCCTGGCCTGCAGGGGCATCGTTGATATTCCCTCGCTCAGGGTCTGGGGAAGGTGAGATCTCCGAAATGCCCGTCGAGGCATGCGTGTTTTGGCATTCTATCTTATTAGTTTAATTCCCCTTTGAGTGTAGATTTCCTTTTATTCCAATTGCTTGTTTCTTTTGACCAGATGTTTTCTTATGTCCTACATTGTATTATCATGGCCCTTTCTTTCTTATTATTATTTACTTTTATTATTTTGTTTCTTTTGTTTTCTGCTTCTTTCCCTCTTTTTTTTGTTGAAACAGGGAGTTCGGTCGACCGAACCAATGCGGTCGGTCGACCGGTTCTCCCAGAAGCAGGGGGCTGCCGGGTGGGTCTACGCAGCCGCACGGTGCGTCGACCCATCCTGCGATCGGTCGACCGAAAGTTTGCTTCGGTCGACCGAATCCCTCTGCTGCACTTTTTGCTCTTTTCATTTTTTTGTTCTTTTCACTTGGAGAGGCCATATGGCAAGAGTGAAATTAGTTAATGCATGGACTCTTAGCAAAGGGAGCTATACTAGGTCGGGGGTTTTATTATGCGTTCATGATGCATATGACTCAATGCATAAAGGGATTTGTGATATGCTCATTTGTTTGCAATGGACACATGAGGCCTCTCATTCTTTTTAACACTTGCTCATGAAGAGGCAGCAGGGAGTACATATGCAAGGTTGTGATTTTTTTTTTATTCATGAGATGCATGTAAGACCTAATGTGCATGCGGGAGGGGGTGCAAGGCTCATATGCATGCAGGGGATGCAATGTGCAGCAGAAAGTCCCTACACGCAAGCCTTTGATGCAATTTATTTTGATGCATGCATGGTGTTTGCTTTTATTCATGAAATGCCTGCATGGGGTTTTGAATTATTCATGTTTTCTTTCATTCATAAAATGCATGTGAGTGGTTTGATTTATTCTCTTTTCACATGGTATGTGCAGTCTTGGACAAAGGACCGGGCCAAAGAGCATTGACCCCTGTGTGGATCACTGCACAAAGAGGACAATTAGAGAGCCGGCCCTGAGGGGGTTTGCTGTAAAAGTCAGGTCGACCTGGAGCAAGAAGCAAGTCGACCAGCTCTTACTCTCAGCAGCCTATGCTGCCATGCTCCGGGGCGGACTGCTCGGGTTAAAATCATGCAATGCAAGGAATGGCTTTGCAAGCAACTTACCATGGCACGCAAGAATTTAATTACATATTCATATAGGGTGACTCTCGGTACGTGGCGGAGTATTTTACTCACGCATAGTGGCGGTTTCCAACCGGGCGTAACCCGACCTTCCACGGGTCACCATTTTATATACCGAGGAGTCACGACGAGCAGGCACATATGAAATGCAATATGCATAGAGTCTCTTTTATTTACTTCTATCCACGAGAGATCAGCAGAGGGCTTTATACAGATTTAGTGCATATGGTGGTGCCATGCCTCGAATGTATGCACGACCTTGGTTCTCTTTTTGTTTAGGATGTGTGCACTACAGCAGTCCCTTTCAGTCCATTGGCCTTATGCATTTTTTTATTGTTTTTGTTCATCCTCTCTCATGGCTGTAATTATTCGATCTTTTATTCCTTTATTAGCCGTGTCCCTGACAGAATTTCGGCAACATCTCCCCCGGACCCGGGATGATCGGGGGGTGTCAAGCGAGTACTCATCCACAGAAGTCCAAGATGGTCCCAAAGTGATATGGATGCGCACGGAAGCGACAACATCCGAAACGATCACGCCGGAGCATAGTGCAAAATCAGGCGAAAAAAGAGGATTAAAGCATGGAGGGGCCACCGGTTAAGCCCAATGGAGGAGTCACCGATTAATTGCCCGTGAAGGAGCCACCGGTTAAGCCCAATAAAGGGCCACCAATTAAAGCCATGGGGAAAGCCACCGGTTAAACCCAACGAAGGGCCACCGGTTAAAAGCCAAGGGGGAGCCACCGGTTAAAGGCCATGGGAGAGGACACCGGTTGATTGCTCGAACGGGGCCACCAGTTAAATGCCAAGGGAGAGCCACCGGTTAAAGGCCATTGGGGGAGGTCACCGGTTAAATGCCTGAACTGGGCCACCGGTTAAACTAGAAGCCCGCCAGTTAAAGGCCACTGGGAGAAATGGGCTGCCGGCTAAGAATCCTTCCAGGTTGAAGTGAAAGGGAGAAAAACCGTTGAGCCATTTCATGAGAGGGGGGTGACGAACAGAGGGGAGGTGAACTCGAGGAGAAATTCTCCAAGGGGCCGGGCCTCAGAGCCACATCCACAGGACGGGATGAGCCCCGAGCCTCTTCCTAGAGAAGCTCACTTGGGCACTCTTGCTGTGAGCATCATCAGACCAAAAAGGGAAAACTCAAATTCGGTGGGGGAGCGCTTATTGTGCTCAAGGGTAGACGGTAGAAACCACAGAGAGCATAAGGAAACGAGCGATACAGATAAACAAATAAAACAAGCACTTTGAACATATCTTTTTATTCTCCTCCAAACAGAGGACACGGGGGTGTATACATCATGAGAAAACAAGAAAGGACAGAACAAAACCAGAGGGGAAGAAGAATACAACAGGGAGGGGGAGAGGAGGAGCATTGGCTCTTCTCCCTCCCCCCTCCTCTCTATCTCCTCACCTCTCTCGCACACACTCTTCTTCTTTTCGGGAGATCACCCTACCCACAGGAAGCTCACAGACGAGCTCCTTTACACTCACTCTCTTCTTCTCTTCTTCTCTTCACTCAAGTAGAAGCAACCGGAGCAGTGGAGCCAGCCCTGTCTTCTGAGAGCCAGCCAGAGAAGAACCCCTTTTTCTTCGACTAGAGGCCCTTTTATATCGACCGACGCAGCATCTGCCTCCATTTTGATTGGAGGCCCAAGCGTCGAGCGGGCCGTGTAACATCTGCCGGACAAACGGTGGGCTGTTGGCCGTGGTGAGCCCTCCGATCAAAGGCAAGCCCCTCTTACCGGATATGGGAAGGTCCTGCTGAGTGCTGGCGTTGTTTTTGAGCTGCCGCGCTGCCATTCGACCGCGGGTACAAAGTCCCCCATCTTTGGGCCTGCATGCATCGAGTGTCTGCAGGGGCCTACAGTTCGTGCAGATCATTGCCAGAAATGAGAAGATCTTGCCGGCCTGCTTCATGCAATGTTGAAGACAGCGTGTGGCGGTTGCCATTTTAGGGGGGGCCTAAGCCCCTATAGCCTTTGATGCCCGAAGAGGGTCTGCTGCTCTATTTCCCGCCGGTGCCACCGTTTAAATGGGTTCCTGCTGTTGAGGACCTGCCGGTTAAATGGCCCAAGGGACCTGCCGTTTAAATGCTCACCGGTTAAGTGGCCACCGGTTAAGCGGCCACCGGTTAAATGTTCAGAAGTGGCCACCGGTTAAGTGCTATTTGAGAGCTGCCGGTTAAATGCCGTTGAGGGCCTGCCGGTTACATGGCCCAAGGGGCCTGCCGTTTAATTGGGCAGACTGTGCTGCCAGTTAAATGCCCCAGAGGGGCTACCGATTAAACGGGCAGGGGGGGAAACTGCTGCCATTTAGTGGGAGACTGCCGCCTCTCTGATTTTGGTATGACCTCCGCAATAGACTTGTAAACGGATCGGATACGGAGCGGATAGTGTGATATCCGAATTCGTATCCGATTAATAATCGAATTATCCGATTAGTAATCGAATTATCCGTCGGATACTTTATTCGAATAATTATCGGATTAATACGAATTCAAATTCGGTTCGAATTTTAAACGGATAATTGCTAGGCCTACTTAGAGGTGAGTCGTATGAGCCGTGTTAGAGCGTCGTATATTGTTTTCTCAACAAAAAAAAAAAAAAGTGGAAGCTATTTTTATTTTGGGAGATGCTATCAAAAGATTAGACTTCATCCTAAAAAATAAAAGATAACTTACCAAATGAGTGTAAGTGGATTTCTTATTTTTAAATTATATTTTGAGACAAAAAAGGATAAAAAAGAGTAACCAAACAATATATTAATATTTAAGTTAATTATATATATAATATGAGTATCCTTAGACTTTTATCAAGAGTTCATATTCGGTCGGATAATATCCGACACGGATATCTCAATATCTGAATTCGTATCCGATTAATAATAGGATATCCGATTAAATTATCCGTCGGATATTCTATTCGGATAATTATCCGATTAAACGAATACGAATTCGAATTCGGTTCAAATTTTAAACGGATAATTGCCAGGCCTACTCCGCGTTATATACTGTTGTTCCACCAATTCAGTGTCTTTCTGACTCTGCTCGTCGTCTAGCTGCCTATGCCGCTCATGCTAAACTGCATTAGCATCGCCGGAAGCTTCCAAAATATCAGATTCATCCGTCCTTGGATAATCGTTGTGGTGCGGCACTGTTGCGACGAAACAGAAAAGTACGAGAAAAGAGGAAGAAGACACGGGGCGGTTGGGCTTCCACCCTGGGGATTCCACCCCGCTGTAGAGAAGACTTGAAGTCGGCAGCAAAAAGTTTTCTTCAAATCTTCATTAATTCTAAAACTAGAGATTACAACTCTATTTATAGGGAGGGAACCCTACTGGCCCCCACTAACTCAACAAGGACTAATATACCCTCAAGCCTAAAAAAAAATGAGCCCAAATTCGGACCCAAAAATACACAAAAAATGGAAAAGCACTAATGGGCCTCAAATGGGCCTTATTACATCAATTGATACCCAAACTCATAAATTAAACATGCTAGTGTCACGGGAGCAAGTCGCCTAGCCAAATGGATGCCGCCGTCTCTGCTCGTCGCCTCCGTCTGCGGTAAACTTGGACCCGGTCGGTCCGGTCCAATGCTCGGGTGTCCCCACCAATCCTCCCTGCCTGGGAAGAACTCGACCCTGTCGAGTAAGGGTCCTGACTGCTCCGGTGGCGCTCCAAGAGGTCTGGATCAATCTGCTGAAGCTCCGTGCAAGTGATCCACGCATCATCGGTGGGTGGTCGACCCTTCCAGCGAACCAGGTAACGCTGACAGTCTCCGCTCTGGGTGGTGACCACCTGCTCATCAAGTATTTGATCAATTTGCTCACGTCGTGTAGGAGTTAAAGCTGGAGGTGGACACTCAAGGGTGGGGTCACTCCCAAGGGGTGGCGAAGGCTCGAATAGATCACTGGGAATCACTGCGGGCTCTCTATAAGCTACCAGATCTGAGACATTAAAGGTGGAACTCATGCCATAATCCGGTGGTAAATCAATGACGTATGCGTTGGACCCAATACGTTTCAGAACCTTGAAAGGCCCAGCTCCCCGAGATTGTAGCTTCTTAACGGTTCCTGAGGGGAATCGTTCGGGTCTGACCCTGACCATAACGTAGTCACCTTCTTGGAATTCATGGAAGCGACGATGTAAATTTGTTGCAGCCTGATAATTTTCGTTACTGATCTCAATGTGGTGACGGATGCTATCATGCAGACCTCTAATGTGCTCGGCCAATGACTGTGCAGACTCAGAGACACGGGACTGATGAGACATAGGGACAAGATGTACAGGACTCCTAGGCCTATACCCAGTGACTACCTCGAACAGACTCATGCCAGTGGACCTGTTGACCGAGTTGTTGTACGCGAATTTCGCCAGCGGCAAGACCAAATCCCAGTTCCGACCATTCTCACCCACTAAGCAGCGCAACAAATCACCCAGACTTCTATTGACAGCTTCCGTCTTTCCATCCGTTGGGGATGGTAGGCGGTGGAGAACTTGAGCTTTGTGCCTAAAAGGTGCCACAGGGTCTTCCAGAAATAGCTAACAAACCGCACATCCCTGTCCGACACAACAGATTTGGGGAGCCCGCGGAGACGCACGATCTCAGCGAGAAAGAGACGGGCCACCCTGGAAGCATCAGAGGTTCTAGCACAAGGAATAAAATGGGCCATTTTGGAAAATCTATCCACCACCACCATGATGGAGTCATACCGACGAACTGTGCGAGGCAAACCCAAGACGAAGTCCATACTCACGTCTTGCCACGGACGGTCGGGCACGGGCAGGGGGGTGTAAAGACCGGTGTTCTGCTTTCGTTGTTTGGCCAAGGCGCACGTGCGGCATTGGGCCACAATTCGGGCTACATCACGTTTTACGCTTGGCCAGTGAAACCGGTATTCCACCAACTCGACGGTCTTATTGCGTCCAAAATGTCCCGCCAGACCACCCGCATGCACTTCTCACACAAGAAAATCTCGCACAGAGGTACGGGGGATGCAAAGCTTATTCCCCCGGAATAGATACCCGTCCTTGAAGACGTAGTCATTGTACATCTGGGAGGGGCCTGCTTGGAGGGCAGAGAGGATGGGGCCAAAATCCGGGCAACTGGAGTAGTCATCCCGCAACCTCTCGAAACCCGTGACTTCCGTGGAGACGCCGACCAGCAACGAGACGCGACGACTCAGGGCGTCGGCCACACGACTCTCTACGCCCGCCTTATGTTTGAGGGTAAAGGTGTAGGCTTGGAGATACTCTACCCAACGACTGTGTCTCGGGTTGAGTTTCTTTTGGGCGTGGAGGAATCTGAGAGTCTCGTGGTTCGAGAAAAGCACGAACTCATGCGGTAGGAGGTAATGTCTCCAGTGTCTCAGAGCCTGGACTACCGCGTAGAATTCATTGTCATACGTGGAATACTTTAATTTGGCGTCACTTAGCTTCTCACTGAAGAAGGCAATGGGGTGACTCTCCTGGCTCAGTACTCCGCTTATGCCAACGCCAGAGGCATCACAAGCAACCTCAAACACCTTAGAGAAATCTGGTAATCTAAGCACAGGTGCTTGGGTCATAAGCTCCTTAAGATGGTGAAAGGTCGAGGCAGCGGCCTTTGTCCAGACAAAGGTCCCCTTTCGCACGCAGTCTGTAATGGGGGCCGTCACAGTGCTGAACCCTCTAATGAATCGACGGTAGAAGGTGGCCAAACCGTGGAAGCTACGAACTTCATGAAGGGTTTGCGGTTCCGGCCAATCCACTATTGCCTTGACTTTCTCTGGGTCAACAGAAACACCCTTACTAGAGACGATAAACCCCAAGAAAGTAACTCGAGTGGTCGCGAAAGCACACTTCTTGAGGTTACCATAGAGGCTTTCACGGCGCAGGGTGGTACAAACTTGCCTCAGGTGGTCCAAGTGGTCTGCCCTCGTGCGGCTATAAATGAGGATGTCATCAAAATACACAACGAGGAACACCCCGATGAATGGGCGTAGCACCTGATTCATAAGCCGCATAAAGGTGCTTGGGGCGTTTGATAGACCAAATGGCATGACCAGCCACTCATAGAGTCCGTCCTTCGTTTTGAAGGCGGTCTTCCATTCGTCCCCAGATCGAATCCTCACCTGGTGATAGCCACTTCTCAGGTCATTTTTCGAGAACAGGGTGGCTCCCGCCATCATATCCAACAAGTCATCAAGGCGAGGAATGGGAAACCGGTACCTCACCGTTATGCGGTTGATCGCGCGGTTGTCCACGCACATCCTCCATGTTCCATCTTTCTTAGGAGCTAGCAATGCGGGAACAGCACATGGACTCATACTCTCTCTCACGCGGCCTTGCCTTAAGCACTCCTCAACCTGCCTTTGCAACTCAGCGTGATCCGTGGGATTCATGCGATAATGGGGCAGGTTGGGCAAGGAAGATCCGGGAATTAGGTCGATGGCGTGCTGGATGTCACGCATCGGCGGCAACCCCTCAGGTAACTCGTCAGGGAAGACGTCCGCGAATTCATGGAGGAGATAGGCGACGTCCTCGGGCTGCTCACTCGGCGCCTCCTCGGCACCTCCCTCTTCGGCTTCCCTAACCATCAGAGCATATATGACGTCATAATCAAATAGTTCACGCTCGAACTCTCGGGCGGTGATCAACTGTAACGTCATGGTTGCTGGGGTACTCGTCTTCGGGACACGAGCAGGAGGGGGCTTCCCGGCAAGGGGTACCGAAGCACTTGCAGTAGCATTCGGCTGAGAAGAACTCGGGTCGCTAGGGGCGACCGGCTGTGGACACCAAAAATTGCACACCCAGATGCCCTACTCGGCCCAGCACTAACAACGGCACCAAGTGAAGAAGCCCCGTAGAGACTGGTCATCCGGACTCCCCAAATATGCACACTGTTGTGAAGCCGTCCCCAGAGTCACGACGGCGAAGAGAAACCAACCCCCGGGAAGCTCACGACCCGTGGCCCCCGAAGAAGATCAAACAAACCATAATTTTGAGCACAAAACGGGCCCAAGTCAGCCCCCAGGGCCTTCAGCGGCACGCCCCAATGGGCTTCAGCGGCACACCCCCAAGGGTGTTCAGCGGTACACCCCCCTGGGGTCTTCAACGGCACACCCCCAGGGGTGTTCAGCGGTGCACCCCTCGGGGTCTTCAGCAGCACACCCCAGGGGTGTTCAGCGGCACGCTGTTTTAGGCCTCCCACGACACGCTTTAGCAGCGTTCAACGGTATGCCCTTTTAGGCCTCCCGCGGCACGCTTCTTCAGCCCGCCAGCGGCACAGCGTGAAGCCTTTTCAACGGCCAAACGACGTGCTGCCCATGCCCTACGCATCTTCGGCGCGCAGTGGTCGGTCCGAGGTGTCAGCCAAGGATTGGGCCACGCAGGCTACTCCCCTGACAGCCAGGACAGGGGAAGTCAAACCCCATCATGATCGGCTGCTTCCCGCCTCCGACTGCCGTGCTCAAAGGCTCCCGCCGCTGTGAGTATAAAGGAGGTCCGCTTCGACAGACAAAAGGGGGGGACAGAAAAAAAAAAGAGAAGGAGTGGCTGGAAAGGAACAGACACACAGACAGAGGGAGAGACATACGCAAGAGAGGAAGAGAAGGGAGAAGAAGAAGGGCTCCGGCGTGAGTCTCCTCCGACGGCCACCGGGCAGAAGAGAGAGTAAGAGAGAAGGAGAGCTGAATGTAACAGGGGAAGGTGCGGGGGAACGAGCAGTGGACGCTCGTCCCTGCTTCAATCCCCAACACTTTCTCTTCCGTGGTTTTTCTTGTTTTCTCCCTCCCTTCATCTTGTATTTTGGTTTTCTTCTTTGCCCGTAGCCTTGACTCGGGCATGCTCGGCAATGTATATGGACGGCCACGGTCCCTTGCTCCCCATGAATGAAAATCACCCTCCTTGGGTTTCTCTGGTATTTCTGTTGGTTTACGCCAGTTTTCATGGTGTATGATGTGTTGTTCATTTTTCTCCTTCATTTCCCCTTTTCTCCGGTGTTTTTTTTGGAGTCTCCGTAGCGATGTGATTCCTCCCGTATGATCCTTGATCTCATGGGCTCTTTGCCCCTTTTTTGTGGCCCTCAGTTGTGCCCATCTACTTGAAGAGAGAGAGAGCCTCCTTCTCCTCCTGAACACCCAACTACCAGCAGCCTACCCTTGGCCTTTAACCCTTCTTCGTTTCCTGAATAACTTGCAACCCTCCCAGTCCACACACTTAACCCCTCCGGCCCTTGGCCGGTACACCCATAGTGGCCCTCAGCGGCACACTCTTTCTTCCCTTGGCCGGTACACCCCATAACAGCCCTCAGCGGTGCACCTCCCCCTTCTGTGCCTCAGCGGTACGCCCTTAGCCTTCCTAGCCCGGCACACCCTATGCTCGTCCTTGGCCGGTACGCCTTGGCCAATCCCCCGTCCACCCTGTCCAGTATTAGAAGCCTCCCGTTCATCGTTTTTCTTCGTGTTTTCCGGGGTTCTATAAAGGTGTTGCCGCCTCCGGGCGCCCACCTCCAGTTGTCGGGTTCCGCCACTCCATGTGGGCGCGTTCGCTTTACCTCCCTTACGCTCGGGTAGAGGGGAGGTGCTGCCGAATTTTCGTCAGAAAATAACAAAAATGTTAAAAAGGCAAAAGGAAGCAACAAACGCATGGAACGATTAACGATAGAACCTTCCAATTAATCAAGCCACCGCCGGCAGCACGAGAACTGAACCGATCAACGACACGGTAGACCGAACGTCCGATTGGTGAGAAGAGTCCAAACAGAATGAAGCGAAGAAAAGAAGAAGTTTATGCAAAACTACGCGCAAATTAAGAAAAGAAGAAAAGAAAAGCCTTAAAACAAATAATAGAAGAGTGGGCTTTCACCTCCACCCTTGTTCCAACCTTCATCGTTACACTCCCACCACCCTCCGTTTTATCCTTCACCGGTACACCCCTTTTAACCCCCAGCGGTACGCCTCTTTTTGGCCTCCAGCGGTACACCCTCATCACCCCCCAGCGGTACACCCTCACCATCCCCCTTAACATTTCCAACCCCAAACCGCCTTCAGCGGTACGCCCCTTTTGGCCTCCAGCGGTACACCCTCCTTAAGCCCTTCAGCGGCACACAGCTCCAACCCTTCGCCGGCACACCTCCGCCCTCCTTCGCCGGTACACCACCTTTGGCCCTTCAGCGGCACCCATTCCCCAACGGCACACACCCTTTAGCACCCAGCGGCCCACTTCCCCTCCACCTTATCTACCCTTCGCCGGCACACTTGGCCGGCCCTTCGCCGGCACACTTCCTTCACCGGTACGCCCCTATTCTTCCTCCGCCGGCACACTCCATCTCCTTTCGCCGGTACGCTATATGTATATATATGCATAGCATGACAATGATAACAACAATAATGGATGAATTAATAAAAGTTATGTTGATTGAAGGGCCCCAAATGTGTAGCAGTTGTAATGACAATAAAAAAAGGGGGGAAGGGGATAAGAAAATAATAATAATAGCAATAAATAAAAAGAAGAGAAATCATTCGGAATAAACGCACAAAGAGGTAATAGGCAGCGAAAGGAAAGGGAGGAACACATAATTAAAACCCCAGAAAAAAAAATGCTAGGGTCCACATTGCAGTCCCATCTCTCCCCGTGACCCGACGCGAAAGGAACAATAATGCCGCCCTCTCAGGCCGGGCCCGAGTCTCGGGAATCCACCCGACATGGCCAAGCCCCGACCTGACCTTGGGCCAACACTCCAACTAGACCGGATCCGTTTCTCGACATCGGGCCCTTCCAGGTCATTATTAAAATTGCCGTGCATGCGGCAGACATTTGGACGGGTTCGCCCCGGTTTTCCGTCGCGTTTCCATCACGGACCCGTGTCCGAATATGAAAAGGTCCACGAGTGACCGACATGGCCAGTGGCTCGCATCCTAATGCGTACTTTGGTGTGATTTTCTCCTGTCTCTTTCTCGCGCAATTAGTATTATTCTTTTCGGCCGCAGGGCCCCTAATTTCGGCAATTAATCAAGGGTGTTCCCTCGTATGGGGGATGTAAATGACGTCGCGGCCTTTATGGCGCGACGGGATTCAGTCCCGACACGAATCACACAATCGTCTGACGAAGTCAGGTCGAGCGCACCATGGGCTCTTCGGAGCCCGAATAAATCGTCACTTCGGTGACTGGCACGCCCACGCACTCAATAGACGAAACCCGCCGCCATGAACGAGGCGAATTTTAGTGCGTCCACACCGGCTGAGGGGCGTCAACACTAGAAGGGGTGCTGGGGGCGGGGTTCTCCGGAGAGGGGACGGTACGAGGTCGGGAGGGCTGGATAGTGATACGGTGACCACCATGCTTGAAGACACAAGTGTTAGCCCGACCGTAGAGAACTGCATCTACATCATAAATCCATGGACGGCCAAGGATAACACTCCCGACCTCCATCGATAAGACATCACACCAGATCTGAGCCTCGTATGATTGGAGATGAATAGAGACGAGGCATCTCAGGCGCACAGGAATTGACGTGGTGTCCACCCACGAGACTGGATAGGGGCGGGGGTGATCCTCCGTCCCTAAGCCCAAGTGGGCAACCGTGTTGGTGGAGATAGCGTTGATGCAACTCCCACTATCAATGATAACACGGCAAACCCTGCCGCCCAAACGGCAATAAGTCTGTAAGATGGCCGTACGGCGCCAATCCTCTGTTTCCTTGGGATGGGCGAGGATACACCGGACCACACCTAGCCTGTTTTCTTCGGGCGCCCCACCCAAGTTGGCTGATTCGCCGATGTTAGAAAACTCGCCCTCATATTCATCGGCCAAGTCATCTCCCTCATGGTTAACATCCACAAGGGGCCGTTCCTGCTCTGTAGGCTCATCGTTACCAACGACTAGGGCCCTATGGGGGCAGTCAATCGCATGGTGCCCAATCCCCTGGCAACGATAACAACGATCACGGGATTTATCTCCCAGACGTGGGGCTTCCCTCATAGGCGCCTTCCCTCTATCATCGCGCCTGGCAGGAGGTAAGGTAGGAGGGGCCTCCCCTTGGCGCTGTCCTTCAGGAACCCGGTGAGTTGGGGCCTTCTGAATGGGCCCTGGGCCGGTTCGCGGGTCCAGAGGACGTTGGTATGTGGACTTAACACGAGGGGACTCCCACTCTTACTCAAACTGCTCCATTTCACGCACAACCTGGTAGGCCTGATCAAGAGTGGTCACATGTTGACGGAAAAGCTCTTGTTGGTAAGCTCGACGCAGGCCTCTCCGGAAACGGGAGAGGGTCAACGCACCCTCCTCGCGGGCTCCACACCTCAACAACAGATCATCGAATTCATCAATGTACTCCGACACCTTCCTAGAACCCTGTGAGATGTTCTGCCATCTATCAATCAGGCGATGACGGTACGTCGCGGGGACGTACTTCTCACGAAGCCTGGCCTTCATCTCATCCCACGAATCAATTGGCTCCTCATACCTTTGAGCAAGACGCTCCTCGAGATTGGTCCAGTAAGTTAAAGCTCGACCCCTTAACATGGTTTTGGCGAAGAAAGCTCGTCGAGGGTCGGACATACCCAACCAATCGAAATAGCGATTCATCCTAACCTCCCAATCAAGATATTCTTGAGGCTCCAAAGAACCGTCAAAGCTGGGAGCCTCGACGCGGGCATTCCGGATATCATGGTCCCGATCCCGGTATGCCCATCGTTCATCCTCATCAAACTCCCTGTCGGGCCTCCTACCATACCTCCCGTATCTACGAGCAATAGGGACTCTAGGGTTCTCGTCAATCTCTTCCTCAATATTGTCCCGGTCGTAGTCATGGTATCGGCCACGCCGATCGCCGGCTAAGGCGACTCTGGGCTGAGGGTGCCGAGGGGCTACTGGGGAAAGGGGGCGGTGTGGTTGGGGTCTCTCCACGGCTTGATCTCTCCCCAGTTCACGAGCAGCCCCTTCCAAGGCTACAATGCGACCCACAATCCCCTGCACAGTGCGGTCAGACTCGGTGACTCTCTCCTCTATGCCCGTAAAATCTTCTCTCATGCGCTGATCCATTCTACGGATTTCCTCTCTGAGTTGTAGCACCAACTCGGTCAAGGTCGGGTCCCCAAGAGGGTTGGCATGAGCGCCCTGAGGGGGTTGACGATTCCCTGACATAGCCTGTTGAGGTCCAGACATCGGCACTGAAATGTGGAATTCAGCACCACTACGTGTGGGCATGAGACGCAGATAAGCTAAACTAACATGCAACGACTAACTGACGACATGATTTTTTTTTAAAAAATTTTAATGCAAACAACTCCTTGACGACTCGCACAACTATCTATCCTACGACGACCACTACGACACGACAAACATACGACGAGTGAGATCAGTAGAGCGAACTAGACAGGTTGCAGCAATTACTATGGCGTACACGTATCCAGGAAGGTGAGTGCGTTAAAATCGATGCTACAAAATTCAGGTAGGGCCGGCCCTTGCAGGGCGAAACGTTTTCCAAGCAATCAAAAATTTTCCACAATCACTAATGAGATTCCACGGTTAATATAACAATCTGATATCAAGAGATGGTCACACTAACTCACCAAAATTCGCAGCAAGAACTTGAACGGGCTAGAGCCACACATTCACGGCAGCAAATTTAATCTAATACAAGTTGAGCAAGCGAGGAGAGCGAGCCGTAAACGCTAACCGACTCGCTGAAGAGCGAGGTCCACCGAGAGCACTCGGGATCACCGTGTCGAAGCGAGGCGCCTGCTGCTGCCGGGCGGCGAGTTGCCGTCCTGGGCTGACGAGAGCGTTAACGCGGTGAGGGCGCGCTGCACCGCCTCCACGTATCGCTCCGAAGGGGGCGAGGCTGCCAGCCGTTCCGGGTGCCGCCGCGGGGGTGTACGAGGTCGGCGAGGCTGGAAAACCTCGTGTGGGAGTGCCGGCAGGTAGAAGTACACCGGGTGTTCTCCGTCGGTGTTCTCGACGCCGTGCAGGTTCATCCGGCCAGGTTCCCGACTGGTCCGATGTGGCGATGGAGGTGCCGGAAACGGTGCTGCTAAAGAGAGCCCACCGGCCCCCTGGCAACAGGGGCGGGTGCGGGTGGTTGTAGCGCGGAGGGTGGCTGGGCCCCCCCTTGGCGGACCGCGGACGACAGAGGCGGACGCCTTGGAGGGGGGCCCTCGCACGGCCAGCGGCGTCCCGGTGTTGCTGCAGAAGGCCTGGCTCGCGGAGGTCCGTTCGCGGTGCCGGAGGAGCTTGAGGGGTGACTGCTAGTGACGTGGAGCCGCAGGAGGTGGGGGCGGCCGGCGGGCCTGGCCACGACGGCGCGGGGCTGCCCGGCAGAAGTGGCCGGTGCGGCAGCCTGCGATCCGGCTGGGCGGGCACGTCGTCCGCGGCTGTCGCTCGCCGGGTCGGCGAAGGCGTGGGGGTCGCGCTGAGCGGGAAGGGGTCGCCGACCCCGACGTGCAAGGCCGGTGCTCGCGGGCGAGGGCGTCGGCCATGCGGGCGGCGTGGACGACGAGGGCTGGCCGTCGTGGCGAGACCGCGCGTGGACGCGGGCGACACGGGGAGTGCGGGAGGCGGCGTGGTCGGGGCCAACGGCGGGACGTGGGACTAGGGCCGCAGGAGGATCGTGCCGGGGCCGGGTTGGCCGCCAGGAGGGTTCGGCTATGTGGGAGAAGCCGAAACCTGGCTCTGATACCCAAATGGTGCGGCATTGTAGTGACGAAACAGAAAAGTACGAGAAAAAAGGAAGAAGACACGGGGCGGTTGGGCTTCCACCCTGGGGATTCCACCCCGCTGTAGAGAAGACTCGAAGTCGGCTGCAAAAAACTTTCTTCAAATCGTCATTAATTCTAAAACTAGAGATTACAACTCTATTTATAGGGAGGGAACCCTACTGGCCCCCACTGACTCAACAAGGACTAATATACCCTCAAGCCTAAAAAAAAATGAGCCCAAATTCGGACCCAAAAATACACAGAAAATGGGAAAGCACTAATGGGCCTTATTACATCAATTGATACCCAAACTCATAAATTAAACATGCTAGTGTCACGGGAGCAAGTCGCCTAGCCAAATGGATGTCGCCGTCTCTGCTCGTCGCCTCCGTCTGCGGTAAACTTGGACCCGGTCGGTCCGGTCCAATGCTCGGGTGTCCCCACCACGTTGACTATGCTAGACTGATCAAATCCAGAGCCATTTATTTCATAATTCTCTAAATTGTCTTCCTTGCCCGCGGTAGTAACGTCAACTGAAGCTTTAAACTCTGGGGTTTTGGTGAAGCAGTCGGACGCCAGGATATTATTGAGACGTTCTCTCAACCCCGCATAAGTGATGGATGAGCCGGGTTGAACGGGCTGGTTGGAATTGCACAGCCATAGCTTAGCATGTTGGAGGCACCCGAGGAGCGCATTCTCATGGGAGACACCGGAGTGCGCAGGCCTGGAGATGATAAGGCTCTCGAGAGCAGATATGAGGTCGAGGTCCCCCTCATGGAGGAACCCAGTGGAGTCCTTTGTGACGTAGTCGCACATGAGGCAGCACTCCCGCTCGTGTGTGCCTGCACACCATGGACGCGAACTCACTCTGCGTCATCATGTCGATGGGGCACCCGAAGTAAGGCAAGTTGAGCAGGTCCGCCACAGCGGAGTCGGGGTCTGCCCGCGGTGTGTGTGTGTGAGGTGTGAGTGTGTGCGATGTGAGAACGGCGAGAAGAGTGGGAGAGAGAGCTGCCCGCCTGCGTGCGTGTGTGTGAGGAGGGTGAGAGAGAGAGGCGGAGCAGAGGGATTAACCAGTGGAGGGAGATAAGGAATTAACCGGTGGGGGGCGTAGCCACCGGTTATGAAAAGAGCCACCGGTTATGAAAAGGGGGAGAGGCTCACCGGTTATGAAAGAGAGAGAGGCTCACCGGTTAAACCTCCCGCCGCGGATCGGTCGACCGAAAGTCCAGTTCGGTCGACCGAACCAGCAGACAGGTCCAGACTTCATAATATTTATTTATTTTTCTTTCTTTTCTTTTCTTTCTTCTTTCTTCCTTTATATATATATATATATTATTATTCTCACTTTTGTTATTTCATTCTTGACCTTTTCCCTCCGCCCCTCCTTGCTGCTCGCTCTCTTGCCGGCGGAGCTTGTGCAAAAAGAACAAAGCGAAAATTTTAGCGTCCACAGAAAGATAGAGCGTTTCACCAAAAAAACATAAGATTGCCCATGAGCCCATTCTGCTTCTGGCTATTTTGGAAGGTTCTGCTTCTAGCTATTATCAGAAACAATTCTAAAAGATCTTAAATGACCAGAGAAAAGGTCTATTTAGTAAGATTATTCAGACATCATTAACGTCCTTTTTTTTTCATATATTTGATAGGGTGCAAAATGGTACTTCAAAGGTTTGCTAAGAAGATAAGTTAGGGTAATGACGGTGCTATAAGAAAGATGCATCCAGGTTATGTCCAATTTCTTATTTACATCAGTAACTAATCAAATCTTTGTCAGAACACTTCATACAGTGTCATTGCTAAGGTTTCCACTGTGGGAACCTTGCTTCAACCTCCATTCTTTGCTTCTTACACTCACAAGTACCAACATGTATTCTTTGTCACTTAATGAAATTCATTTTTCATGAATATCTACAGTATCGTGCAAGATATCAAAGGTTCTGCAAAGGACCAACTTACCCCATGGTAAAGTGGCATCATAAATCTTCACTGATAACAGTAGTGCAAATACTCTTACAGCTATTCCTTTGGGTGATAGTTAAACTCCTATTGGATTATTGGACAATCCCACCACCAACAGAAAGAATATACAGTCCGCACCTTCCACCACAGTGAATACTAAGTTGCCTCAGGTACAACAAGGTTGAAAAAAGTGTGTGCTATTTTGGTGCTTCATGGCGTCTACCATTGGTGCTTTTTGCCTGTCATCGAAAAATCATGTTGATAAGGGGTAAAGAATGAGAAATCTATGCTCTTTATGGGATAATTACATGTATACCCTTAGAATCTTGCATATTCTACTCTATATCCCTATATTCTTCATATTGTCATTTCTACCCCCACAATAACCATATGTCATTATATATACCCCCTGTCATTACCTACTATAAGTTTAATTTAATTTCAGGTAGATTAAGATGAAAAATCTACCCTTTTTTAATCTTCTCACATAATTAAAATAATGAAATATATACCCCTACAATCTTCCATACTATCTTGTATACCCCTTTACAATATAATACCCCTACAATCTTTCATATTATCTTGTATACCCCTTTAAAACCCTATATTTTACATGTTCAACAGAACATTCCCTTAACTTTGACAGTTTGACGATGACAGGGCATGAGGGGTATAACGGAACAATATTCATAAAGATAATACCATTTAATGAAATTACAGGTGCATTTCCAGCCACTGTATATGGACAAAGATTGTTAATCTTTTTCCTGCATCCTTCGGTATGCTGGAACAAACATAAATAAGTAAATAAGTAAAAAATGTACGGATTTGATGGTGGATTTTCAAAAGGAGCAACCCAATATCCTATTGATAGCCAGTGAGTTTCTGCTTATAAAAGGTCGCCTTCTAGCATATCCGATTGGTAACCAATCGACTGTCCACACATTTCATATCTTAAATTGTTCTCACTGTCTTGATAACTCATGGTTGCCTCTGTTTCTTGAAGATAAATTTTTAGTCCATTTTCTAATTCCAGTCATCCAGTGGACTATTATACACGGCATTGAGCTATAAAATTCCTATCGAACATCAGCTCTCTTCTTGAGCCAGCTACCTATAGCCCTTCCCGATCCTAATATCTGAATCATCAACTACTCGTTCTAAGACGCAATAGTAACCGAAATGGCATGGATATTAAGGTAAACCAAGTAATGTTGTCGCCCAATTGATTACCCAATCGCATGCCAACAACAATTGACCATTTATCTTCATTCGCCCAACAGAAAAATCTTGCAGAAGAATCAAACAGTACGACATGCAGTATCCAAATAAGTCCTCTCTTTTTTTCCAAATCGATTCCATATATGATATATATAAGCAGAACCCAAATCACTTCCACAAAGGAAAAACAAAAGAAAAGGTGAAAGAACACACAGAATGCATGGAAATGGAAAGAAAAAGAATCTACCTCTTACTCCAGCGTTGTTAACCAGAGCATCGATCCGACCGAAGGCGTCCCACGCCCTCTGAACGGACGCATCGATGGCGCTCCCCTGAGCGGTCACGTCGAGCTCCACCGCCACGGCCCGGACTGTGGCGTGGCCCCCCGCCGACGGTGGGGGTCGCATACCGTTGATCTCCTCACAGAGCTCCCGCAGCCGGTCGGTCCTGCGCGCGGCGGCCACGACTCTGCAACCTGCCCGGGCGAGGTCCAGGCAGAGATCGCGGCCGATGCCGGAAGAGGCGCCGGTCACCATGACCACCTTGCCCTCCAGGCTCTCCCATGGCTGGCGCAGAGAGCGCTCCCCCGATCCCGGCTTCTCCGCCATGGCCGACTGGGGGGAGACTAGGTGCCAGTCAGACCCGTTCTGGTCCGATTCGTTACTTTTAAGAGAGAGACGCATTGCACACTCCGGGTGTCTGCACTGTAGAGTGACTTTAATTTTTTTAAAAAAATTAGAATAATTTTAAAATTATCTTAACTTAGTTGGAAAATCATATTATTATTAAATTAATTAAAAATTAAAATATATATTAAGTAAATAATATTAAATCTATTTTTAAAAAATTAACTTATTTTATTTTTAATTTTTAAATAATCGAACGGTGATGTCATTTACATTCTAAATTGAGATATCATTTTTAAATAAAAAATAAAAAATTAAAGGCACCGTACACCCAAAGTGTAGCAACCCTGATAAAATATTAATAATGATAAAGATTTATAAATAAATCTTGTAAATAGAAAAAAATAAAATAAAAATAAATAACGCCTCTGATAACGGCGCTATTCAAATTAGAAACGCCTCTACCTAAGGCGTTATTCAAGAAAGGACGCCCTCACCACAAGACGTCAAATTCCAAACGCCAAAGAGGGCAAGGACAAGAAACGCCCTTTTCTTGGGCGTGTTTTAAAACAAGGAACGCCCTTATACAAGGCGCTTCTTAAGAAACGACATGAACAAGGTCGTCAATTCAAGAATCGACGCCCTGACCGAAGTCGTTAATTCCATTCGGGAACCGTTCGACCCAGAGCTTATCTAGGGAAAGATCAACATAATCTAGTAAGTGTCTATTAGAGTAAGGACTCTATTAGGGATATATTACCCTCACACAATCACTAACCCCAATAGGATTTCCACAATCCTATAAATAAACTGTTCGATCCAACCCTAAATCTATTTGGACGGACGATTGCTGCACGGTACGTGAAGAACATATGTTCTTCTAATTCCTTTGTTTTCTGTTTCGGTTACATGAAGAACTAATGATTCTTCATCTTATGTTCCTTCTTACAGGTCAGGAAGCTCCTACGAAAGAACCAGGTAATGTTCTTTCTTCCTTATCCTCCCGTTAGGTAGTTGAAGAAACTAATGTATGTTTCTTCTTTCCTGTAGGATCTACAGCAAAATTGACAAAACCAAGAATAGGTGTTCTTCATCGAAAACGAACTCCTTCTTAAAAGAATTTTCTTCCTCCTGCTGCTACTGCGGTTGATTGATTGCAGTGGAAGTTTCAGATCTTTCAAACCCTTCGTTAGTTCAATCATATTAAGGTAGGTTTTCTCAAGTTACTGTAGCCCAAATGAAATTAATGTAAGATATATATATATATAAGCACGTCATGCATACGGTTATTATAGTTTCCATGCGTTTTCTGAAATATTTTGAAAGAGACGCCCCTGGCAAGGGCGCTAATTCACATGAAACGACCATTCCCAGGTCGTTAATTTCATATTTAACGCCCTGTACTCAGGCGTTAATTTCTTTAAACCGTTAATCACCCATCTTAAGAACTGATTATCTATGAAATCATGATTATAAAATAATGCATGATCCTTTGTCTTCAACCTGCTAACTTTACTGTCATGATATTATATTCGTTCCTCTGTTATCCTGGAATTACTACTGTCCTTAAAATTTTTGAATAAACTTGAATTAACGACTTGGACAAAGTCGTTTTCCATATGTTAACGCCCCAGAACAGGGCATGAATCTGAAAGGTAACGCCCCTTCCAAGGGCGTGTTTTAGATAAATCCTGAAAATTATTTATATTCTGTCAAATATGTAAATAATGAGACGCCTGCTACTGTAGTCGTCAAATCTTGAAGAAACGCCCCTGCCCAGGGCGCGTTTTAGATAAATTACTGAATTAATGAAAATTCTGTAAAATGAAAACATGTGAAAACGCCTTATGTTAGGCGTTAATTACTTGAGAAACGACTTGACCTAAGTCGTTATTTTCTGTAAACTGATTTTTATCCTGATTCTGTTAACTGATGGTTTCATATTATACATATACGTATATATATCGGCACTATTCTCCACTCCGTGAGTATAGTCTCACTTTTCACGTTGTTTTATCGATCACACTCAACTCTCATTGACATATAAGCTCTCCATTGGACATTCCGTTCATTTGGACTAGCGAGTTAGTCATAGAGACCTCCGTAAGACTCCTCGTACCTTAGATTCCCTCAAGGTCGACTGAGCTGGTTGTACCCTAAAAACCCATTACACGATCTTTGCCATGTCACTCTAAAGAAACATGGTATACCGGCCCTTATGATTATACAAAGAGTATATCATGAGAAATTCTTAATGGGATGATGATATCATAAGGTCATTCTTGTAAACCTCAATTCTATGATAAGAATGAGGGTATCTTACCTTTGATATACTGTTCATGTGGACCTCAATTCTATATAAAGAATGTCCATCTTGATTTATCATGGTACCTAAGTTAAGGGAACCATATTCTACCTAGTTTTATCGATATCATGATTATACCGTTATTATCGCCATTCTATGTCCTTGTCATATTTTTGGACTCTATTCTGTCAAAGTTGTCATACGTGTCTACAAGCTTGATGATTGAAATTCTATATTGGCTATATAAACAAGAGTGGATGTCAAAACACATGATAAATGCCTGCGCATATAGGGCCCGATCTGGTCCTGGGAGGAGCACCCGAAAGTACTTGTGCCCATGGGAGTTAAAATGATAAGGTATCTGGCATTATACCGAGTACTTGACTTGCTTGATTGGACATTCCACACACATCTTGTACTTGAATCGTACTTGACTTGACATGAAATGCGTGGCCCGAAAAAGGGTAATTTACTTGTTTGATACATGATAGCCAAAGTTCTTGACATGACTTGTTAAACGTACTTGCTTGAATATCTTGAATACACTTGTTATCTTGTTGAAAGTTCATGATTAGTTCATCTTATTTCTTTGATATTACATTCTCTCTATCTTGTCGTTTTATGCGAGCATGCATAACTTTATTGCATTCATGAAAGATGTAATTACTTAAACCCCTTGCTAGTACTTGAGATATAATTTCCTACTGAGCGTTCGCTCATTCCATTTGTCCTTTTTTTACTTTTCAGGTAAGTCCGACGACAATGGAAGTCAATCGGATGGGAATGGTCAAGAGTGAAAGTGATAGAGCTGCTCAAGTGTCATCTAGTATTTTCTATAGTTTCTTGAGTCAAATATGTATTCTTTTCCTTTTTATTAAACAGAGTATTGGATTTGTAATAGTCTATCCATTATGAAATAAAAGGATTGGGTTATCTTGCTATTTTTATGCATCTCTGTCTTTGTGTCGAATACACGACTACTCTGATTGACATGATTGATATAAACTCGTCACGCGTCTCCGGGTATCTTCCGCGCTCGGGGCGTGACACAAAGTGTGCATCAAACTTTTCTCCAATTTTAAAGTCTGGCCCGACTCTAGATCCAAGTTATGTGGGGTCGGGTAGGGCCGAGCCCGATTTATTCATAAGTTCGACTTGGGTCCGATCCAATTCTGTCCGATAAATTAGATGATAATAATAATAATAATAATAATAAATTTTTGATTTTACTAAATTACGTAAATTTTAAATATTAATTTATTTTAAAATAAAATTTTTAAAATTTTTAAAATAAATAAAATATGATCAAATAATTTTTATAGTGAAAATTATGCTATGCAATAAGATGTTACGGCCACATGTAATCAGGTTAAATGATCGAACACATTCGATAAAAAATATAAAGAAATAAAATATTTTATAAAAATAAAATAATTTGTTATATAAATAAAATAATTATTATAAAATTCAAATATTTTATATATTTTATTTTTAAAATAAATATTTCATTCATATAATAAAATATTTTATTAATTTATTTTATTAATTAAAAAATTAATCTTTTACAAATATTTCATTCTTAAAATAAAATATTTTATTCTTATAATAAAATATTTTATTATATAAAATATTTTATTAATTTATTTATATAATAAAAAATTGATAAATATTTTATTATTAAATTATAATATTTTGTTCATATAATAAAATATTTTATTTTTATAAAAATTATTCTTTAATTTATTTTTATAGTCAAAAAATATTTTATTTTTATAAAATAATTTATTTCTATGTGTTTCCTGTCGAACGTGCTCGCACATTTAATGCACCGTCGTGCGATCTTACTGCAGAGTGTATTTTTTGTTGTAAAAGTCATCTTGCCATTTTTTAAATTTAATAAAAAATCATTACAAATTAATTTACGTATATTTATGCATCGAATTTGGTGGGTAAAATATTACTCGTTTAGGAATTTAGTGCGCCTTCCACCGTATACAACCAACAGTGATCTCAAGGTTTGAGATTTGTTTGGCGGGGCCTTTGAATCCTTGCTTATTAATAAAAGGGACAGCTCACGAGGATTTTTTTTCTAATTTAGGACTTCAGGTTTCATTTTTAAAATGCTTTACTAACGAGTTAATGGGTAAACCAAAATAACATTAAATTTACTTGAATGTAACCACATGCTTCCACGTGATAGCGTGCACCTCGCTATGATAATTATGTGTTGAAAAAAATAAATATAAATCATTCTAAGTTAATTTACCTGTATTCTTATTATCACGTATGTTCTACGTGTGAGGAATAAATATGATGATATTTTTATTATTTATTTGGTAAAAAATAAGAATACAAACGAGAATGTGTTGAAAAAAAGATTATTTTACCATTCTTATTGATTATGATTAATGTTACTATTTCACTTTAATGATCATAATTAACACTAATATTATTAATTTTATTTAATATATTTATTCTTAATAATCATGATTAATACTAATATGGTTAATTCTAACACGATTAAGTCTTCATTAGTAACAACGAGATAAGTATAATTAATTATTTAATGATAATTATGTAATATATATATATATATTAATTAGTATAAATAAAATTAATTTGTATAATTAATTAACACTAATAATATTAATTATCATAATAATATTAAGCATCACTATAATAATCAATTATTTAATGATAATGAAATGATATATATATTAATTGGCACCAATAAGATTAACGAACATGATTAGTTAACACTAATAACATTAATTAACCTAATTAATTAGCATCAATAATTTTAATTAACATAATAGGATTAAGTAACACTGTGATAATTATTTATTTAATAATAATTAAATAATATATTTATTGACTAGCACTTATAAGATGAATTAGCATGATTGGTTAACACTAATAAGATTAATTAATATAGTTAATTATCACTGATAAGATTAACTCACTCGATTATCAAAGAGACCCTTAAAACCCGATCAATCAACATCTTAGTAGATCCCCTTCCAGCATTTTTTATGGCCAATAATCACTGTTTGTTAACAAGCCACCTTACATTTTCAAACTCTATTAAATATATACACTTTTTTAGGACGGGAACCAAACGACACGACAATAATATTATAATACAACACATGTCCACACCACCCTGTAAATAGGGAGACACGACATTCCTCTTCCTAAAGAAGGAAAAGCGTGATTTGGAAGGGGACCATCGATGATAAATGATAATAGACGATACAGGAAGTGACAAGAGTACCTTTTGCTGGAGAGATATGCTCTACATGTCCTTTTGTGATTCGTAATCTCCCTTTCTTTTGAATATATTTATATCCACAAAAATATAGCCTTATAATACTCGGTCATATATTCATATTTGTAGAATTCGGTAAAAGGACTACTCACATTACATTAACTAGCACCCTTGTGTTGTTCTTTCTGGCTGCGTCACTGTAGAGCCAAACGCGCAAGAATTAACCGCGTACCAAATTACACCAGACTTGAGGGATTTAAAGGTAAGAAGAAGAAAAAGGAAAGTCCACGTTGTAGGGGTAGACTCAAACTTTCACGCTTTATGGGGGGCTTGCTTGAATAACGAAGAACGTCGATACATAGTGGCATCACCCAAAGCCTGACTTGCCCAGCGGTCACAGCTGATGACCCATCTGTGTCCTGTTCTAATGGAAAATTCCATTTCAACAACTACAGTGCATTGGTACAACAAAGATCACTTGACAAGACAAACAGATTGTGGACTAGCTATGCCCATTGGGACTCTCAATGGCTTCTTCTTTTTTTTTTTTTCTCGCACCCATACTGCAACTGAATGGAAGATGGAAAAGGCAGAATACAACATCATCGCAGAAACGACGTTTACAACTCTAAACCAACAAAAATACTTGCAACATCACAGATTAGACGTCTACAGTTGAAGACTGGGAGAGCCACTTCCAAGACACTTAGCTAATGACCCTACTTCCAGTGCAGAGAGGTGCTGGTAACCATAACCAAACATCAAAGAGATGAATAAAGCGGGACGCCTGGTAGAGTAGCACCGGCATCAACGATGAATACGTTTCCAGTTACGTACTCTGATGAGTCGTGGATCAAATACCTGACGACCGATGTTAATGCCGGATCTGTTGTTCCATGTGTTCTCAATGGGATAATCCTCATGGCCACTTTGTGGAGCCATTCCTTCTTCATGAGGCCCTGAGTGATCTCAGATTTGAACACTCCTGGTGATATGGAGTTCACTCGGATATGGTGAGGCCCCAACTCCAAAGCCATGACCTGTTGCCACAGATAATTCACTTTCCATGATATCACAAACATCTCATTTTGCTAATATCAGTTTCAGAAAATTAATTATCTTCCAAAGATCTTGCAATGTTAGAATGTCAGAGTATTTGAAATTGCACTGCAATCCCCACCGGGGTAATTGCCAATATGGGGCCTGAGATCACGAAGGTCAACTCTCTGTCCCAACTTGGAAGAAACCAGAAGAGGAGACAGAAGGTACATTTCTTCGGTCACCACCAGGCTGCCCATGTCTCTTCAAAACATGGAGTGAAATGCAGCAAACAAATTGGGGTCTTAGAATAGACTAGACTGAGGTGCCAATGAGGAAATTCTATAGAGATGTACCATTAAAATAAATATTGTGTGAGCACAGAAGTTCTGTTGAACATCCACAGAACTGATGTATGGAATTACAATTCTCATGTCTCTGTGTGTCGCTAACAAAAAGAAGGAAGAGCTCATGTTAAACCAGAAGTTAGCTGCAGGAGGCTACAAAGGAGGAACTTGTCCACTCAAAGCAAACAGTCAAGGGATATAAGATCAGGTAGTGTGTGTGTGTGTAGAGATATATATACACACATGACACACCCAAGTGAAAGTGATCTTTAATTGTTCTAACTTCTATCCACAAGAAGCTTAAACACTATGAGCTTCAGAAACTGCTTTAATAAGACTTTGGATATGATGAACACAATATGTAAGTACACAGCACTATGACTTTGCATCACTTTCCTCATTACTTATAAATAAGTAGTGCAACCTGAAGGATTTTACTTCAGTCAACAATTTTGTGCAAATTCTAACTCTGTAGCATGCGAGCATTAGACTATTGTATGGTTCAAAAATATTACCCTAGTCATGCTGTTTATTCCAGTCTTTGATGCTGCGTAGGCAATTGCTCCAGGTAACTGTCCACGAGGAAGACCAGTAATAGATGCAATGTTGATAACTGATCCCTTCTGATTAGCATCTTGCATGCGTTTACAAACATACTTGGATACCAACCATGCTCCTGTTAAATTAGTAGTGAGAACATTGTTCCATTCCTCTTCTGACAGCTCTAGGGGGGAATGTACACCTCCTGGTGGACAGATGAAGTTAGATGCACCAGTTAGAGGTCAAAACAACAACCAAAGTAGCTGCTGAGCTACATACAGATGAGAAATGCTAACATAAACAGTAAACAATCAACAGAGAATTAATATAGAAATTTCTATCCATATAAATCCAATAACAAAATAAAAGCATAAGAAACGAACAGCATTAAGGTTGCATAATGCAAAGAAACATATCACTTAAAATAACTGGTTTTCAGTGAGTAGGCATCATGCAGCTTAATAAAACTCATAATCTTCTGCAGTCTGCACTCTGCATCCCAATAGAATGGTTGGTTCATATGACTTTCAGAAATTAATGCTAGGAATTTGAGACCCAAATTTATCTATGGTACATCTCCATTTGCAGAAACCTAGAGAAATATTTTTGATCAATTTACATCAGTATTTTTTAGAAGGTGAGGCATGTACCACCAATTTCATTAAGGCAATAAAAAAGATCACCCACCAAACTAGTATAATCCACATAATGTGAACTCTATGTCATAGGCAGTCCAAAGCTGTGTAGTATATGTTTTGGATTTCAGATATATCACTTTAGCCCTCTTGACTATATAAGACAACTCCCATCAATTTTATCAGAATTATGCCAAGTAGTATGTCAAGTAGTCATGCTAAATAACACATCTAGAAACAGGCTAATGACTTTATGAAGAAAGCAACAAAATATGTTGGTGTAAATTGATGGTTCATTCCAGAACAAGAACCAAGAGAACTTTCTTATCCAAACGGTTTATGGATTCAAATACCACTCACTTCCATTATTACCTTGCAGTAGTAGAATTTGTCTACAAATATAATAATGTAAGTCACTGTTAGGCCCAAGCCTTACAACTGTATTAGACCTTTGCTCAAGAAATTTATCTGTCCTAATTATTCAACAAAACACTAGAATAGGCAACCATGCATCCCACTATTTTGAACATGCAACTAGAGAGCCAGCTGTGAACTTGCCCCATGCAACACTATCCCAAAACCAAAAGATTGACTTAAACCTTTCATTTTCTTTATTTATTTTGAGAGAGAGAGAGAGAGAGAGAGAGAGAGAGCACTCCATTTTTCTGTTCATCTTGTACTAGACTAGGCAAACCTGGGGCACTCAGGCCTACTGCAACCCCTTCCACATTTAAGCTCTAGGAGGTTTCAAAAGCCTGGGGGCACTCCAGCCTACCTTCAACCACCTCAAAATTTCTTCTTCAATTTGTAGGATTTTGATTTCCCAACAGACTCATTTTCAGAATATAAAAGTGCCATCATGAACAAAATCTCAGTATGTCGATTTATGAATGCATCTATCTAAAATTTTAAACATTCTTTACTTACCACAGATTACGTTGAATCTCACATATGCCTATGGCACTTGAAAGTAAAATTATGATTCTCTTACCAAGCACAGAAGCTGAAAAAGCTTTTAAAAGGATTTCCTATCCATGTAGACATTAAGAAAGATATAGCTTTTCACCAAAAAAACTTAAGATTGCCCATGAGCCCACTCTGCTTCTGGCTATTTTGGAAGGTTCTGCTTCTAGCTATTATCAGAAACAATTCTAAAAGATCTTACATGACCAGAGAAAAGGTCTATTTAATAAGATTATTCAGACATCATTAACGTCCTTTCTTTTGCATACATTTGATAGGGTGCAAAATGGTACTTCAAAGGTTTGCTAGGAAGATAAGTTAGGGTGACGACAGTGCTATAAGAAAGATGCATCCAGGTTATGCCCAATTTCTTATTTACATCAGTAACTAATCAAATCTTTGTCAGAACACTTTCATACAGTGTCATTGCTAAGGTTTCCACTGTGGGAGCCTTGCTTCAACCTCCATTCTTTGCTTCTTACACTCACAAGTACCAACATGTATTGTTTGTCACTTAATGAAATTCATTTTTCATGAATATCTACAGTATCGTGCTAGATATCAAGGGTTCTGCAAAGGACCAACTTACCCCATGGTTAAGTGGCATCATAAATCTTCACTGATAACAGTAGTGCAAATACTCTTACAGCTATTCCTTTGGGTGATAGTTAAACTCCTATTGGAGTATTGGACAATCCCACCACCAATGGAAAGAAAATACTGTCCGCACCTTCCACCACAGTGAATACTAAGTTGCCTCAGGCAGGGTTTGCCAAACAGGGACGAGACGGCCCAACCGTCCGTCCCAGACTGTCCCAGCCACAGACCGGGACGACCAGTCTGTGGTACGCAACTGGGACGATATGTATAACTATATTATATTTTATAACAAGATATGATCGGTAGGTCAGTTTGTTTAAATTGTTTTGTTGCGATCGTAACGCCCCGTGTTCGAATCTCAAAAGATGCATCAAATTTTTAATTTTTTTTCACTTTTCTTTAACTATTGAAGAGACCTTACGTTCAAACCCCATATGACGTTAACAAGAATCGAACCCCAACCATCTTATTTACGCACAACAGCGCTTAACCAACTAGCCTAAAGAACGATTTATAAAATTTTACTTATAATCTTTATATTAAAGTATTTATTTCATATCGGTACATAGCAATATGGTACCATCCCGTCCCGTCCCGGGTCATGACCGAGACGGCCGGTTTGGTCAGGACGGCAAACCTTGGCCTAAGGTACAACAAGGTTGAAAAAAGTGTGTGCTATTTTGGTGCTTCATGCCGTCTACTGTTGGTGGCTTTTGCCTGTCATCGAAAAATCATGTTGATAAGGGGTGAAGAATGAGAAACCTATGCTCTTTATGGGATAATTACATGTATACCCTTAGAATCTTGCATATTCTACTCTTTATCCCTATATTCTTCATATTGTCATCTCTACCCCCACAATAACCATATTTCATTATATATACCCCCTGTCATTACCTACTATAAGTTTAATTTAATTTCAGGTAGATTAAGATGAAAAATCTACCCTTTTTTAATCTTCTCACATAATTAAAATAATGAAATATATACCCCTACAATCTTCCATACTATCTTGTTGTATACCCCTTTACAATATAATACCCCGACAATCTTTCACATTATCTTGTATACCCTTTTAAAACCCTATATTTTACATGTTCAACAGAACATTCCCTTAACTTTGACAGTTTGACGATGACAGGGCATGAGGGGTATAACGGAATAATATTCATAAAGATAATACCATTGAATGAAATTACAGGTGCATTTCCAGCCACTGTATATGGACAAAGATTGTTAATCTTTTCCCTGAATCCTTCGGTATGCTGGAAGAAACATAAATAAGTAAATAAGTAAAAAATGTACGGATTTGAAGGTGGATTTTCAAAAGGAGCAACCCAATATCCTATTGATAGCCAGTGAGTTCCTGGTTATAAAAGGTCACCTTCTAGCATATCCTATTGGTAACCAATCGACTGTCCACACATTTCATATCTTAAATTGTTCGTACTGTCTTTGTAACTCGTGGTTGCCTCTGTTTCTTGAAGATAAATTTTTAGTCCATTTTCTAATTCCTCCAGTGGAATATTATACACGGCATTGAGCTATGAAATTCATATCGAACACCAGTTCTCTTCTTGAGCCAGTTACCTATAGCCCTTCCCCATCCTAATATCTGAAGCATCCACTACTCGTCCTAAGACGCACTGGTAACCGAAATGGCATGGATATTAAGGTAAACCAAGTAATGTTGTCGCCCAATTGATTACCCAATCGCATGCCAACAACAATTGACCATTTATCTTCGTTCGCCCAACAGAAAATCTTGCAGAAGAATCAAACAGTACGACATGCAGTATCCAAATAAGTCCTCTTTTTTTTTTTCCAAATCTATTCCATATATGATATATATAAGCAGAACCCAAATCACTTCCACGAAGGAAAAACAAAAGAAAAGGTGAAAGAACACACAGAATGCATCGAGATGGAAAGAAAAAGAATCTACCTCTTACTCCAGCGTTGTTAACCAGAGCATCGATCCGACCGAAGGCGTCCCACGCCCTCTGCACGGACGCATCGATGGCGCTCCCCTGAGCGGTCACGTCGAGCTCCACCGCCACGGCCCGGACTGTGGCGTGGCCCCCCGCCGATGGTGGGGGTCGCATACCGTTGATCTCCTCACAGAGCTCCCGCAGCCGGTCGGTCCTGCGCGCGGCGGCCACGACTCTGCAACCTGCCCGGGCGAGGTCCAGGCAGAGATCGCGGCCGATGCCGGAAGAGGCGCCGGTCACCATGACCACCTTGCCCTCCAGGCTCTCCCATGGCTGGCGCAGAGAGCGCTCCCCCGATCCCGGCTTCTCCGCCATGCAGAAACTACACGAGGACTCGCTGGGTCGACTGGGGGAGAACCCCCTGGAATTTATAAATGAGGGTTAATGGCGCCAATGGCAGGGAAGCGTGGCCCTGGTCGAATTTACGAGAATGCCCCTGGTTAGTGACGCCAGCGAGTGCGTCTATTTATGTGCGTAGGGCAGTGGGGAAACATACTTAAAAGACCATGGATCCTCTCCCGAGTCTCCTACTAGTCTTTGTCTATGGGCTGGGAATTTCTTTTTTCCAAAATAATTACAAATACCGACAATTATTCACTTACTTTGTTTTATTTTGGAGAATTTAATATAATAATACTCATACTTATCGAGAGAGAGAGAGAATTATGTTCAAATCTAACTTAACGATGTCCAACTCACATGTATTATATTTTTTTAAAAATTAAAAATTTTAAATTTATATTTCTCAAGAATTAAACGTGTGTCAAATAAATCTTTCCGAGAGTCGAACTTGATAAATTCCTATATACTATATAGGACGGAGTCTTTATCAGTAGACTCACTCGGAATCATCGATTACTCACTTATTCACTCTTAAACAGGGGAATTTTCGTGCAGCTGCGACAATTTTATCAAAAGTACAAATCATAATTCCACTGACTTAAGTGGCTAATTTATATCAAAATATTCCACCGTGAGGAATTGATTTCTTACGGACCTCTCCACCTACCGAGAGTACTCAAATTAACGTGGGAGTCCTCACAGATCTGTCGGCTACCTCTTGTGCAGCCGTAGAAAGCAGATTTTAAAATTAAAATCTTTCCCAGGATGAGGAGGTAAAATACTGCACGACCATGGTTTCTCTTTTGGTCTCTGTGTGCCTGGGATTTGTTCTTCTCTGCCGAGGGGGTCTGTCGGTGAGGCGGGGGTTGGTAGAGTTGTGACGTAGCAGCTTACGCACACGTGTAGTCGGAGAGTAGGGGAAGGTTTCACACGTGTTGACCGTGAGAGAGATTGGGCAGGGCTTGGGCCGGTGCAGTGTGCTCGATGAAGTGTCCCTTCCGTGCTGCGGTGCCATCTACTCACTCACTCACTTGCAGACGATGGGAAGTGATGCCACTCCAATTCCAGTGAGCCACCCACCACCGATCTTGAGCTTCTGGAAGAAGGGGGAGGAGAGGACACGGGTTGTGAGAATGGGGGTGAGCGAAGCAAAACACGGTCTCGTTGAAGGCTTGGCCAACATGCATGCACTTGGGATTCAAGGGGCGCCCGGCAAGGGGTGTGCGGGTGGAATCTGAGTTGAGGTGCATCTCTCTACCTCAGTTTTATTAGGGTCCCCTACTCCCCTTGGTGCTTGGAAGGTGACGTTAGAAGTAGTTACCGTGAAGTTAACTAGGGCGGCTGCTTTGATAATTGAATAAGAGTAAAGTAAGTAGGGTGATTTATTCACCTCGTTCTATGTAATCGAGTTTGATAGCACGAGTAGAATAGGATGAGTTATCGGGAGTGAGGTACGATGATCTTGAGTTAAAGATTGAGAGTTTATTTGATTATTTTGGTCAAATAAAAGGTGTTGTAAGTCAGGTATAATAAGATTTTTTATTTTTTATTTTTTTATTTTAAATGAAATAAAAAGTATTAATTATCAAACTCGGGTGGTGACCGATCATCAAAGCGGCCCGCTTCATTCTACTTTCCATAGTTTGACTCTTCCAAGATTTTAAAAGTTGGAACCGCCTAAAAGAGCTTAAAATGAGTATAAGTGCATTTTTAAAAGGGTTAATTTCATATGCACCATCCTTAGATATAAAATATTAAAATTATCATCTTTAATCGTCAAATATCACATATATATATATATATATTGTTATTAGTCAAAAGTCCAAAAGTGCCGTTAAATAATGAAAATAACGAAGGTTTTGGTGGGGACACCGGGTCCACTATCGGGCCTAATGCTCGGAGCCGACGTCGCACCGCCACTGCACCGAGCTTATGACTCGGAGATCTTTCCTGAAGACTCGGCTTATGGTTACGGTAGTATATTGCGTATTGAGTATATATATTTGTGTGTGTATGTATACATGTATTCCTACATGTATTTTTCCTTTCATCTTATTAGGCTAGTCATAGTCAAATAACATGTGTGTAATTTTTGTATTTTATTTGATTAAAACCCACAAGTCCAAGTGAGATGGGTGGGTTTTGTTTTGTTAGGGTACGATATAAACACAATTAATGGAAGTTAGATGGTATCTATGTTATGGCTTTCTTTCCTATATAAGGAGGTCAAGGGATGTGTTACGAGACTTGAATGAAAAGAATTAAATGAAAGCTTGTTTGTGTGTGTAAGAGCTCTCCCTCTCTTGCATTTCCCTTCCATTTTTCTCCTTGTGAGTTCGAGTGTCGCCCGGTGTGAGACCGTCCGGCGTGAGGCCGAGCTGCGCGAGGTAGTATCCTATCCAGTCCCGTTCGTGTCCCGGAGTTGCCGTTGATCCATTTCCACGTCGCCGCCGCGTCAGATTTGGTATCAGAGCCCAACAACGGCGTCTCCGACGACCCCGACGTCCCCAAACGTCATCTCCCTCTCTCTCTCTAGGTTGCTAGAGTGAAAAAAAAAGGAAGGAGAGAAGTAGAAAAAAACAGGAGTAGCAGGAAGATATTGAGAGAAGAAAAAATATAGAGAGATAAAAGAAAAAAATAAAAATAAAAATCTTGTTACTCTCTCTCTCCCGTGATCTCTTTCTCTCTCCCTGTTTCTCTCTGTCTGTTACTCTCTCTCTCTCCCGCTCGCGCTCGCGAGCTTCTCTCTCTCTCCCTCGTTCTCTCTCTTTCCCTCTCTCTCTCCCTCTTTATTTCAGTCTCTCTCTCTATACTCTCTCTCTCTTCCTCGTTCAGCACAGCAGAAAAAAAATGAAAATAAAAAAAAAGAGGAGAGAGGGGGTTCGCGGGGGGCGGCCTCGTCGCCCGTGCGGGGTTTAAACCCCCCCCGCCGCAACGGTCGCCGGCTCCCGCACCGCGCCACCGCGGCCGCCCAGCCGCAGCACCCGCCCGCGCCCGGCCACGCGCCCACGGACCCGTGCCCTCGCCGGGCCCGCGCCCGTCCAGCGCCTGGCCGCGCTTGCCCCGTCCAGCGCACCCAACGCACCCCACGAGAGCTCGGCCCGCGCCCGCTGGCCTCGCGCCCTCGTGCCAAGCGCCCTCGCCTGAAGGTGCGCCCGAGCCCGCCCGGCCGCACCCGCTCCGACCCCGCCCTCGTCCGCTCCGCCCCGGCCCCCCTGCCGATCGCACCGCCCGTGCCTGTGCAGCCCCCACCCTCGCGCCCACGAGCGCCCGGCACTCCCGTGCGCCTGGCGTGTGCCCACGCGCCCACCCAGTCGGCCCTCTTTTCCCGCCGACCGCGTGATTCACGCAGTGGTCACGATTTGAAAAGTCAAAAAAAGGGAGTAGATATAGTTTGAAAATGAGAAGTTGAAAAAAAAAGTCAAAAAAAGAGTAGGTGAAGATTTGAAAAAGAAAAAAAAGGAAAAAATTGACAAGAGAGAAGATTTGAAAGAAAAGTCGAAAAAAGGAGGTTGAAAAAAAATGAGTTAAATATATATATGATATATATATATCTATATATATTATTATTATTATTTGATTAAAAAAGAGGTTTTTGAAAATAAGTTAAATATATATAATATATATTTGTGATATATATAATAATATATATATATATATATATATATATATATATATATATATATATGTTTAACTTATTATTTCTTGTGGTACCCGAGTCCACTATTACGGCTCGGCCCGTGCCAGGGCCGCCCGGATATCGACAGAAGATCCGTAGATTACGGAACGTGCATGCCCGAGAGTTTCCCTGCGTAGAGAAAATTTGAGATTGATTTGTTCTCCTGCGCGGAAAATTTTGAGTGGTATGTAATAATTAAATCCTCCCTGTGTGGAGTGAATTCTTTGTAATCGGTCAAGCTTCTTCGACGCCGTGCGGGCACGCACGTCCCCGCTCGCCTTCGTCTCCGGTCGAAGTTAGACTTTTCAGTCTAGCTAGGTACGTGCTCCCCTCACTTACTCATTTAGTATCTTTTCAATTGTCGCGCGAAGTGAGAGAGAGCCCGATCCATGCAGTCAGTCCCCTGAGTGCATCGCTGTGGACGGTGTGAGAGAGCTTGGTTGTACCCGTCCTTTAGGCCCTAGACTACTGCTTTAGAGCACCCTCATTGTCAGGAGATAATTCCACAACGACTTCGCCTACGGGGGAGCAACTCTCCCTGACCGGTCCCTTCAAATTGGCCCTTTGCCAATTACCCAAAAAAATTCGGGTCTATAACTTGCTAATTATCAGTCCCAGGACTACATCATTTAGGTCCGAGGTCGTGCATGCCATATTGGTCTAGAAATTCATCCGGCCGCCTAGAGCGTCCCTCAACGCTACTCATGGATCAAGAGAACGTGACTGCTATGTTAGTCCAGCTCGAGCACAATCTCGTGGCCCACTTTGAAGAATCCATAGGCCAATTGAGAACGGAACTCGATAAGAGGATCCGAGCCTTAGAGAATCAACTGAAGGGAACGGAAGGAAGAGTGAATGGCCACGGTAATCCCGTAGCCAATCCTAGGGAGGAAAGAGAGCAAGCCCGCCAAAATCAGGCTCCCCAAGGTGGAGAGCAAGAGGCCCGTGCACCTCGAGAGAGAGACCACGACGATGAAGATATCATCCTACGGAACGTCAAGATTGACGCTCCAAGTTTTGATGGGTCCCTCAACCCCGCTACATACCTTGATTGGGAGACCGGGATGGACCAATATTTTGATTGGCATCGCCGCATGACCCCTGCTACAAGGGTGAAGTTTGCCAAAATGAAACTCCTGAGTCAAGCCAAGACCTACTGGTGCAACATCGAGAATCTCCTAACAAGGAGAAGAGAGGAGCCCATAAACACATGGGAAGAAATGAAGGAGAAATTAAGGGAGAAGTATCTGCCACCCTCTTACCACCAGCGTCTAATAGACCAGTGACAGAAACTCACCCAAGATGGAAAGTCCGTGGACGAGTACATCGCCAAATTTGATGACTTCTTCCTTCGGAGTCGAGTCATGGAGGATGCCTCTGTCACCCTCTCACGGTTTAGGGCTGACCTACACGAGAGTATTCAGCGGGAATTATTCTTGCGGGAGGTTAACACCCTCGAGCACGCCTACCAGGTTGCACGAGATGTTGAGAGGTTTCAAAGGGTGGTCCCACCTCGGGTTCCCATCTACCGCCAACCTGAACCCCGAAACCCCATAGTCCGCTATATTGAGAGAGCTGGTCCCTCCACTTCCTATGTCCCTACTGTTACCCCACTTAGGGCCGTTGCCCCCACGGAACCCCTTACCTACACCCGCTGATGTGCCTAGGCTAGAGTATACTCCACCAGTTGAGAGAAGAGATGACAAGGGAAAGGGAGTCGTCCCTAGCACCTCCCAACCAGCCCCTGTCTCGGGAGTCCGCTGCTTTAGGTGTCATAACCTAGGGCACATTGCCACCAATTGTCCCACCCGAGCCTTGGTCATCACCGACCCCCAACCTGTGGAGCTTCCACCTCAGGAAGAAGAACTCCTTGAGAGATATGAGCCTGACCCTGATCTCATTGCCCAGTTTGAGGAATTAGATGCAGGGTTTGATAGCACGCATGTCGAGTACATGCAAATGGGAGATATTGCCGAGAGTTCGAACCAGGGAAGACTGGGTGTAGTTCGCTGCATCCTAACCCACCCACAGGAGGACGATTGGCGTCGAACCTCCATCTTCCAAACCTACATCATGGTCAAATCTCAACCCTGCAAGGTGATCTTTGACAACGGGAGCTGTATCAATGCAGTCTCTTCAGACTTTGTATCTCATCTAGGTCTTCCTACCCATCCTCACCCGAGGCCATACAACGTGGCTTGGGTTGATGACACATCTATCCCAGTCACCACTACATGTGTCATTCCCATCTAGTTCCAGTCTTATCAAGGAAAAATCCTATGCGATGTAGTGCCTATGAAGGTCGGGAGCATCATCCTAGGACGGCCATGGATCTACGATGTAGATCTTACTACATTCGGTCGGTCCAATCAGTGTTCCTTCTCCCACAATGGAAAGAGGATTCAGTTGTGCCCGACACCCCCAAAGGTGGCCACGAGAAAGAGTCCTACCTCCACACCCGCTGCATCCCCCAAAATTCAGGAGAATGCCCCAACCCCCACCAAAGGGAAGCTTCTCATTCCCTCCTCTCCTACACCTGTCATATCCATCCCTAAGGCCCCTAAGGTTAAACATGACCCGATTAGACGCCTTAAATTCATAGGTGTTCGTGAGATGAATAGAGAGTGGAGAGGGGCATTTCTGTAGCCCACCCAAAGAGCAGCCCAATAAGACTCAACAAGGTCCAACGAGGCAAGCTCACCCGAGTGATAGCCCACGGGGCCCACTTAGGGAAGAAAAGCCCAATAAACAGGCACTCGAGGAACCAACCCTCCCCGGCGGCCCCTAGGCTCGGAGGGCCCGAGTGATGGTCAGGTCACAAGGAAGGTCCGGCCCAGGCCGCTTTTCCGCTCGGGAAAGACAGGCGCCAGCCGACCTATCCGACCCCTCCTTCGACCGAGCTATCCTCCTCGCCCGGACAGGGCTGGCATTTCAGGAGCTCGGACTGGACGCTAGCCGTTCGCGCTGCCTTTAAGAGTCCCCAACGGACAGGGGAATCAACCAGCCACCGGGTTTCAAGGCGATAACGCCCCCACGATAAAGGCCATGAAAGCCCACGTTGAGGACGTAACTCCCGCCGGAGACCCCCTAGCTGACAGGACTCCTGAAGGCGGCACACTATTTAAACCAGGGATACCCTCCGGTGGAAGGTAAGAGAAAGAAGGAAGGTAAAACTCCTGAGCAATCCGCTTCACCCCCCTTTGGTGGAGAGGAGTCTCACGCACCAGCTTTCCTCCTCCCTTCATTGCTTCCACCACTGCTCTACTGACTTAGCCATCGGAGGGTTTCTCCCCAGGGAAATCCCCTGGGCCCTCTGACGCGTTTTCCTGTCTTACAGTTCATCTTCTGGTGATCCCCGGCCCGCTCAGGACGCAGCGCGAGATTTCGCCTCTTCATCTGGCGCCGTCTGTGGGAAACGCACGAAGAGTCGAGATGGTGAGAAGAAGCTCAGGGAGGAGATCCGCCGTCGAGAAGGGTAAGGCCGTGGTGACGGCGGGAGAAGCCCCCTCTAGGGCCTCACAGAGCCCTCCCTCCAACACCAGCGTCCCCACCAACGGGCCGCCGCCCCTTCCGACGGCAACGGGGGTAGCCCCCAACGGCGGCGTCGAGATCTTCCAGGCCCTCAGTAAGAAGCTCGACGTTCTCGTAGAGCTCATGAGGGCCCAGGCGGCGAGGGAGGCCAGGTCTCGCGCCCCGTCCGGGAGCCCCCCCCGTCGAAGTGCGTCCCAGCACACCGCTGGAGGCCACTTCACCCTCCGCGGTCAGCAGCTCGTCCGCAACCACGCGGGAGGACCCTCGCAAGCTCCACCCCCAGAGCAAGAGGCTTCCTCCACGCCCAGGAGAGGGAAACAAGGGGCGAGGCCTCCACGCCCGAGCGCCGGCAGTCCTGAGGATCGCCACGACGCTCCCCCCAGCCCCACGGCGCGACCGCAGCCGGAACTATCCCTTCGGCTGAGGGATTTTGAAAGACGCTTCGCAGAGCAAGAGCGCGCCCTCCGCACCCTGCAGAAGACCTCCCTCCCGGAGGAGGAGGAGAAATCCCCTTTCTCCGAGCACATCTTGAAGGCAGAGGTATCCCCTAGGACCTCCATTCCTACCTTCAAACTCTATGATGGACAGGGCGACCCAGCCGACCACTACGACAGCTTCGACGCCCTGGTAACTCTGCATGGAACACCGGACCCCATTAAATGCCGAGCCTTTGCGGCCACCCTGGTCCAAGGCGCTCAGGCGTGGTTCCGGGCCCTCGCCCCTGGGTCCATCCAGGACTTCAGGCAATTCGGGCGAGTCTTCAAGGAGAGCTTCGCCGGAAGCGCCCCCCCGAGATCAGTAGCGGGGCTCCTGGCCCTCAAACAGGCACAAGGGGAAAGGCTCCGGGCTTATGTCCACCGATTTAAATCGGAAGCCCTCAGAATTCCCCGCCTGGATGTGGCCTCAGCCACGACCGCTCTGACCAGGGGCACCCGGGACGAAAATCTCCGCCGCGAACTGGTCCTCCACCCTCCCTCGACCCTTGCCGAGCTAGTGACTCTGGCTCTGCGCCACGCCGAGTGCGAAGAGGTGCTCAGCGCCTGCCGAGACACAACCGGCTCTGGTTGGGAGGGGGACAAGAAGCGGGCCCCCGAGTCAAACCCTGGCTCGGGCAAGAAGCGTGATCGGAAAGGAGAGCGCAAACGGAGGTACGAGCGGTACACCCCGTTGACCACGTCAGTCTACGAGATCTATGAAGACATCAAAGACTCGGGACTCCTCCGCCCGCCCGAACCAATGAGATCGAAGAACCGCAAGCGTGACAGACATTGCTCGTTCCACGGCGACCACGGGCACCACACCGGCGACTGTCACCAGCTCCAGGACGAGATCGAACGCCTCATCCGTCAGGGGCACCTAGCCCGGTTCGCAGCTGGGCACAAAGAAGACAAAGATGCCACCGAGGAGATCGACAACGCCCCCCGAGGGGTCCACATCAACGTTATCTCCGGAGGAACGGCATCGGGCGGCGACACCAGCCGAAGAAGGAAGCGCCATGCCGAGCGGGCCAGCCGAGTCTCAGAGCCCTCAGGGGGCCCGCCGAGGGAGCCCCAGGTCATAGTCTTCTCCGACCAAGACCTGGAAGGGCTAAGCACCCCGCATGATGATGCCCTCGTCATCTCGGCCACAATAAACCATTGTAACGTAGATAGAATTCTGGTTGATAATGGAAGCGCCCCCGATGTATTATCTTATGACTGGTTCCTCAAGATGGGGGAAGACCCATCCAAGCTCCGCCCGATCCGAACCCCCCTTTGCGGGTTTAACGGCCTGGCCACCTACCCCGAGGGAGCCCTAAGCCTGCCGGTCACCATCGGCACCCCACCCAAAACCGTTACGGTCATGGTGGACTTCATAGTGATCAAGGGTATGATAGCGTACAACGCCATTTTCGGCTGAAAAATTCTCAGCCAAATGAAGGCCGTACCATCTACCTATCACCAAAAAATGAAGTTTCCCACCAAAAACGGGTTGGGGGAAGTCCGAGGTAACCAGGCCACGGCTAGAAGGTGCTACAACATCTCGGTGGAAGCCTCAAGGCCGGACGGAGGGGATAAGGGCCCCAAGGGAATCGAAGGGAAGACCGTAACCGCAGAGCCCGGTGGCGAGTTGCTAACGGTGTTCCTAAACGATGACCCGGCCCTCGGAGTAAGGATCGGAGCCGACCTACCACCTAAGGAACAGCAACAATACAAGAAATTTCTTTCTGAGTACGCTCAGGTCTTCGCTTGGGCCGATGATCAACTCCCTGGCATACCAGGGGAGACCGTGATGCACAAGCTCAGTCTTGACCCCACCGTCAGGCCCGTACAACAACGGAGAAGGAAGCATGCGCCAAAGAAACAGGCGGTCATCAAGGAGCAGGTCACCAAGGGACAAGAGACAGGCCTCTTCAGGCCAGTCCTGTACCCTACGTGGCTAGCCAATGTCGTCCTGGTGCCAAAAACCACAGGCAAGTGGCGAATGTGCGTGGACTTCACCGATCTGAATAAGGCTACCCCCAAGGACTGCTATCCGCTACCGAGCATCGACCAATTGGTTGATTCAATCTCGGGCAATGAGATACTCAGTTTCCTGGACGCCTATTCAGGTTATCACCAGATCAGAATGAATCCAGAAGACGTCGAGAAGACAGCCTTCATCACTGACTGCGGCGTGTACTGCTACACCCAGATGCCCTTCGGGTTAAAGAACGCCGGAGCCACATATCAGCGACTGGTAAATCACATGTTCGAGGGACAGCTAGGTCGGAACGTCGAGGCCTACATTGACGACATGCTCGTCAAGACCCCCAAGGCCCAAGACCATTTCGCCGACCTTGCTGAAACCTTCGGCACCCTCCTGAAGTACAACATGAAGCTCAACCCCGCCAAGTGCGCCTTCGGAGTAAAATCCGGGAAGTTCCTAGGTTTCCTGATCACTCAGCGCGGGATCGAGGCCAACCCCGACAAAGTCCAGGCCATCCTGGACATGCGCCCACCCACGTGCATTAAAGACGTCCAGCGTCTGACGGGGCGTGTCGCCGCTCTCAGCCGTTTCCTGTCCCGTGCGGCCGAACGATGCTTGCCCTTCTTCAAATTAATGAGGGGGCCCAAGCTGGCATCTGCTACGTTCGCATGGGATGAGGAGTGCCAGGCAGCATTCGCCGAGCTTAAGGAGTTCCTGGCTTCGCCACCGGTGCTCTCCAAGCCCGTCCTAGGCGAAGTCCTGCTGCTCTACCTCTCGGCGACGCCATCCACGGTCAGCTCGGTCCTGGTCAGAAATGACTCGGGAATCGAAAGACCGGTCTACTACACCAGCAAGGTGCTCAGCGCGGCCGAACGGAGCTACCCCACAACCGAGAAACTCGTGCTAGCGTTGGTCACCTCCGCGAAGCGCCTCCGCCCCTACTTCCAGGGGCACCCCATCACCGTGCTAACCAGCGAGCCGCTGAAGAAGATTCTGGCCCACCCCGAGGCCTCGGGGCGACTCGTCAAATGGGCCATCATGCTCGGGGCCTACGACATCTCGTACCAGCCGCGATCAGCAATCAAAGGCCAAGCGCTCGCCGACTTCATTGCCGAAAGCACCATCCCTGCCGAGGACATGCCTCCGACCGCGACCGAGCCAGCCTGGGAACTGTTTCGATGGGTCGTCCAATTCGGCAGGCAGTGGTGCGGGGATCCTCCTAAGGTCCCCCGAAGGGATAGAGCTACAGTACGCCTTAAAATTCAACTTTCAGGCGTCCAACAACGCTTCCGAGTACGAGGCCCTTATCTCGGGAGCACGCATGGCCCGACGGCTGGGGGTCGAGCGAGTCAGGATCCACCCCGACTCTCAACTAGTCGCAAGTCAGGTCAACGGTGAGTATGAGGCTCGGGAGGTACCCATGATCAAATACCTTCAGCTGGTCCGGAGCATGGCCCAACAGTTCGAGGGATTTGAGGTAGTCCAAATAGCTCGGGAGCGAAACTCCCGGGCGGACGCCCTCTCTCGATTGGCCTCCTCCCTAGACCCGGAAGGTACACGATCGGTCCTCCTAGAAGAGCTAGAGCGCCCGAGCATCGACACGGAGCTCCTCGCTGTTGACTCAGCCACCCCAAGTGACTGGCGCTCCCCCTACATGTCCTGGCTACTAGACTCCCAAGAGCCCCCTGACCCTCGGGAAGCCCGCCGAATGAAGTATCAAGCTCGGCGCTTCGTCGTCCTCGACAACGCCCTCTACCGAAGATCGTTCTCCGGTCCCCTCCTGAAGTGCCTCGGTCCCGACGAGGCAGGCCGAGCCATCCAAGAGATTCATGAAGGCCTGTGCGGAGCGCACTCAGGGGCCCGGCCGCTAGCCCGAATCCTGTTACGACAGGGGTACTGGTGACCCACCCTGCAGCGCGACTGCTCAGCCTATGTTCAACAGTGCGACCGATGCCAGCGGTTCGACCACTTGGTCCATCAGCCGGTAACGGAACTTGTCACCCTAACCGAGCCCTACCCTTTCGCTCGGTGGGGAATCGATATCCTTGGGCCATTCCCAACGGCCCAGTCCCAGAAGAAGTTCATCATCGTCGCCATCGACTACTTCACCAAGTGGATCGAGGCCGAGGCTACGGCAAGGATCACCGAGACAGTCGTTTGGGGCTTCGTTTGGAAATCGATCATTTGCCGCTTTGGCATCCCCCGAGTGATAGTCAGCGATAACGGTCGGCAATTCGACTCTCGGTACTTCCGAGACAGATGCGTCGACCTAAATATCCGCAACCACTTCACTTCGGTCGCCCACCCTCAGGCCAACGGGCTGGTTGAAAATGCCAACAAGACTATCTTGAAAGGCATAAAAACTAGACTCGGCAAGGCTAAGGGTAGCTGGCTCGAGGAATTACCTAGCGTACTGTGGTCGCACCGAACAACCCCCAGGACGGCAACCGGTGAAAGCCCCTTTCAGTTGGTATATGGCACCGAGGCCGTTGTTCCATTGGAGATCGCCAACCCGTCTCTCCGAGTGATCAGCTTCTCACCCGAGGCCAACGGGCAAAAATTACTCGAGAACCTCGACCTGACAAGCGAACTCCGAGAGATCGCGAACGTCCGGGCAACGGAGTACCAACGCCGCCTCACTCGATACTACAACGCTAAGGTCCGAGACAGACGTTTCCAACCGGGAAACTTCATCCTCAGGAAAACCGAAGCCTCTCGACCACTGGAGGCGGCGGGCAAGCTATCCCCCAACTGGGAAGGCCCTTACCTAGTGGTCGAGACGCTCGGGAAAGGTGTGTACAGGTTAGCGACAATGGAAGGGGAGCCTATTCCTCGGACGTGGAACGCAGCCGCACTACGCAGATTCTACTTTTGAGATTGTACAGCGAGATAGACAGAATAAAATTCCTGTTGTTTTCATTCCAAACCGTTGGTACATCAGGTAGGCAAATGCCAGTACATCACATAGCAAAAACAAAGCAAAAGTCCGTCTAACATCATTTCAAGGGGTCATCGCTCGACTGACTCGGTCTTGATCTCCTCGCATCCAGCCACTGACTCTGCCTCGTGCGGAAATTGGCTCGGACAAGAGGTGGTCGAGCCAGTTGGCTCGGATGGCCCGTGACAAAGGTGACAGAGGGACCTCAGGAGGAAGGCCACCTTTGAACGTTGAGGAAGGCTACCTCCCAAGTTGGCAACAACCGGGAAAAAGGAGCACCGGGAAGGCCCCCCCTCTTCCAAACGGCCAACTCCTTGGAAGGAAGGAGAGAGCAAGCAGCCCCCGAAGAGTGAAAGAAATGAAGAGCAGAAGAGGGAAAAAGAGGCTGCAGACGGAGGAAGGCCTCGGTGAGGAGGGAGCCGGATACGCCTCCTCCCCTCACACGGAGGGAAGTGACGACAGACTCCCCTGATGCCCCCATCCGTCCTCCGCCTCGGCGTCCACCCGGAAGCCTCGCCGGAGCCAAGAAGAGGCCAACGGTGTGCTTCCACACGCCAAAGTCCTCCCCAGATCCGCGCGGCGATCGTAGGACCTGTCTCGTACACGCGTGGCGACTGTGGGATCCGTTCAACCTCACAAGACAGCAGGAGCCCACCGCTCCCCGTCGTCGGCGGCATCGCCCTCCGAAGGATCCTCCATGCTTCGGATGCAAAGGCACAACGCGGAGTGAAAAGGAAGGCGCAAGGAAAGACTGTTAGAGATAATCCCAAGCGGTGGAGAGGAAAGGACGCCCTCCGGTCCTTCTTATAGGCCAAAGGAGGCTACACGCCTTAAATGCCCCCCTCGAAAATACGCCGAAGGATTTCTCCCCTGAATAGTCACCTCCAACTCCTCGTTTCCCGCCCTCGCGGGATTCACGAAGCAGCCTGACATTCAAAGCGTGAGGGGACGGAGGAACACCCCGTCAAAAGCCTACCAAAACAACGTGCGAAAATCGTGCAGGACATATCGGCACCTCTCAACCACCCAAGATTCGCCAACCAAATCACGGCAAGGATAGTACCTGAAGAGGCGAAATCTCGCGCTGCGTCCTGAGCGGGTCGGGGATCACCAGAAGATGAACTGTAAGACAGGGAAACGCGTCAGAGGGCCCAGGGGATTTCCCTGGGGCGAAACCCTCCGATGGCTACGTCAGTAGAGTAGTGGTGGAAGCAATGAAGGGAGGGGGAAAGCTGGTGCGCGAGACTCCTCTCCACCAAAAGGGGGGTGAAGCGGATTGCTCAGGAGTTTTACCTTCCTTTCTTCTCTTTTCTTCTCCACCGGAGGGTATCCCTGGTTTAAATAGTGTGCCGCCTTCAGGAGTCCTGTCAGCAGGGGGGTCTCCGGCGGGAGTTACATCCTCAACGTGGGCTTTCATGGCCTTTATCGTGGGGGCGTTATCACCTTGAAACCCGGTGACTGGTTGATTCCCCTGTCCGTTGGGGACTCTTAAAGGCAGCGCGAACGGCTAGCGTCCGGTCCGAGCTCCTGAAACGCCAGCCCTGTCCGGGCGAGGAGGATAGCTCGGTCAAAGAGGGGTCGGATAGGTCGGATGGCTCCTGTCTCTCCCGAGCGGGAAAACGGCCTGGACCGGACCTTCCTTGTGACCTGACCATCACTCGGGCCCTCCGAGCCTAGGGGCCGCCGGGGAGGGTTGGTTCCTCGAGTGCCTGTTTATTGGGCTTTTCTTCCCTGAGTGGGTCCCGTGGGCTATCACTCGGGTGAGCTTGCCTCGTTGGACCCTGTTGAGTCTTGTTGGGCTGCTCTTTGGGTGGGCTACAGAAATCTCCCTCTCCACTTGTCCCCCTCCTACTCCCGAGCCATGGAAGCTCGGTTGAGTAGTTTTTGAGGCTTTGGACTGGCGTGGCTCAGGTGGGTGGAATTCCGTTGGCATTTGTGGTGCCACGGGGAGTGATCGCCTGGGCCCGTAATGATGATCCTGACGGATTTGAAACGAAGGGGCCCCCCTTTTCTCGGAGCACGGAACGACGCGCCGCCTTCCTCCAGGGTTTTATAGGCGTTGGGCGCTGTTCGTCGTTCTAGGCTTTCCAGGGTTTAGGGCTTTCCTTAGTTTCTTTGCTTCTGGGGCTCCTTGATGCGCCGTGAGGGCACAGTGGAGGCGCGAAGTCTTGCGGCGGCGTTTGAGGAGTTGGCGAGGATAACCGCGGAGGCGGTCCGGCAACTTCCTTCCCCTCCGAGTCTTCGAGTTCGTGCGAGGGATCATCTTCCGGCTCGATGGCTGGTCTGCCTTTGGAAATCGGGCAGGTGAGGCGGGAGCCCGTCCCCAACTGCAGTGAGTTGGGGGAGGCCGAGGTGAGGAAGCTGGAGCATCACTTTCGCTTGCCTCTCAGGTATAGCTTCGCTGCCGCCGCCCCGTATGAGACGAGTCTGGACAGCCGTACGGGGCACATTTGCACTTTCTTCTGGCTTGGAAGAGCGGGTTCCGCCTTCCCTTCGAGCCCCTTGTACTCCAGCTTCTCGAGTTTTTCCGGTTGGCGCCTATTCAGCTGGTGGCCAACTCGTATCTCCTCCTCTCCGCCTTTCGGATTCTCTGTCGTCAGCACGACATTTTTCCTTCCTTGGACCTCTTTCATTATTTTTTCGAGTTGAAGCGCACCCGTCGGCGGGGAAGGGCTTCTACTTTATCCAGGCGAGGAGGAACAGGAGTTGCATCTCCCTCGCTGCGAAGGACTCCTCGCACAAGGGGTGGAAGACCCAATTCTTCTGGGTGAAGGCGGAGGCGACGGATGAGTTTGGAGATGCCGGATCTCGCCCAATTTCATCCGAATCTTCCTCCTCGCCAGGAGGAGTTCCCTCCCCACGTGGAGCAGCAGGCCGCCAGTCTGCTGGATAACCGCCAGTCGACCGAGGAGCTGGTGACGCCGGAGAACATCGAACGGTGCTTGCTTACGCGGTTGACGTCGACAGGTACCGCTCTCGAGGTTCTTCTCCTGGGGTGGTAGTTACTTTCTTCTCCTGACCGGGTCTTCTTTCTTTGTTGCAGACGTGAGGCGGGAACCTCTGGAGGAAACTGCTGAGGTCATCGATCTGGGAGAAGGTGACTCGGCGGCCGACGAACCAGAGGCTCCTGCGGGTCGCGCCCAAGCCCGGGATAAGGGCAAGGGGGTGGCCCCCGGGGGGTCTTCACGGCCAGCTGGTACGAAGCGCAAGGATCCCATGGCGGGAAGGTTGCGGGAGGCCGCGAAGGCCAAGAAACGGGCCAAGAAGGCAGGTCTCCCTCCTACCGCCGGGGGTGACTCCGGCTCGGCGGCACTCCCCTCTCGGGGGCAAGATGGGGCCGACCCCTCGAGGCCAGCTCCCCCACTTGCCAGGCGAGAGGGGGCCGAGGAGACCGGGGGCCCTTCAGAGGGCGGCGATAGGTCGGCTCTCCCCCCCACGGGGTAGAGGGGGCCGATGCTGAAGTAGCTGACGCCGAGGCCGGGGGATCGGCGGAGGCGGTGATGTCTCGGTCGCGAGGTGCGGGCCGAGACAGGCAGGGCTGGGGGTTCGCCCGCTAGGGCGTTGCAGCCCCAGGTGCTTGGAGCTCCCGGTGCGGTCGGTCCCGCGGCACCGGTCGAGGTTGGGGTTCGCCCGGGGAGGCGTCGCAACCCCAACCGACCGTGGCGCGCGAGGCGGTCGGTCCGTCGCTCGAGCAGAGCCTTCTGGCGGGGTGCCCCGGGCGGAGCGGTCCCCTCTGCCGGAGCCCTTGGAAAGGCTCGGCATTACGGGCGACCTGTATCGGGTCTGCCGGTCGATTGCCGCAAGGACGAAGGGGGGAGAAAGGCGCAATACCCCCCCCCCCCCCCGGGCTCCTTGATGTTCTGATGGAGGGCGGCCTGGTCATAGCTCGGTCGGCGGCTTTGATGGCGGAGGCGCACGCACGGACGGAAACGGAGCGGTCGAACCTTGCCTGGGCCCTCGGGGGATGCGAGAGGAAGCTGGCCCAACTCAAGGGGGTGCACGAGGGGTTCCGGCAGGAGTTCCCCGCGTTCCGAGAGGTGGCGCGGGCGAGCCGACTGGAAGCCGGAGTGCTGACCGAACAGCTTGCCAAGACCCGAGAGTCTCTCGAGAGGGCAAATCGATCTCTGGAGGAGGAGCGCCTGCGTTGCCTCAAGCTGGACAATTACTGGGAGCTCGAGCGCGTCGAGCTGCTAGATCGGGCGGAGATGGCGGAGCATCTCCGAGCTGAGGCTGAGGCGGACCGGGCCCAGGCAGAGGAGCGTGCGGCCGAGGCGGAGCGGGCTCGGATCGAGCTCGTCGGAAGGGCGGGGCAGATCGAGGCGGAGGCGATCGAGCGTTATAGGAGCTCGGATGCTTACTCGGCCGACCTGGTGAAAGCCGCCCTACCTTACTACGAGGTAGCGCTGCGCCGAGGTGGTCGAAGGGGGTTCAGGCAGGGCTATCGCAGGGCGGTGGACTGCGCCCATGAACAGAACTCCGCGATCGAGTTCCCCTTGGCCAGTGTTATGACTCGGATGAGTCGGTTCAGCTCTTCGTCGGTTGGGGAAGGTTCGGAGGGGTCGCCTCCGTCAGGGTCACCGGCTCCGGGCGTCTCGGGAGGGCTCACGACTGAGACAGTTCTCGCACAGGCGAGGTTAGTGTCCGAGCCGGCCGTCACCGAAGGTGCCGGGGGTGACGCGTCTCCTTCCGCCAGTCTCGAACGTCAAAGTGGGCCCGAGGCCTGATGTATTTTGCCTCTTTCCCTTTTTGTCTCTCTTTCCTCTTTTTAGAGGGTTTCCTTTTGGTGTGATAATAAATGACTTGCTCTGTTTGAGTACTATCCTTGCCGTGATTTGGTTGGCGGATCTTGAGTAGTTGGGAGGTGCCGATATGTCCTGCACGGTTTTCGCACGCTGTTTTGGTAGGCTTCTGACGGGGCGTCCTTCCGTTCCTTATGCTTTGAATGTCAGGCCGCTTCGTGAATCCCGCTAGGGCGGGAACGAGGAGTTGGAGGTGACTGTTCAGGGGAGAAATCCTTTGGCGTGTTTCCGAGGGGGGGGTCATTTAAGGCGTGTAGCCTCCTTTGGCCTATAAGAAGGACCGAAAGGCGCCCTTTCCTCTCCACTGCTTGGGATTTTCTCTAACAGTCTTTCCCCGCTCCTTCCTTTTCACTCTGCGTTGTGCCTTTGCATTCGGAGCATGGAGGATCCTTCGGAGGGCGATGCCGCCAACGACGGGGAGCGGCGGGCTCCCGCTAGCTTGTAATGTTGAACGGATCCCACGGTCGCCGCGCGTGCACGAGACGGGTCCGACGGTCGCCGCGCGGATCTGGGAGGGCTTCGGCGTGCGGAAGCACGCCGTTGGCCCTCTCTAGCTCCGGCGAGGCTTCCGGGTGGACGCCGAGGCGGAGGACGGATGGGGGCATCAGGGGAGTCTGCCGTCACTTCCCTCCGTGTGAGGGGAGGAGGCGTATCAGCTCCCTCCTCACCGAGGCCTTCCTCCGTCTGCAGCCTCTTTCTCCCTCTTCTGCTCTTCATTTCTTTCACTCTTCGGGGGCTGCTTGCTCTCTCCTTCCTTCCAAGGAGTTGGCAGTTTGGAAGAGGGGAGGCCTTCACGGCGCTCCTTTTTCCTGGTTGTTGCCAACTTGGGAGGTAGCCTTCCTCAAAGTTAAAGGTGGCCTTCCTCCTGCAGTCCCTCTGTCACCTTTGTCACGGGCCACCCGAGCCAACTGGCTCGACCACCTCTTGTCCGAGCCAGTTTCCGCACGAGGCAGAGTCAGTGGCTGGACGCGAGGAGATCAAGACCGAGTCAGTCGAGCGATGACCCTTGAAGCGATGTTAGACGGATTTTTGCTTTTTTTGCTATGTGATGTACTGGCATTTGCCTATCTGATGTACCAATGTTTGGAATGAAAAGAAAAGGGATTTATTCGTCCATCTTGCTGTACAATTTCAAAAATAGAATCTGCGTAGTGCGGCTGCGTTCCATGTCCGAGGAATAGGTTCCCCTTCCATTGTCGCTAACCTGTACGCACCTTTTCCGAGCGTCTCGACCACTCGGTAGGGGCCTTCCCAGTTGGGGGATAGCTTGCCCGCCGCCTCTAGTGGTCGAGAGGCTTCGGCCTTCCTGAGGATGAAGTCCCCGGTTGGAAACGTCTGTCTCGGACCTTGGCGTTGTAGTATCGAGTGAGGCGGCGCTGGTACTCCGTTGCCCGGACGTTCGCGATCTCTCGGAGTTCGCTTGTCAGGTCGAGGTTCTCGAGCAATTTTTGCCCGTTTGCCTCGAGTGAGAAGCTGATCACTCGGAGAGACGGATTGGCGATCTCCAATGGAACGACGGCTTCGGTGCCATATACCAACTGAAAGGGCTTTCACCGGTTGCCGTCCTGGGGGTTGTTCGGTGCGACCACAGTACGCTAGGCAATTCCTCGAGCCAGCTACCCTTAGCCTTTCCGAGTCTGGTTTTTATGCCTTTCAAGATAGTCTTGTTGGCATTTTCAACCAGCCCGTTGGCCTGAGGGTGGGCGACCGAAGTGAAGTGGTTGCGGATATTTAGGTCGGCGCATCTGTCTCGGAAGTACCGAGAGTCGAATTGCCGACCGTTATCGCTTACTATCACTCGGGGGATGCCAAAGCGGCAAATGATCGATTTCCAAACAAAGCCCCAAACGACTGTCTCGGTGATCCTTGCCGTAGCCTCGGCCTCGATCCACTTGGTGAAGTAGTCGATGGCGACGATGATGAACTTCTTCTGGGACTGGGCCGTTGGGAATGGCCCAAGGATATCGATTCCCCACCGAGCGAAAGGGTAAGGCTCGGTTAGGGTGACAAGTTCCGTTGCCGGCTGATGGACCAAGTGGTCGAACCGCTGGCATCGGTCGCACTGTTGAACATAGGCCGAGCAGTCGCGCTGCAGGGTGGGCCACCAGTACCCCTGTCGTAACAGGATTCTGGCTAGCGACCTTGCCCCTGAGTGCGCTCCGCACAGGCCTTCATGAATCTCTTGGATGGCTCGGCCTGCCTCGTCGGGACCGAGGCACTTCAGGAGGGGACCGGAGAACGATCTTCGGTAGAGGGTGTTGTCGAGGACGACGAAGCGCCGAGCTTGATACTTCATTCGGCGGGCTTCCGAGGGTCGGAGGGCTCTTGGGAGTCTTGTAGCCAGGACAGGTAGGGGGAGCGCCAGTCACTTGGAGTGGCCGAGTCAACAGCGAGGAGCTCCGTGTCGATGCTCGGGCGCTCTAGCTCTTCTAGGAGGACCGATCGTGTACCTTCCGGGTCTAGGGAGGAGGCCAATCGAGAGAGGGCGTCCGCCCGAGAGTTTTGCTCCCGAGCTATCGGACTACCTCAAATCCCTCGAACTGTTGGGCCAGGCTCCGGACCAACTGAAGGTATTTGATCATGGGTGCCTCCCGAGCCTCATACTCACCGTTGACCTGACCTGCGACTAGTTGAGAGTCGGTGTGGATCCTGACTCGCTCGACCCCCAGCCGTCGGGCCATGCGTGCTCCCGAGATAAGGGCCTCGTACTCGGAAGCGTTGTTGGACGCCTGAAAGTTGAATTTTAAGGCGTACTGTAGCTCTATCCCTTCGGGGGACCTTAGGAGGATCCCCGCACCGCTGCCTGCCGAATTGGACGACCCATCGACGAACAGTTCCCAGGCTGGCTCGGTCGTGGTCGGAGGCCTGTCCTCGGCAGGGATGGTGCTTTCGGCAATGAAGTCGGCGAGCGCTTGGCCTTTGATTGCTGATCGCGGCTGGTACGAGATGTCGTAGGCCCCGAGCATAATGGCCCATTTGACGAGTCACCCCGAGGCCTCGGGGTGGGCCAGAATCTTCTTCAGCGGCTCGCCGGTTAGCACGGTGATGGGGTGCCCCTGGAAGTAGGGGCGGAGGCGCTTCGCGGAGGTGACCAACGCTAGCACGAGTTTCTCGTTGCGGGGTACCTCCGTTCGGCCTCACTGAGCACCTTGCTGGTGTAGTAGACCGGTCTTTCGATTCCCGAGTCATTTCTGACTAGGACCGAGCTGACCGTGGATGGCGTCGCCGAGAGGTAGAGCAGCAAGACTTCGCCTAGGACGGGCTTGGAGAGCACCGGTGGCGAAGCCAGGAACTCCTTAAGCTCGGTGAATGCTGCCTGGCACTCCTCATCCCATGCGAACGTAGCAGATGCTAGCTTGGGCCCCCTCATCAGTTTGAAGAAGGGCAAGCATCGTTCGGCCGCACGGGACAGGAAACGGCTGAGAGCGGCGACACGCCCGTCAGACGCTGGACGTCTTTAATGCACGTGGGCGGGCGCATGTCCAGGATGGCCTGGACTTTGTCGGGGTTGGCTCGATCCCGCGCTGAGTGACCAGGAAACCCAGGAACTTCCCGGATTTTACTCCGAAGGCGCACTTGGCGGGGTTGAGCTTCATGTTGTACTTCAGGAGGGTGCCGAAGGTTTCGGCAAGGTCGGTGAAGTGGTCTTGGGCCTTGGGGGTCTTGACGAGCATGTCGTCAATGTAAGCCTCGACGTTCCGACCTAGCTGTCCCTCGAACATGTGATTTACCAGTCGCTGATATGTGGCTCCGGCGTTCTTTAACCCGAAGGGCATCCGGGTGTAGCAGTACACGCCGCAGTCAGTGATGAAGGCTGTCTTCTCGACGTCTTCTGGATTCATTCTGATCTGGTGATAACCTGAATAGGCATCCAGGAAACTGAGTATCTCGTTGCCCGAGGTTGAATCAACCAATTGGTCGATGCTCGGTAGCGGATAGCAGTCCTTGGGGGTAGCCTTATTCAGATCGGTGAAGTCCACGCACATTCGCCACTTGCCTGTGGTTTTTGGCACCAGGACGACGTTGGCTAGCCACGTAGGGTACAGGACTGGTCTGAAGAGGCCTGTCTCTTGTCCCTTGGTGACCTGCGCCTTGATGACCGCCTGCTTCTCGGGCGCATGCTTCCTTCTCCATTGCTGTACGGGCCTGACGGTGGGGTCGAGGCTGAGCTTGTGCATCACGGTCTCCCTGGTATGCCAGGGAGTTGATCATCGGACCAAGCAAAGACCTGAGCGTACTCAGAAAGAAATTTCTTGTATTGTTGCTGTTCCTTAGGTGGTAGGTCGGCTCCGATCCTTACTCCGAGGGCCGGGTCATCGTTTAGGAATACCGTTAGCAACTCGCCACCGGGCTCGGCGGTTACGGTCTTCCCTTCGATTCCCTTGGGGCCCTTATCCCCTCCGTCCGGCCTTGAGGCTTCCACCGAGATGTTGTAGCACCTTCTAGCCGTGGCCTGGTTACCTCGGACTTCCCCCAACCCATTTTTGGTGGAAAACTTCATTTTTTGGTGATAGGTAGATGGTACGGCCTTATTCGGCTGAGAATTTTCGGCCGAAAATGGCGTTGTACGCTATCATACCCTTGATCACTATGAAGTCCACCATGACCGTAACGGTTTTGGGTGGGGTGCCGATGGTGACCGGCAGGCTTAGGGCTCCCTCGGGGTAGGTGGCCAGGCCGTTAAACCCGCAAAGGGGGGTTCGGATCTGGCGGAGCTTGGATGGGTCTTCCCCCATCTTGAGGAAACAGTCATAAGATAATACATCGGGGGCGCTCCATTGTCAACCAGAATTCTATCTACGTTACAATGGTTTATTGTGGCCGAGATGACGAGGGCATCATCATGCGGGGTGCTTAGCCCTTCCAGGTCTTGGTCGGAGAAGACTATGACCTGGGGCTCCCTCGGCGGGCCCCTGAGGGCTCTGAGACCCGGCTGGCCCGCTCGGCATGGCACTTCCTTCCTCGGCTGGTGTCGCCGCCCGATGCCGTTCCTCCGGAGATGACGTTGATGTGGACCCCTCGGGGGCGTTGTCGATCTCCTCGGCGGCGTCTTGTCTTCTTTGTGCCCAGCTGCGAAACCGGGCTAGGTGCCCCTGACGGATGAGACGTTCGATCTCGTCCTGGAGCTGGTGACAGTCGCCGGTGTGGTGCCCGTGGTCGCCGTGGAACAGGCAATGCCTGTCGCGCTTGCGGTTCTTCGATCTCATTGGTTCGGGCTGGCGGAGGAGTCCCGAGTCTTTGATGTCTTCATAGATCTCGTAGACTGGCGTGGTCAACGGGGTGTACCGCTCATACTTCCGTTTGCGCTCTCCTTCCCGATCGCGCTTCTTGCCCGAGCCAGGGTTTGGCTCGGAGGCCCGCTTCTTGTCCCCCTCCCGACCCGAGCCGGTTGTGTCTCGGCAGGCGCTGAGTACTTCTTCGCACTCGGCGTGGCGCAGTGCCAGAGTCACTAGCTCGGCAAGGGTCGAGGGAGGGTGGAGGACCAGTTCGCGGCGGAGATTCTCGTCCCGGGTGCCCCTGGTCAGAGCGGTCGTGGCCGAGGCCACATCCAGGCGGGGAATTCTGAGGGCTTCCGATTTAAATCGGTGGACATAAGCCCGGAGCCTTTCCCCTTGTGCCTGTTTGAGGGCCAGGAGCCCCGCTACTGACCTTGGGGGGGCGCTTCCGGCGAAGCTCTCCTTGAAGACTCGCCCGAATTGCCTGAAGTCCCGGATGGACCCAGGGGCGAGGGCCCGGAACCATGCCTGAGTGCCTTGGACCAGGGTGTCCGCAAAGGCTCGGCATTTAATGGGGTCCGGTGTTCCATGCAGAGTTACCAGGGCGTCGAAGCTGTCGTAGTGGTCGGCTGGGTCACCCTGTCCATCATAGAGTTTGAAGGTAGGAATGGAGGTCCTAGGAGATACCTCTGCCTTCAAGATGTGCTCGGAGAAAGGGGATTTCTCCTCCTCCTCCGGGAGGGAGGTCTTCTGCAGGGCGCGGAGGGCGCGCTCTTGCTCTGCGAAGCGTCTTTCGAAATCCCTCAGCCGAAGGGATAGTTCCGGCTGCGGTCGCGCCGTGGGGCTGGGGGGAGCGTCGTGGCGATCCTCAGGACCGCCGGCGCTCGGGCGTGGAGGCCTCGCCCCCTGTTTCCCTCTCTTGGGCGTGGAGGAAGCCTCTTGCTCCGGGGGTGGAGCTTGCGAGGGTCCTCCCGCGTGGTTGCGGATGAGCTGTTGACCGCGGAGGGTGAAGCGGCCTCCAGCGGTGTGCTGGGACGCACTTCGACGGGGGGGGGGCTCCCGGACGGGGCGCGAGACCTGGCCTCCCTCACCGCCTGGGCCCTCATGAGCTCTATGAGAACGTCGAGCTTCTTACTGAGGGCCTGGAAGATCTCGACGCCGCCGTTGGGGGCTACCCCCGTTGCCGTCGGAAGGGGCGGCGGCCCGTTGGTGGGGACGCTGGTGTTGGAGGGAGGGCTCTGTGAGGCCCTAGAGGGGGCTTCTCCCGCCGTCACCACGGCCTTACCCTTCTCGACGGCGGATCTCCTCCCTGAGCTTCTTCTCACCATCCCGGCTCTTCGTGCGTTTCCCACAGACGGCGCTAGATGAAGAGGCGAAATCTCGCGCTGCGTCCTGAGCGGGCCGGGGATCACCAGAAGATGAACTGTAAGATAGGGAAACGCGTCAGAGGGCCCAGGGGATTTCCCTGGGGCGAAACCCTCCGATGGCTAAGTCAGTAGAGCAGTGGTGGAAGCAATGAAGGGAGGCGGAAAGCTGGTGCGCGAGACTCCTCTCCACCAAAAGGGGGATGAAGCGGATTGCTCAGGAGTTTTACCTTCCTTTCTTCTCTTTTCTTCTCCACCGGAGGGTATCCCTGGTTTAAATAGTGTGCCGCCTTCAGGAGTCCTGTCAGCTGGGGGGTCTCCGGCGGGAGTTACGTCCTCAATGTGGGCTTTCATGGCCTTTATCGTGGGGGCGTTATCGCCTTGAAACCCGGTGACTGGTTGATTCCCCTGTCCGTTGGGGACTCTTAAAGGCAGCGCGAACGGCTAGCGTCCGGTCCGAGCTCCTGAAACGCCAGCCCTGTCCGGGCGAGGAGGATAGCTCGGTCAAAGAGGGGTCGGATAGGTCGGCTGGCGCCTGTCTCTCCCGAGCGGGAAAACGGCTTGGACCGGACCTTCCTTGTGACCTGACCATGACTCGGGCCCTCCGAGCCTAGGGGCCGCCGGGGAGGGTTGGTTCCTCGAGTGCCTGTTTATTGGGCTTTTCTTCCCTGAGTGGGGCCCCATGGGCTATCACTCGGGTGAGCTTGCCTCGTTAGACGCTGTTGAGTCTTGTTGGGCTGCTCTTTGGGTGGGCTACAGAAATCCCCCTCTCCAGTACCCAAACAGAGCAAGTCATTTATTATCGTACCAAAAGGAAACCCTCTAAGAAGAGGAAAGAGGGACAAAAAGGGAAAGAGGCACAATACATCAGGCCTCGGGCCCACTTTGACGCTCGAGACCGGCGGAAGGAGACGCGTCACCCCCGGCGCCTTCGGTGACGGCCGGCTCGGACACTGACCTCGCCTGTGCGAGAACTGTCTCAGTCGTGAGCCCTCCCAAGAAGTCCGGAGCCGGTGACCCCGACGGAGGCGATCCCTCCGAATCTTCTCCGACCGACGAAGAAGAGCTGGAAACCGACTCATCCGAGTCATAACACTGGCCCAAGGGGAACTCGATCGTGGAGTTCTGTTCATGGGCGCAGCCTACCGCCCGGCGATAGCCCTGCTTGAACCCCTTTCGAGCACCTCGGCGTAGCGCTACCTCGTAGTAAGGTAGGGCGGCTTCCAACAGGTCGGTCGAGTAAGCATCCGAGCTCCTGTAACGCTCGATTGCCTCCGCCTCGATCTGTCCCGCCCTACCGATGAACTCGACCCGCGCCCGCTCTGCCTCGGACACACGTTCCTCTGCCCGGGCCCGGTCCACCTCAGCCTCAGCTCGGAGACGCTCCGCCATCTCCGCCCGATCTAGCAGCTCGGCACGCTCGAGCTCCCAGCGATTGTCCAGATCGAGGCGACGCAGACGCTCCTCCTCCAAGGATCGGCTTGCCCTCTCAAGAGACTCTCGGGTCTTGGCGAGCTGTTCGGTCAGCACCTCAGCTTCCAGTCGGCTCGCCCGCGCCACCTCTCGGAACGCGGAGAACTCCTGTCGGAGTCCCTCATGCTCCCCCTTGAGTCGGGCCAGCCTCCTCTCGCATCCCCCGAGGGTCCAGGCAAGGTTCGATCGCTACGTTTCCGTCCGCGCGTGCGCCTCCGCCATCAAAGCCACCGACCGAGCTATGATCAGGCCGCCTTCCATCAGAACATCGAGGAGCCCGGGGGGGGGGGGGGGGGGGGTATTGCGCCTTTCTCACCCCTTCGTCCTCGCGGCAATCGATTGGCAGACCCGATATAGGTCGCCTGTAATGCCGAGCCTTTCCAAGGGCTCTGGCAAAGGAGACCGCTCCGCCCGGGGCACTCCGCCAGAGGGTTCTGCTGCAGCAACGGGACCGGCCACCTCACGCGCCACGGTCGGTTGGGGTTGCAACGCCTCCCCGGGCGAACCTCCAACCTCGACCGATGCCGTAGGTCCAATCGCATCGGAAGCTCCCAGCATCTGGGGCTGCAACGCCCTCGCGGGCGAACCCCCAGCCTCGCCTGTCTCGGCCCGCACCTCGGCGACCGGGACGTCACCGCCTCCGGCCGAACCCCTGGCCTCGGTGACTGCTATTTCAACATCGGCCCCCTCTACCCCCGTGGGGGGGAGAGCCGACCTATCGCCGTCCTCTGAAGGGCCCCCGGTCTCCTCGGCCCCCTCTCGCCCGGCAGATGGGGGAGCTGGCTGTGAGCGACGTCACGCGGTTCGGGGAAGAGCGGAGAGGACGCAGAGCACGCGCGGGCTCCTCTTTTCTTTTGTTTTGGTGTTTGTTGCAACACAGAAATAAGAGAAGAGGGAGAAGGGGCCACCACGGGAGATTGCTCCGGCGGGGCGAGCGGGACAAGTATAATATAGCAAAATATGGGGTTTAAACGGCCATAGCGGGAAGTGACTCGCCGCGGCCTCGGGGGGACGGAAATGGTGCAAAAATTAAATAACAAGAATTGAAACGGCCATTGGGGAAGTGACTCGCCGCGGCCTCGAGAATATGAGCAGATAATGAGACGACAGAATATAAAGAGAATACAAAGAGCGGGAATTTAAACGGCCATTGGGGAAGTGACTCGCCGCGGCCTCGATGATAGGAGCAGAATATAACAGAATATAAAGAGAATATAAGAACGAAAATTTAAACGGCCATTGGGGAAGTGACTCGCCGCGGCCTCGATGATATAAGCAGAATATAACAAAACATAAAGAGATTATAGGAATAGAAATTTAAACGGCCATTGGGGAAGTGACTCGCCGCGACCTCGATGATATAAGCAGAATATAACAAAATATAAAGAGAATATAGGAAACAGAAATTTAAACGGCCATTGGGGAAGTGACTCGCCGCGGCCTCGATGACAAGATGTGATCGCCAGGGGCCAAAAGACCCCAAAATAAGAAAGTGATCGCGCCTACCTCAAGAGCGGGAGATGGCGGGTTGCTTCTTCCTCTCCCTTCGGCCGGCCGACGGAGAGGGCTTTCCTCGGTTACCCTTGCAAAACAACGACAAACAAGTAACAAGTGGATTAGAAAAATGAAGGTGTAGTATTCAAATCCTTGCAATAAAAGTAACGAAATGATGGCAAGACACACACCTGGTTGGTGTTATCTTTTAAACCCCTCTCGGACTCGAGTAGGAGAAAAATGAGATGATGGATGCAAGAAGTATAAGAGAAGAGGCGCCCTTGTGAAGGGGGATAGAGGATGCATTATGATGAATGTAAAGAACTATGAAGAAAATGGGGAAGAAAAGGCTTATTGGATGAGCCGAGGGTGAAATCCGGCGGAGCTCCGGCAGCGTGGGGACGACGTGGAAGCGCGGTGGATGAAGACGACCTTCCTCTCGCGAGCGTGAGCACCCGAGAAGCCGGCAGAACCTCCACCTACAAAAGAACCCACGGGTTAGAAAATGACTCCGTAGCCTCTGGGCTCCGGCAGCCTATCGGATCACTTCGAAGCTCTTCCAGAACTGAGGGGGTGGGCCTCTATTTATAGAGCTACGGAGGGTGGAGGCGTCCAGGACCCTGGACACCTCCATCAGGGCCGAAATAATATTTTATTCTATTTTTATTGATTTTTTTGGAATACTTTTGTGGAGGAGTCCAGGGTCCCGGACGCCTTAAACAGGTCCACCGAAAACCGACGACGGCCGCACGCGGTTTGGCACAACGCGTGGTTTTGTGAGCGACGCCTTGTGATTCAGAAATGGACGCGTCCAGCTGACCGGACGTCTCTAAAATTTGGATTTTTTCACACACGACAAACCGTCGTTCGGTGGCCGGCGCCCGTGAGGGAGTTGATGGAGGCGTCCAGGGGCCTGGACGCCTCCAAAATTATATTATTTTTTATTTTTCTTTTGTCTTTTATACCAGGGCTGGCATTTTTGATTTTTTTTATTTGTTTTTATGGAGGCGTCCAGGGGCCTGGACGCCTCCATTAATATGTATTTTTTATTTATCTTTTGTCTTTTATGCCAACAGGCATTTTATATTTTTTTATATTTGTTTTTATGGAGGCGTCCAGGGTTCTGGACGCCTCCATTAATTTATATATTTTTTATTTGATTTAAGCCCTGAGAAAATAAATAAAATAAATTAAAAATATGGGGGCGTCAGGGGCCTGGACGCCCCCATTAAGACCCACCCGGGTCCTTAGATCAGGCGTCGGCGGCGCCCGGCAGACACCCTTCTTGGTTCCGGAACCTCTTGATGCGTCTGACTGGTGTTGATGCCGTCCGAATGCCGTGACGAGACGATTCCGGATGCCGAAAAGGGCGGAAGAAGACTCAAGAAAAGGAAGTACTCAAGTGATTCGAAATGCGTAAGCCGTCGCGCGGCGTCGTATAGTAATATGAGACTTTCTCAGGAGACGTCAGAATGGCGTGTCTACAGCTGCCCCGCCTTGGCGTCTGCTTTGCAAGGGAGCGACACGTAGTGGAATGGTATCGAAGTGGAGTGATGAAGTGGGAGCGGACTGATAAGTTGATGCCAAGGTGTGATGAGACACGCTTTTGACGTTACTGTTTGGAATCTTTCCTGGAGTTTCAATGAGGCGACCTTGAAGAAGGTCTTTCAAATATTGACGATTGCTTGGACGGAGATCAAATAAGGGAGGGTGAGATGTGCGCTCAGGCACGAAACAAAAGGAGACCAACTTCTCGGTGTGGAAGTACCTGGGTCATAAACCGGAGGTTTCACCTTTGGGGAGCGGTTACCAGCCAATGTGGAAGTGCTGCGGCCAAGGTGGGTCAAAAAAGGTAAAGGAATATCTGAGGGTCTGTCCAAACAAGGGTCTCCTTTGGAAGAGCAGCGTCGGGCTGTCTCAAGAAACTCAGTATTTCATTCAGAGTGGAATATCTCATATTTGTGGGAATTGGAGCACAACGGCTTTCACAATCGAATCACTTGAATGATCTTCCGCAATAAATCAAAGTCCTATATGAATGCATGCTGGGTTCAAAGAAAATTTAAAACAAACTAAAATAGAAAATAGCCAAGGATAATATTGTCAACTTGTGAAGAACGGGTCAGGATACCGACCCTGTGAGCTGATACTGGGCTGGGGCCCGTTTATCCGCGCATCAACTCACTGAATGGAACCGTCGTCCCCATTCTATCACAAATTGACGGCCTATCCGTACAACCCAAGTTCTTCCGGGATCATCACCGTTTTTGTTGAAGGGGAACTCAGATCCCGGATTCGTTCGGGCCGCACGGTCCTCGGCATGTTCTAGTAGCGTACGTATCATATACTATGATGCATGACAAGGTGGGACCAACCATTGAAAGGTGGGACAGGAGACTGGACAAAGACGTCCGTTAGTAAAACCTGCACAGATCAGCATGGATTAATAACATCAGAAAGTAGCAAAATTACAGCAGAATCGCACCACAATACAAAGGAGATCCAGACAAAATCCTGATAGCGACCGCTGATGTGACATGTTTTATCCTGTAGCACCCTTCCCTTCCTATAAGAACTCCCCTTAGGCTAGTTCATTCAAATGCACCAAGGTGGGTTTTGGAAGCTTAGGAGATGAAGGAGAGGAGAATCTAGAGATTTCAGGATGGAAGGAGAGTCTTCCCGCGTTATGAAGAGGAGCAGGCCTAGCAGCGAGATCAGGCGACTCTCCGACCTCGAGGGTCATCTGAGTGGGACGATCTTGTCGCATATGGTAAGCTAATTCATTTCAAATTTTTCATGTGAACCTTCTTCTTACTTCCTTCATTTCTTCTTTCTTTCCTCTTCCAGCCATATCCACTCTTCCCAGGCCCGAGGAAGTTTTCCAAACTGCCATGGCTTTCAAAGCTAACTTCCAATATCTCCATTGGCATGAGGGCCATACTCTCGAAGTGGCATTTGCAGGGGCTCCTTATTCATGCCAAACATTACGAGAAGATTCGTATGGACTGGGCGGCTATGGGCGCACTAGTGGAGATCTGGCATCCCCAGACCCACACTTTTATCTTCCCGACCTTCGAGGTGACCATCCTCCTCGAGGAGGTGGAACTTCTGCTCGGATTGAAGAAATTCAAGAGTGACGGGAAGGTGAAGGCTATGCGGATGCTGACACGGGGGACTTCTGAAAGCGTCCTTGGAAGCTTCATGCCGCCCGATGCAGCCAGAAAGGTCCGTACTCAAAAGGGGATCGATCTCCAAAAGCTTTCGGAGTGGGTTATGGACGCCCTGAGAGGGTCACCAGACGATGACTATTTGGAGGGAATCATGAAGGGGTTCACTATCTGTCTGGCGGGTGCTCTCTTGTTTCCTCATACCGACAACATAGTGGAGGAAGACCAACTGAGTGCTATCTGCGGGATCTGGCGTGGAAAGAGGGTGGGACCCGCCGTCCTTGCCTATCTTTACAGCGGTCTTACTGCCTCGAGCATGGGTAAGCCTCCATTTGGTTGTGCACTTGTCTTGAATTGCTGGCTGGATTTGCATTTCAAATTCGACCACCGCGAGGGAATGCCAACCGCTTCGAAGCTCTTCCAACAAAGCCCTCTTCATCACATAGCCGACGTGTTAGGCTTCGGTGGTACTGTAGTGAACCGCGTTCCGTGGCTGAAGAAACGTGAAGACTGGCGGTCTCACTTCCGCACCGTGACACAAGGCTTCTTTACTTGCGCACCGGCATGTTTACTTTCGCTAGATCTCCTCATGAGGCCTTCCCCCGAAGTTGATCTTCAACTGATCGGCGCGACCGAGTTCGTCCTTTATAATGCGCATCGGTGCTGCCTCCAGATTGGCATCCCACGCCATTCGTTCCCGCCACCGACTGGCATTGTTCCTTTGAAGAAAAGGGAGTTGGGCACTGAAGCGGACGCGAAGGAAGCTAAGGCCATTAAAGCTCCCTGGAAGACAAGTGTTGCGGGAAAGGCCTTAGCGCACGTGGTGGAAGAATGCGAGCCGTGGAGGGCTTATGTAACCGAACTGGGGAAGTTAAGGCCTAAGGTGCCTAAACCCCTGATGTAGCTCATTCTGCTTTCTGATGGAATAAAATCTGGCATTTGGATGTTTCGGACCCCCGTCCCCTTAATTATTATCTTTTTTGTGGTTTTTCTTTTTCTTTCCCTTTTTTTTTCTTTTGTTTGGATTATATACATACTCTAACCCCTTTTTTCTTTTTATTATATTTTTTATTATTTTTTATTATGGGGGCGTCAAGAGGCCTGGACACCCCTATTTTTTTATAATAATTTTTTTTAAAAAAAAAAATTTGGGGGCGTCCAGGGTCCTGGATGCCCCTAATTTTTGGTTTGGGGGCGTCCACGCGTCTGGACGCCCCTAAGTTTTTTGAATTTTTTTTAAAAAAAATAAAAAAGTGGGGGCGTCCAGGCGCCTGGACGCCCCAATTAAAGCCCAATCTATATATAGGGGGGGAGGCCCCCCCCTTACTCACTTACTGTTCATTCTGACCGTCCAGCCACTCCAAACGACCCATTCTTAGTCCCAATGGAGCGAGGAGGATCGAGCCAGGGTCCAGGGAAGCGGAAACGACTGGCTCGTCATGCGAGGAGGTTGAGGGATGATGCCGAGGAGGCCGCAGCAGAGGAGATTGCTGCGGGTGAGGAGATGGAGGTGCCGCTTCTGGCCGCGGAGGCCGCTGCGGATGCTGGTGACGCGGGAGAGGACGATCACGACCCGGTAAGTACTTCGGAATTCTCACTTTGTGGTTCAATAGGCTAAAACGGGCGTGCGAGAGGCTGTGAGAGAAGGCCGGGTAGTGAGAGAAGGAGGCGTCCAGGGGCCTGGACGCCTCCACTTTTTCTTTTTATTTTTGTTATTTATTTATTTACGTAAATAATAAAATAAAATTAAAAAATAAGGAGGCGTCCAAGGCCTGGACGCCTCCATAAAATATATATATTATTAATAAATTTTGTTTTGGTTTTGGTTTTTTTCTAAAAAAGAAAAAAAGAAAATTGGAAGGAGGCGTCCAGGGCATGGACGCCTCCACAAGAAAATATAAATTTTTTTAAAAAGTAAAAATAAAATAAAAAGAATAAGTAGTATATACAGTGTTATTGTTTATTACTGTTCATGATGCTGATGTGTTCTTTGTTGGTTTTTGTGGTGTGCAGGGCGTGATGAAGGGCCGGATCAGCTGGTCCTTGGTGGTGGCAGCATACCGTGGGCTGCCGGATTTCCAGAGGGCGCGTGTGGACGCCATGGGCTTTGGAGCTTTCCTTAGGATCGAGCCCTTCCGGCTCGACCTTCCTCTTATCCAGGCACTGAGGGAGCGGTGGCACGCACCGAGCCGGGCGTTTTTGATGCCCTGGGGGCACATGGTGCCGACACTAGAGGACGTGGCTCGGATTACCGGGCTACGGGTTGACGGAGAGGCAGTCAGCGGGGTCACCTACCCCGACTACCGAGAGAGTGCCCTGGACCTGCTGTGGTTAGAGACGAGCGTGACTGATAGAGACAGCAGGGTAGTCGGCCGAGTGGAGATCATGGAGGCGCTCGGATTCGTCGACCCGCGCCAGCGGGTTAGCGAGACTGGAGCGGAGTTCTTGGCTCGACTGGAGGGGGATGCTCGTGCAGCTTTCACCCAGGATCCGAGCGAGAGGGAGCTGGTGGACCTAGATCTTCGGAGGTTTCTTTTCTTCTTCCTGGGCCGCCTTCTGCTGGGGACGAAGGGGGATGGCATCCACTGCCGTTTCCTCGGGATCTTGGCGGATCTGGACAGAGTGGGACACTACGCGTGGGGAGCGGCTCTGCTTGCCCATTTGATTGCTGATCTCTCCCAGACTTCGGAGAAGGAGACGACAGTCAGCGGCTTCGCACCTTTCCTCCAGGTAAACATTTTATTTATGCATTCCCACAGTTAAATATGTAATTATTGTACTAATGATGTATGATGGATGCAGGTGTGGAGCTATTACTATTTCCCGATGGGGAGGGCTAGGCATGGGAACAGGAGGGCCGTGCCTCTGGCGCGGCAGTGGAGGCCGGTCGTGGTTGCAGCACCCCACGGCTACCAGCTGGCGTCACTTCGTCGGGAGCTGAGCGAGTATCCCGAGGCCATGGTATGATGCGTATGATTTTTTTGTGTTTATGCATGTGACTGAATGGTAACTAACATAATGTATGTATGGTGATGCAGGTGGTGTGGAGGCCCTACCTGGGCATGGGCGATGCTGGCCAGCCCTGGGTTGTAGCGGGTCTTCCTCGCTTCAGGCGGGACGTGTGGGTCCATTGCCTGAACGAGATTGAGCCGCTGCGGCTTAGACTGGTCATGAGGACGTTGGGGCTGGCCCAGGAGTGGGTTGACGTAGATGCGCCGGCCCGCATTGGGCGGAAGACCAAGGGGAAGGCGAAGATTGTGGACTGGCGTACGCGCTTCCCAGCACAGTACCAGGACTGGCAGCAGGGCGGGGTCCCAGTGGTGTCCCATGTACAGGACAGCACAGATTACATGAGACGATATCGAGCTACGTACGGGGACCGCCTCTCCTTGGGTGGTATGGCAGGGGTAAGTGAAATGAAACTGCTCCACCTTTCTATATGTATATGCATGGGATACTAACTTATGTGTAATGCAGGATGCTCGTGATACCATGATCGCCGACCTGCGGGCCCAGTTGGCGGACGCCAGGCGACAGTTGGTGGCCATCCGACAGGAGTTGGAGATCCTGGTGAGTCTATGCAATGCATTTTTTTGTGACCTGGATTTTTGATGCTTAGCCTTTGACTGACGTTTGCCCCGTGTTTCAGCGGGCCCACCAGACAGCGGCAGCCGGGATGGCTGGTGGAGCGGGTTCCAGTTTGCGGGGCCCTCCTCCGGAGGTTTCTGCCCTCCAGGAGCAGCTGGCGCACGCGGTGGCTCGGGCTGAGGAGGCCGAGCGTGACCGCGAGGCTCGAGTGAGTGTTTGCTTGGCCCCGACCCTTTTCTAGCTGTTTTCCTTCTATCACTGTTCTCTTACGGTGCATGCGTGCTTTGACAGGTGGCCGAGATTCGGGAGGCCCTGGCCCGTGCTGTTCGTGCTGAGCAGGAGCGCGATGCCTGGGTGGCAGAGCGCGATGCCTGGGTGGCAGAGCGTGACGCCCGGATTACGGAGCTGGAGGAGGAGCGTCGACGGGAGGCTGAGGAGCTCCCTCGTGACGTGCTGGATCTGCAGATCGCCCTCGAGCTGTCGAGGAGGGAGGCGGTGAGAGAGAGAGAGAGGAGAGGGAGAGGGATAGGGAGAACGTGGAGAGAGAGAGGGACAGTGTGGAGAGAGAGAGGGAGAGGGATAGGGAGAGAGAGAGGGAGGAGCGACAGCGGGATCAGACCGAGAGGAGGGCTCTAGAGGCCCAGCTGCTGGAGCTCCGATTGAGTCTAGGCACGGCGGAAGGGAGGCTTCGGGAGAGCGAGGAGCGGTACCAGAGGGCGAAGGAACGCGGGGCGCGACTTCGTCAGTCTGGTTCTTTTTCCATGGGCAGCTATCTGGTCTCTTCGACCGAGGAGCGTCGTCGCGCCTTCGAGGCTGGAGTGCCACCGCAGGGCGAGGCGAGCACGGCTTCTCAGGGTTCGCAGAGGCCCCCTAGGGATCCCCGGTAGAGGAGGGAGGAGAGAGATGACCAGGAGGGTGACGGTGAGAGTTAGAGAGTTGCTTGTACGTCACCCTTCTCACTGTATGATGTACTTTCGGCTATTATGGAAATGGCTTTTTTGTGTTGTGTGTACCTTTCTCTCTCTCACACTTTCTTCTTTGCACTGAGTTGTCCTTTGAGGCACGCTCCGCGAGACCTTGCCCTGAACAGCGGGGAACTACGCTTTGCACGGGGGGATTTTATTTCCTTTCTTCCCCTTTTGGGTGCGTCCAGGCGCGAGGATGCGTCTTAATCCTTGATTTCAAATTTAAAGCGACGGGTGGTCTTTCTTCTCCCGTGCCTTACCCGCAAACGAGCCCGCCTTCTGCCGAAACTCGCTTGCCCCCTTTTCGTCTTCCTCCTCTTTTGATCGATGGAGTTCGGTGGGCCCGACCGTGGTGAAGGTGGAGAGGGACGAGGAACTCCTCGCCCAAGGAGGGACGCGCCCGAGCACGGAACGGCGTCCATGGAGGAGGAAGGGCCGCTCGGGCCCCCGAGGGACCCGAGGGGCCCGATGGCGTGGGAGGAAGTGAACACGGTCCCGTAGGTCCTCCGATCTCTTCCTCTTTTAATTCATTTTGGGTTTTGAAGCGAGCCGCGCGAGGAGGAAAGGGTTCGGCGAGTGTTGCACTCAAATGATGGACGCGTCCTAGACAGGGGACGCGTTCCTTTTGACTGATATGGGACCCCTTTCTTGGTGCAGGACATGGCAAGGACCCTGGGCCTGGCCGATGAGTGGGCGAGTGCGGACGAGCCGAGCCGCGTCAGGAGGGAGAGTCGCGGCAAGGCGAGGCTCGAGGAGTGGCCCGTACGTCTCCCTGGACAGCAAGGGGGTATACTGGTGCAGGACAGTGCCGACTTCCTGCGGCGGCAGAGAGAGAGCTACGCGGGGCTTCCCCAAGCTGGGGACACGCGTGGCATCGGCGGCTCGCGCGCCCAACTGTCAGAGACTAGGCGGCAGCTGGCCGTCGCTCAACATGAGTTGTCGCTCCTGGTAAGTTACGTGCCGCACTTTTAACTTCAGATTTTGGAGTTTCACTGACGGCCGTTGTTTATTTTGTTCCAGCGTGCCCAGCAGACAGCGACGGTGGGAGTGGCTGGCGGATCTTCCAGTTCCTCGGCCCCTTTTCTCGAGATTGCTCCCTCCGGGAGCAACTTGCCGGTGCGGTGGCCCGCGCGACCCGGGCGGAAGAGGAGCGTGACGCCTGGGTGGCGACTGTAGCGGAGCTGCGGCATCGCGGTGAGGAGAGACCTTCTCCAGACATCCTGGAGTTAAGGGTTCTTCTGCAGATGATGAGGAGAGAGGCAGAGAGAGAGAAAGCCGAGAGAAGGTCCGAGCGACAGCGGGATCTGACCGAGAGGAGGGCCTTGGAGGCCCAAGTGAGGGAGCTCCAGCTGGGCCTTCAGGCCGTCGTGCAGAGGCTAGGAGGGATGGAGACGCGCTACGAGAGAGCGCGAGAGTTCGGGGAGCGACTCCGCCAGTCCGGTCGCTTTGCCGCAGTGGCTTCTTTGCCACGCCAGGGGAGGAGCAGCGAGTCACTGCTGCGGAGCAGGCGCCCAGAGGCGAGGCAGGTGCTACTGCACGGGGATCCCGGAGGCTTCTGAGGGACCCTCACCTCGGGGGAGAGGAGGAGAGTGCCCAGAGAGATGAGTGATGGTGAGGATTGGCGAGCTAGTGGACCCGCCACCTCTCTATGATTGTAGTGTTTGTGACAGCTTATGTAGAATTATGAATGGAGTGATTTGATTTTCTGCTGTTTATTTGTTCTTTTGTGCGTTCCTTCTTCCCTACACTTCTTCTCCTTTGCACTGTTCCCATGTGATAGGTCTGTCGAGACTCCGCTCCAAGCGGAGAATCGCGTCTTGTTGTGACCATTTTCACGGGAATCTGCCGTCGAAGTCAATACTGACGGCCCTAGTTCCTTTTCCCGGATGTTGTGTCAAATTTTGCGGGCGTCCTCCAAATCATGATAGGGTATCCCTAGACAACATAGGGGCTATTCGTCCTATTCTTCGTCCAGTCAATCACCCTGTGCGAGCGGTGAAGCGACACATGGGGCCGCTTGGCCGGTGCCTCATTGCGAGGGCTATCATTGACAGGTGATGGAGGCAATCTTGGCCCTAACTCCTTCCATTTCTATAAATTCTTGTCCCTTTTATCTCCCAGGTATATCGAGAGCTAACTCGAGGAGCACAAGTTCTCACGGGAGAGGAGGAGTTCAAAATTCTGAGAGTTGGATGGAGGGCGAATCTTCCCATTCCTCGAAGAGAAGCAGGTCCAGTGGTAGTAGTTCCAGGAGGCTTTCAGACCTTGAAGGGCACTTCAGCGAAAGGGCCCAATCACAACTCGTAAGCCAAGTTTTCTTGCCCTTTTCTCATTCTTTCTTCCTTTCTTCTGACCAAACCTCACCCCCATTCCTTGTATGTGTAGGTTGTGATGAAATCACAAATCTTATGGGAGTTGGTAGTAGCAGCGTACAGGGGCCTCCCAGATTTTCAGAAGGCGAGGCTAGACGTGATGGGATTTGGTACCTTCCTTCGGATCGAGCCGATCCAGCTTGACCTAGTCCTGATCCAAGCCTTGTGTGAGAGATGGGACCCAGTGAGCCGGGCATTCCTGATGCCCTGGGGGCACATGGTGCCCAGCTTGGAGGATGTGGTCCGGATCACAAGCCTGAAGGTAGAGGGCGAGGCAGTGACCGGAGTCACTTACGCGGACTACAGAGAAGGTGCCCAGAAGTTACTGGGTTTGGACCTGGATGGTCGGAAAAACAGGTCGGTAGCTAGGGCGTCCCTATGGATGCATTAGGGCTCACCGACACTCGTCGGCGGGACGATGAATCCTCAGAAGAGTTCATGGAAAGGATAGAAATAGGATGCCGCGCCGTGTACTGCACAGATTTCGGCGACTGGGAAAGATGCAACATAGATTTGAGGAGATTTCTCCTCTTCCTTTTGGGGAGATTGGTACTGAGCTCGAAAGGGGATGGTATCCAATGTTGCTTCCTGGAGCTGCTGTCAGACCTTGAAAGAGTAGGGTATTATGCCTGGGGAGCCGCCATGCTGGCACACTTGTTTGCAGGCCTATTCCAAGAAACGATCGTGAGATGACTGTGAGTGGTTTCACACCATTCATCCAGGTATTTTTTTGGTTTTGCTTGTTTTGTATTTTTTTTGTGTTTTTGCAAAGTTCTGATGACCTGCGCCGAGCAGCTGTGGAGCTATTATTACCTCCCTATGGGGAGAGCTCGGCATTGGCGACCTGCGATGGTGCCGCTAGCCAGGCGGTGGGAACCCATCATGAGTGCGGCACCCCTAACCTACCAACTGATGGTGCTAAGGCGGGAGCTACAGGAGTTCCCTGCAGCGATGGTAAACTGGAGACCCTACTCAGACATGGTCGATGCCGACCAGCCGTGGGTTCTAGCAAGTCGTGCCCGGTTCGGACGGGAACTGTGGATGCACTGCCTGAATGAAATCGAGCCGCTTCGGCTACGATTAGTTATGAGGACTTTAGGACTGGCTCAAGAATGGGTGGATTCAGCTGCGCCACCTCGTGTCGGGAGAAAGACGCGGGGACCGGCGACCTGCATTGACTGGCGCGTGCGATTCCCCGAACAGTATGAGGACTGGCAACGGGGTGGCACGATTGTAGAATCACAGGCGCGGGATAGCGAGGACTACTTGCGTCTATATAGGACAAAGTACGCAGAGCGGCTCCAACCCCGGGGACTTGTGGAGGTAGGTTTCCCCTTTTTCTCTTTCTTCTTTCTCCTTTTCTTGGTTTTCTGGTGAAAATGCTGACTTGTAAGGCTGCAGGATGTCCGGGATGCCATGATAGCGAATTTACGAACTCGCTTGGCAGAGATGGAACAACAGTTGGGCGATGCCCGCGGAGCTACGAGCGCCTTGGTAGGTGTACAGTACGTTCCTAATTAAAACCCCAGATTCCAGATGTTGGCTGCTAATTCACGCGGTCGTAGCATGCCCAGATTGGCGCGGCTTCCCCAGCGATGGGAGTAGGTGGTGCCTCTCCAGCTTGTGGATTCCTACCTCAGAACTTGACTTGCTTCATGAGCAACTTGCTCACGCCACGCAGCGTGCTGCGGAGGCAGAAGGGATGCTCCGTATACAGGTAAAAGTTTCAGCGTTGAGTTCTCTTTGTTTACGCCTTATCGCGTATCTGAGATGGTACACTCGGCAGGAAAAGGAGACGGAAGAAGCGCTTGCCCAAGCTGCGCAGAAGGAGGCTAGGATAGCAGAACTGGAGAGGGAACTGCGGCGTCATCCTGATGACGACTCTTCCAGGGATGCTATGGAACTGAGGATCACTCTCCAGTTGGAGAGGGAAGACCGTGAGAGAGAACGGGCAGAGAGAGAAAGAGACGCAGAGAGAGAAAGAGCCAACAGTTTGGCTGAAAGGGAGGAACGAAGGGCCATGGAGGCCCAACTATTCGAACTCCGAATCAGCCTTGGTCTTGCTGAACAGTGGCTGAGAGATGGTGAGGAGCGCTACCGAAAAGCACGAGAGCGTGGCTTTCGTGTTGGTAGCTTCTCTGCTGCTTCCGTGGATCAACGCCGGGATGTGGGAATAGGAAGGGGAGTACAGAGCGGTAGGAGTACCGCTTTTCGTAGTTGGGTAGCACCTTTGAGAGTGTTTTGCCCGGAGAGTAGTGGGACGAGTAATGCAGAGAGAGAGGGCGGAACTTGATGTAATTTTTTTTTGTTTTTGGAATAAAACACAAGGTTTGGTTTGTTTGTTTTTCACCTTTGCTTCAGTTGCCTGAATCCCTGCACACATCACTGAAACAAACAAATCAGAATTTCTGTTCTGACTTGGCCCCTTGCTCAATAAGCAAATGGTCACTGTGACTGTCCTTGATAACTGGTCAAGGGGCCAAGCCTTTATTTAACGAAGGCAAGGGAAAGATGCGGTGATGATAAATGCGACAGGCAAGCACACGAATGCAAGCGGTATTAAAAGTGAGATGCTGCACGCAAATGTAATCATGCAAAATTGATTTGTTTTCTTTTTTTATATTTGATATTTTTTTGTTTTATCATAAAAAGATTTTTTTTTGTTTGCAAATATGTACATTTCTCTTTTCCATTTTTTTTGTGCTTTTATCATTTCAATTTTTTTTATTGCTAACGCCCGACAAGCACCCAAATGGCACCTAACCTACGTGAGAACAGGGGTTTCTTACTAACCTCCCAGGTATCCTAAGTGCACATCTAGGTTGATTTGGGCCTCTAGACCCCTCGAATGATGATCCCGCCGGCTAAGACTTACCCTGATGACAATACCGTCATGCCATGCTTAGGCTCCCAGTTGCTTCCGACCACAGGGATTCACCCAAAAGGTGTTTGAGGTAAATGATTTGCCCGACCCGGGTCTGTTTCCTCACAACTCTAGATGGTATATGATGGAACACCCTGGAACCCTAACGACCAACCGCGCGACGCTGACCCGGAATCAGACGCCGTCGCACCCATAGGTGACGCGCTTGCATTGGCCTAAGCCCGAGGTTAAACAAGAAGACATCAAGGTGGTAAACAGGGGTCTTGACCAGCCAGAAACACAGAGACTCCTTCGCAGCGATAGCTTTTGCTTTTCAAAGTAGGCAACCAAATGTGTATATTAAAATAAGGTCGCAGACCCTAGGCAGTTTTCACCTTTCAGAAACTCCATCGAACCTTCATCTTTAGAGGGAGAAGGAAGAGTGTAGGGGATAAACCTCCTGAGAGGACCGGCAAAGCCGTTAACCCGGCGAGCGAATAAGGGCCCATTAACTCTTTCCTTTCGGACAACTTCGGACCAAATCTCGAGCATTTACATTCCACGGCCCCCTTTGTGGATTCAGACTTTTGCTTTGAGGGGTTCCGTTTATCGCAACAGGCACGGTCACGACCAGGCTTTTCTCTTGATTTTGATTTTGTATTTCTTTTTGTGAGGGAGATATAGTCGTTTGACGTTTGTGGGCTCCCTTTTCGTATGCCTGCGGGGACACTGCCCTCTTCTCGTGCTCTGATCGATGCTCGAGGAAATGGATCCTACTCTTGCCTTGGGGTTTGAGTTTCGGTTTCTCATGCTCAGCGTTTTAAGGGCGCCGACTGTCTCATTTGGTCGAAGAGAAAAGAATAAAGATTACAGCTTCCGGAGATCTTCTAGGTGGGGCCCTACCCTAGGTGATGCTACCAACTTTTTTGAATAAAATACATAAGTGAACACATGTTAGCTTCCTTCGAGCGAGCATAGGCCGACGTGGCCGGACAGGGGTCTCCACGGTTCTGGCAAACCAAGACCCGGTGCCTACCAAGCCTTAATGGGCCCTATCCTAACATGAAGGTTAGATGCAGGGACTTAACTACATGGTGACTGCCAGGCATCGGCATTTTGAATTTTCCATATTTTTAGTGGTTTTCAATATTTCTTTGTTTTTGATGTTTTTTATCTTTTCATCATTTTTTTTGTTTGTGCTAAGGGTAGTATTTCTTAAGATAAAGCCCATTCCAAGGGTGGGATAACTCGGTCCCTTCGGCGTTGATTAGCTTGTAGGCGTTGCCAGGGTACACGGCTTGAATTACAAATGGTCCTTCCCAATTGGGTTGGAGCTTAGAACGCGGCCCTCCAGGTTTGACAAAAATTCTTTTTACGACCATCTCACCGACTTTGAATTTTCTCTCAACGACTTTCTTTTGGTAAAAGCGAGCGAGTCTATTTTGATACACACGCGCGTGTTCGGCGGCGGCCAGCCGCTTCTCATCCAAGAGTTCCAACTGGGCGAGGAGTGAATTACGACGATCGTCGAGGGGAAATTCCTCGTCCAATTGTACCCTGAGAGAAGGGATCAGAGTCTCGTACGGGACTACCGCTTCCATACCATAAGTAAGGGCAAATGGAGTCTGCCCGGTGGGGGTACGGATTGAAGTGCGATAGGCCCATAGGCTTCGATAAGCTTTTCTGGCCAGTCTGAAAACTTACTAGACTCGCAGGTTTTTTTGATGATTTTGAGCAATGTTTTATTGGTGGCCTCCGCTTGGCCGTTACCTTGTGGGTAATAAGGCGATGAATGATGCAATGCAATTGCGTACCTTTTGCAGAGGTCCTGTAGGTCCTGAGAAATGAACTGTGGCCCATTGTCGGTGACGATCGTGCTTGGGACGCCGAATCTGGCGAGATGTTCTTCATGATGAACTTGCAGACTGTTGACGCCTTGATTTCCGCGTAAGCTTCAGCTTCGGCCCATTTGGTGAAGTATTCCGTCGCAGTAAGGATGAAAGATTTCTGCTTGGTGAGGGAATTGGGATCACCTAGGGGACCAATGATGTCGAATGCCCACATGGAGAAAGGCCACGGGGAGGATATTGGATGAAGTGAGGAAGATGGTGAATGGATTTTATCGGCGTGAAGTTGACACTTGACACACCTACGGACATAGACAGCACAATCCTCTTCCATAGTGGGCCAATAAAAGCCTTGCCGAATGATCTTCTTGGCGAGCATCTGACTATTCACGTGGCCACCGCACACACCCGAGTGCGTCTCTCTACACATTTCCAAACCTCATCGTCACCAAGACATCTTAACAGAATACCAGTAAGGCTCCTCCTATAGAGTAGACCTCCAACCAATGTATATTTCTGAGCCACCCTTCTTATGGCTTTCTTGTCCTCTGTGGTGGCCCCTTCAGGATAAGACTGATCTTGGCAGTATTTGACAATTTCATAGAACCATGGTTTCTCTTCATCAGCCAGTTCTTCTTCGGCCTCTGCCAACATGATTTCCCTCTTCTCAAGGATATCTTCCTGCAGGATCTTCCTTGCTATCCTGTCTTTGATGTTTACGTAGGAAGCATCATCGATTGCAGGGGCGTGAAGTTTGTAGATGGAAATGGACTTAAACCATCTTCCTAGAGGGAACCTTATGGATGATGCCAACGAGGCGAGGGCATCGGCGAGAATATTCTGATGACGAGGGACATGAACAAAGATCAGTTTGGCGAACAGTTTGGCAAAGGCAGCAGTGAGTTCTTGGTATGGCTTGAGTTTGGGATCGCGAGTGCGATATTTAGTGAGCACCTGGCGAAGGATGAGTTGACTATCACCTACGACTCGCAACTCAGTGATACGAAAAGAATGAGCGAGTTCTAGGCCAGCTAGAAGAGCTTCATATTCGGCTATATTGTTGGTGACTGGAAATTTGAGCTGGTATGCCAATGGGAATGTGAGGCCTTCAGGCGACAGGAGGGCGATGCCGATTCCTCTCCCTTGAGAATTCAGAGCTCCATCAAAATATAGTGTCCACATTGGCTCATCTGATTGGTTGAAGGACATTAGTTCCTCATCTGGAAACTCTGATTGGACGGGATCGAACTTGGGAAGAGGATGGTGAGCGAGATGCTCGGCTATGGCATAGCCTTTAATCGCCTTTTGCTGGATGTAGGTGATGTCGAACTGAGAGAGAAAACTTTGCCAGCGTGCTAGCCTATCCGTAAGGACGGCTTTCTCCAGAAGGAATTTGATAGGATTCATTCGAGCAATCAAGTGGACCTCGTGAGCCAAGAAGTAGTGCTTCAATTTCTGCACTACCCAAACGAGGGCAGCACAGGTTTTCTCCATGCCGGTGTACTTCTGCTCACAGGGATTGAGAAGTTTGGACAAGTAATAGGTTGCCCGTTCCTTGCCTTCTTCATCAGCTTGTGCGAGGACGGCTCCCACGGAGTCATCCAAGACTGAGACGTAAAGGATCAGAGGTTTTTCTGGTTTGGGTGGAATGAGAACGGGTGGACTAGCCAGATATTCCTTCAACCCTTCAAAAGCTTTCTGACATTTAGAATTCCAGTGGAATTCTACTCCTGGCTTGGTCAACTCGTAGAGAGGTCTACACCTTTGTGAATGTTGAGACACAAACCGACGAATAAACTGCAACCTCCCGATTAAACCTCGGACTTCCCTCAAATTCTTGGGAGGCGGCATATCCCTGATGCCTTGGCTTTGTCGGGATCTATCTCGATCCCTCTTTTACTCACAATGAACCCCAGCAATTTACCTGACGACACACCAAACACACACTTTTTCGGGTTCATTTTCAATTGGAACTCTCTTGACCTTTGCAAGACCTTAGCCAAAACTTCTGGATGTTCCATCCTGGTCCTTGATTTCACCAATAAGTCATCCACATACACTTCCAGATATATGTGCATCATGTCATGAAATATGGCCATCATCGCTCTTTGGTAAGTAGCTCCAGCATTCTTTAACCCAAACGGCATGACCACGTAACAATATGTTCCCCAAGGGGTAGTGAATGACGTCTTTTCCTGATCCTCTTCTGCCAAACGAATTTGATTGTATCCTGAAAATCCATCCATGAAAGAGAGGGTTTCGTAGCCTGCCGTGTTATCAATCAACACATCAATGTGAGGCAAGGGAAAATCATCCTTTGGACACGCGCGGTTAAGGTCCCGGAAGTCGATGCAAATCCTGACTTTCCCATCTTTCTTCATGACCGGGACAATGTTCGCCACCCATTGAGGATAAAGAACGACTCTAATGAACCTGGCTTTGTGGAGCTTATCGACCTCTTCTTCATTTTCAAAGCCATCTGAGGGTGGAAACGCCTTAACCTTTGTTTTACCGAGATGGACCCTGGTTTTAGGGTTAAACGGTGTTCGACCAAGGTTGAATCCAGACCCGGCATATCCTCGTAGCTCCATGCAAACGTGTCCTTATATTCCTTGAGGACCTCAATTAATGCCTCTTCTTCAGAGGGTGGTAGGTTGTCACTTATGAGGATGATCCTAGGGTCTTCCTCAGTTCCCAAGTTGACTTCTTTGGTGGATTCTTCTACGGCGGTTGACGGCTCGTCGAATCTCCTCATTCCACTAGCGTATGCGCCCGCCGCATCTCATATTCTTCACCCTCATCTTCAGTGGGGCATTCTTCATCCGTGATCTCGTAGACTCCATACCCTTCATCAGATGCACAGTCGCCCTCGCATTCTATTTCGGGTAGCTGGATGGGATTTTCTAACAACTGGGGGATGGCAAGAAGGGCCTGACACCTGGCGGCCAAATCCAGAAGGAATCGACGAGGGATCTGCCTACCCTTGGATTTCTTCCTAGGTACTACCCTTGGCCTATCATTCCTAGATTGACTGACAATATTTACAGAAGAAGAGGAAGACGAAGAGGATGGTGTAGAATGTACAGGAGAAGACCCCTCAGAGGAGGGGTAGAAAAGGTCGCTCATCGGACCTTGGACGGGTGGTCCGCAAGGCGGTACGCACCCGTGGGAGATGTAGGAGGTTTCCTCAACGAAGATGTGTTGTTGGGGAGTTTGAAAATTGACGTTTTTTTTTCGTTTTCATTTTTAATGACAAAGCAGTGAAAGAGATTGGAGGAGAGAGGAAAGTGGTTATGGCTAGAGGATTGTGAGGCTCATAGAGCAGATCATGGTTGAAGACCTGGCGCGGGTTGAAAAGCCCGCGTAGGTATGTAAGCAAAGAAGGGGACCTGGGAAGATCATCAGACAATTGTCTGGCCCAGGAAGAAGATATCAGCAAAGGCTGAGACGAGTGGATGGAGAGATGGCGGCTAATGAGCCGTCGACGGCAATGTTGAGGACGGATGAAGATCCGTCGATGACAGAGTCCTTCTGGCGAGGACGAGGATAGTTTGGAACCTTGGCAAGAGTGGTAATATTCTCTGGTATTTCGGAGATCAATGGTGGTCCTTCAAGCTGCGGAGACGAGAACATCCTTTCCAGTGCAACGGAAATGTCCCGTATGTCGAACCATTTGTCCACTCGCATTCCGGATCTTTGATCTTGCCTCTTTTGGTGATCCTCGGACATTTTTCAGCCAAATATACAGCATGTGATCCCCCATATGCTTCTCGTGGGTGATCTCCCATCTGAACAACGGGCCCTCTGTTGAAGTGGTTTGATAGAGTCCATGTGAGGGGCTTCCAATCTGCCTTGAACGGTCCTTTGAAGCCTAGGCCAAACCTGCGGTTCGGCCTAATTTCCTTTGGCGGTTTGAGCATACCCTGTAACTGTGCGCCCAGACCTTTTCCCTGTTGATAGCCGATGTTCCTCATAATCTCCCAACCTTTGGAGTGAAAAGGGAGACATGATGTTGCGGTTGCCCTGACCGGCTCCTTTGGTGCTAGTGGAACATGAGATGGATCACGCACGTCCAGCAGTGACAATATGGGCCGATGAGACGGCCAAACAGAAGGCAGAGAGGTGTTGATAGCATCCACTGTGTGAAGGACAGGTGTACTGACCACTTTAATAATTCTCCCATTGTAAGGAAACTTCAGGCACTGATGGTTGGTGGAAGGCACAGCGTCCATGGCTTCGATGTAAGGGCGACCCAGTATAGCCTTGAATGTGGGGTCCATGTCGAGGACATGGAATTCCGTGGGAATTGACATGGGGCCTAGTTCTGCCTTCAGAATAATCATCCCCTGCGGCGGCCTTTTGCTATTGTCATAAGCCGTGACCGTGATCGAGGAAGGTCTTATTTGTTCCTCGTCGACCCCACACAACTGAAGAGTGCTCATGGAGATCACATTTATGGACGCACCCGTGTCCACAAGACACGGGTTTATGGATACCCCATTAATTTTTATTGAAATGCACAATGCATATTTCCGAGCTTCCTTGGGAGCGAGCTCGTAGTTGTGGAACATGATGGCCGGTTGTGTGTCTGTTGGGGTCAGGACGGTCGAAATCTTCTCCACGGGGAGGTCTTCATTAACCATGACCTTTTGAAGATATTCCATCAAGGCCGCCTGGTGGGATGTGGATCTTTGAAGTAGCTCAGGATGGAGATCCGAGCAGGCGTCTTGTCCAAGTGTTTCAATAGATCATACTGTGTTCCAGGGATAGCTCTTTCTGGTTGTTCTCATCATCCTTCTCTGGCTGAGATTGCTCAGGATTCTGACTGTTGTGGGGGAAAACCCTGTGGAAAATCCTTCCACTCCGGAGCACCATTGCCTGCGGCTTTTGTACCTCTGTGGGGGTAGCAGTGGGTTTTAACAGGGGTTTGAGGGGTAGTAGTGGAGGAATGGTTGATGAAGCAGGGGTGATGACGGGAGCAGGGATTCTGATGAGGGGTTTGTTAGGTGGAGGCATGGCGGAGGTAGAGGGGATATCGCGCGGATTATGAAGGATAAGGGGTTTGGAAGGTGGAGGTGGAGGTAAGGTTTGAAACGGGTAAGGTTTTGAGGTGGATGGTGGGTGATGAGTGGTTTTGAAGGCATTAGTGGTGATGTGGTGGAGAAAGACGGGGTTATGTATGGTTGACGGATGATAAGGGGTTTAGAAGGCGTAGGGGTAAATGTGGTAGAGGTGGATGGTAAAGTGGGGGAGTGAGAGAAGGTGAGAGGGTGTGAAGGCGTAGTAGAGAGTGTCAGTTGATAGGAGGTCGGGGTGCGGATGAGAGGGCGTAATGGTAGTGGAAATGGTGAAGGCGATACTGAAGCGGGTTGATGAGAGAGAGGTGCTACCCGGGCAAGGTGAGGGGGTTGCATGACGATAGGGTTGGAGGTAGAAAGAATGGAGGTACTTTCCTGGTGCCACACCTGCTCTCTCCCGACTTCCGGGAAGGAGGAGATGGGGTTAACCTGATGATTGGGCTGTTGGTGCTCCGGTAATGGATTCTGGATTATGCCCATGTCGGGCTGTTGTTGTGGGGCCTGCTGAGGCTGCTGTTGTTGTTGTGGTTGCTGCTGCTGCTGCTGTTGTAACTGCTGCTGTGGCCTCTGAGGAGGTCTCCTAGCCTTGAGAGCCGCGACGTACCGTCTCATCTCATCCCAATCTATTTGATGTTCATCATTCATATCATGGATGTAATCTTTGAAATGGAAGCAGTAATCCACTGTGTGTCCCGGCTGCCTGTGGTAGACGCAGTATTTGGAGGTATCAACATTGGGGGGCCACGCGGGCCTTTCTCTGGGTAGGGCGAGTTGGTTTGATGCCATGAGGGCATTAAAAATGTCTGCTAAGGTTTCTGGCAATGGTGGATAGTAGGCTCTCTTGGACCGAGCGGCCTCCTTTGTTGCTGTTGGGGACCATAGTTCCCCGGGGGTGGAACTTGGTTGTACTGAAGCGGTGGTTGTTGTTGCTGAGGTTGTGGTTGTTGTTGCTGGGGTTGGCGTAATGGAGGCATATTATCCTGGGGTGGATTATTTTGGGGTGGAGGACGAGAGGGAAAGGACCTGGTTGAAGGGGAAGTCGGGGCATTTGTGGAGGCCTTGGGTTGACTGCATAGTTGGCATTGTTGACCGCACTGACTTGCTCATTTGTCACGACCCCTTCTGTGGCTCCGCCCGGGACACCAGCGCCTGTCTTTCTGACCACTTTGGGCTTCGGCGACTCAAACATGTTCATGATGGGGGAGTCTTTTAGCTGGGTTTGGATGTATCGGGCCCTTTCATAGAGTTCCTCCATTGTAGTAAGTTTATTCATGGCCAGGACGTGTCTGAACTGTGGGGTTGCATTAGACACAATCATCTTCACTTGTTCGGGCTCGGAGAGGGTATCCCTTATTCTTTCCGCCAGAGACCTCCATCTATCAGCATATCGGACAAAATCCTCGTCGGGTTTCATCTTTTCGGCCACTAGGTCGGTAATGGAGAGTGAGGGACCGACCCTATCCCTATATTTCTGCAAGAACCTTCTCTGGACTATTTCAAAATTCTCGGCCTCGCGGGGCTCCAGAGAATAGAACCACTCAAGCGCGGGACCATCCAATGATCTCCGAAAGAGGTATGCCAGGGACCTCTGATCGTTTTGCCAATAGGAGGACTCATACATGAAATCCTTGAGGTGAATGAAGGGGTTGCCGGTACCATTGTATCTGCGGTACGTGGGCATTTCGGAGGGAGGAAGATGAATGACGGGAAGGATTGGCAAAGCAACCTCCGGGGTGGCTTTCACGTCCACCATCCTTCTCAGATTTTGAAACTGCTCGTCCATGCGATTGAACCTATTGAGGAGCGATTGGGCGAGCTCCTCTGGGGGTGAAGGTGGCACTTGCCACTGGGGGAGAAACTGTCTCCCGGAGACTTGAGGGGGGAACCCGGAATGAGAGGGAGCTGTCGGACCGCCGACAGTTGGCCCTGGCTGAAGCGGTGTGTGGGGAACAACGGAGTTTGAGATTGTGACGGGAACTGGAATGAGGGTGGTTGTTGGCTCGCTTGTCCTTAAAGCGAGGGAGACTGGATGGCTTGCGCCAATGAAGGAGATGGAATGACCTGCACGGACTCTTGGAGAGGTGCGATGGCCGGAGTTGACTCCTGGGGCGTGGGGGAAACAGATTTCCCCTTTAGAATGGCCTGGAAGGCCCGGAGCTGTTCAGAGGTAAGCTCCGTGTTGGCGAGGACGCCCAGTAAGGAAGTGATATCCTGTGGCGGGGACGTGTCCCCGGCAATAACCTGCACCTCATGCGAGGGGTCATGAGAAGGACCCGAGTCCATAGCATAGACTCGCGGGTCGGCTGACAAACCACGGCTAGGGTGGTTCTCCTCAAAAGACTCGTGAGACATGCTCACAGTTTTCCCAGAACGCAAAAACATACACTAGCAAGTAGGTAGCAGAGATTATCAAACAAGTGGATGCCTTTACGCCCTTTTTGTGTTTTGATTTTGATGATTTTTTTTGTATTTTTAGCGAGATCCGAAGTTCACACAAAATGGGACCCTAGTTTATTTTTGTTTCACCGCCGTGTCAGCTAGGGTCTCTCGTCTCACCACGAATGAAATGACTAACTCCGGGGAACTTCAATGGTACAACCAGCCCAGTGAACGAAGAGGAGATTCTTCGATGTCGGGGACTTACGGAGGTCCCAGTGTAGGAGATTCTAGTCCGTTGAGAGGAATTCCCAAACGGAGAGTCCTTCCTTCACCGGGAAAGGGTGATCCTCAAAAAAATGAAAAAAAGGATAGAAAAGAGGAATGGATGTATGCAATGGAATGCTGACAGATATATGGAGTGGGAAAACAACAGAAATAACAGACATATAATAAACAAAGAACCAATCAAAACTGACGGTGCTGCCGTGAGCACAACGGGGGCGCGCGCGGGCGCGAAGGTGGAGAGGCACGGATGGTGCCGAACTTGCAAGGGTAGCCGAAAGGAAGCAGTAGAAGTCCCACCGTGATCACCAATCTGTGAGCGACGTCACGCGGTTCGGGGAAGAGCGGAGAGGACGCGGAGCGCGCGCGGGCTCCTCTTTCTTTTGTTGGTGTTTGCTGCAACAGAAATAAGAGAAGAGAGAGAAGGGGCCACCACGGGAGATTGCTCCGGCGGGGCGAGCGGGACAAGTATAATATAGCAAAATATGGGGTTTAAACGGCCATAGCGGGAAGTGACTCGCCGCGGCCTCGGGGGGACGGGAATGGTGCAAAAATTAAATAACAAGAATTGAAACGGTCATTGGGGAAGTGACTCGCCGCGGCCTCGAGAATATGAGCAGATAATAGATACAGAATATAAGAGAATACAAAGAGCGAGAATTTAAACGGCCATTGGGGAAGTGACTCGCCGCGGCCTCGAGAACATAAACAGATAAGAATATAAGTATAAGAACGGAATTTAAACGGCCATTGGGGAAGTGACTCGCCGCGGCCTCGAGAATATGAATAGATAAGAATATAACATATAAGAACGGAAATTTAAACGGCCATTGGGGAAGTGACTCGCCGCGGCCTCGAGATATGAGCAGAATATAACAGAATATAAAGAGAATATAAGAACAGAAATTTAAACGGCCATTGGGGAAGTGACTCGCCGCGGCCTCGAAAAAAGATGTGATCGCCAGGGGCCAAAAGACCCCAAAATAAGAAAGTGATCGCGCCTACCTCAAGAGCGGGAGATGGCGGGTTGCTTCTTCCTCTCCCTTCGGCCGGCCGACGGAGAGGGCTTTCCTCGGTACCCTTGCAAAACAACGACAAACAAGTACAAGTGGATTAGAAAGATGAGGTGTAGTATTCAAATCCTTGCGATAAAAATAACGAAATGATGGCAAGACACACACCTGGTTGGTGTTATCTTTTAAACCCCTCTCGGACTCGAGTAGGAGGAAAATGAGATGATGGATGCAAGAAGTATAAGAAGAGGCGCCCTTATGAAGGGGGATAGAGGATGCGAGATGATGAATGCAAAAGAACTACGAAGAAAAAGGGAAGAAAAGGCTTATTGGATGAGCCGAGGGTGAAATCCGGCGGAGCTCCGGCAGCGTGGGGACGACGTGGAAGCGCGGTGGATGAAGACGACCTTCCTCTCGCGAGCGTGAGCACCCGAGAAGCCGGCAGAACCTCCACCTACAAAAGAACCCACGGGTTAGAAAATGACTCCGTAGCCTCTGGGCTCCGGCAGCCTATCGGATCACTTCTAAGCTCCCCAGAACTGAGGGGGTGGGCTCTATTTATAGAGCTCCGGAGGGTGGAGGCGTCCAGGACCCTGGACACCTCCATCAGGGCCGAAATAATATTTTATTCTATTTTTATTGATTTTTTTGGAATACTTTTGTGGAGGCGTCCAGGGTCCCGGACGCCTCAACAGGTCCACCGAAAACCGACGACGGCCGCACGCGGTTTGGCACAACGCGTGGTTTTGTGAGCGGCGCCTCGTGATTCAGAAATGGGCGCGTCCAGCTGCCTGGACGTCTCAAATTTTGGATTTTTTCACACACGACAAACCGTCGTTCGGTGGCCGGCGCCCGTGAGGAGTTGATGGAGGCGTCCAGGGGCCTGGACGCCTCCAAAATATATTATTTTTTATTTTTTTTTGTCTTTTATGCCAGGCTGGCATTTTTGATTTTTTATAATTATTTTATGGAGGCGTCCAGGGGCCTGGATGCCTCCAAATATATATTTTTTATTTATTATTTTTTTGTGTTTTTATGCCAACTGGCTTTTTTACAAACATTTTTTATTATTGTTTTTATGGAGGCGTCCAGAGGCCTGGACGCCTCCATTAATATATTATATATATTTTAGTTAGTTTAAGGCCCTGAGAAAAGAAATAAATAAAATCAAAAATATGGGGGCGTCCAGGGGCCTGGACGCCCCCAATAAGACCCACCCGGGTCCTACTCAGCGGCCGCCCGGCAGTCAACATCTTGGTTCCGGAACCTCTTGATACGTCTGACTGGTGTTGATGCCGTCCGAATGCCGTGACGAGACGATTCCGGATGCGAAAAAGGTAGAAGAAGACCCGAGAAAAGGAAGCACTCGAGTGATTCAAAATGCGTAAGCCGTTGGGGGCGTTATATAGTAATATGAGACTTTCTCAGGAGACGTCAAAGAATGGCGTGTCTACAG